>VWZD01008760.1:1030130-1060707 GCA_013396695.1 Sakesphorus luctuosus
AAGTATTATAATTAGGAAAAACTAAACGAGACTTCTGTTGTGCAAAAAGACCTATTTTTCTTTTGATTTTACCTGATGAGTAGGTTGAAAATTCTGTATTCAGTCAACTTAAAACAGTAAGGACTCATTAAAAAGATTTATAATGGGAAAACAATGGTGTTTCTTCTCAGGAAACTTGTTTGGGATTGATTTAAATTCTGGCATTAAGCTTATGCTGGCTAGTCATTGTGATAGCAAGTTGTGTTCGACATCCTATCGTGCAGTTGCACATTGCCATTAAAGAGGCTTTTCTTCATCACTGAGTGTGTGATACAACCTGAATGTTGTATGCTTTGGTCCCATGTATAGCAAGGTATAGTGTTCAGCCTTTTTTCCCTTTTGTGAAAAAGAGTTCACCTAAAAAAAACCCCAAACTCAAAATCCAAATGCAAACCCATTTCCCCTGCTTTAGACAAAAGCAAAATAAAGAGTTAGAGAAAAGGTCATATTCATTTTTATTTTAAACAGCTTCATATAGTTTCAGGCAAGTCCTTCCCACAGCATAAATGGATTATAAAATTCTAAGTTGTGAGTGCTTTTTAAGGACCAACTTGCACTCCTCAGCACCCTTGAATCCAAAGATTAAAACAGCAAATGACTTGCAATGCAAAGAGGCAATTTTGGATGTCCCACTTTATCCACACTAGACATTAATTGTAAATCCTCTCATTGAAAGCAAGTGTCTGATCTGACTGAAGTCTGTGAAAGAGCTACCAGTGACTTCAGAAGTTATTAAAAGAGCATACAGTTGTAGCACATGGCAAGGAAAGAGTAAACTTCAGATACCATTTTTTTATTAATTTTGGAAGATAATTAGCCTTTTGACTCCCAAGCCTACAATGATAAAAATCAAAGGATTTGAATCAATCTTCCCCTACAAAAACTGACATTTCTTCTATTCCTAATTACAGTTAGGAGAGAAAACATGCTCTCTTCTTCCCATCTTCCATCTCTGACTTAATACATTTTCTTGTGGAAGTACTTTAGTGCATTTCACCTTGGTTTATTTGTTATTTAAGAAATGAGGCCCCATACTCTTACATATCTTATGTGTAAATTTCATGAAATCTTTGGCTGAAAATCCTGCTTACATGTAAAACAAGAAAACAAGCCTCCTTGGAATTGTCCCAGCAATATGTCAAAAGCAGAGTACAGCTGAGGAGAAGGGTGTTGTGCATGTGAAAAAGAAACTCCAGTTTTGGCACACAAATGCACACATGCACAAACACAGACAGGGAGGGCATCACAGAGGAAGCAGGAGAACTTACATTGCTGTATCTCAGCACAATCTAATGCTGATTGGCCAAGTCAAAGTAATTTAAAATGGGAAGAAAAAAAAAATCCATGACATAGTCAATAAGCCTTTCTGTAGATCCATTCTAGAGCATAGGTAAAAGCAAGTCAAGAGAAAAATTGTTAGGCAGGAAACCTTGAATGCAAAGTAGATGACATTGAGCTGCTTAAATAGATATTTAAAGTATTTCCTTTCACTCTTCAATACAAAGTTCACTCAGAAGCACTGTGCATACAGAGAATTCTTCTTGACCTCAGTGTTGCAAATAAAACCAATTACTTTACCACAGACAGTAATTAGAGAGAGAATCATTAGTAAAATTGTACTGTAAACTGTATGCTTGTTGGAGGAACAATCAAAGAGTCTCTACAGTATTTTGCAGAATTGCTATTTCCTGCCCCTTTTGAATAAGCATTACCCATTTTCTTCATCCATCTATCAGAAAGATTCCCGTGCACATACTGTGTAGATGTTTACTATAATCTGTCAAATCTCTGTGCTCAGCTCATGGGAAGTGCACATCTGCTTGCTGAATCTAAGGATGCTCTAGTGATGATGGGGTTCCTGACACAGGGAAATAAAACAATGATCTGCTTTGTCAAAGCATTCCATAAATGTTATGCTACAAGCAAGTGCGTACTGTTTTTATAAGAGAATCAAGGAATGATCAGACACAATTTTGCTCTTATTCCAGACTTTGAGTGCAAGTAAGTAATTTTGGTTGTATTACAAAATAAAAATACATTGATTTATGCAAACTTTTACCTCCCAAACCCCAAAGCGCTTTATGAGCTGTACAGGAACATTTTCACTTATGACTAAATGCAGCAATCTCTGCAGAGTAGCTCTGGATCTGTTAATTAAGGTACATGTGTAGCCCAAATTTCTTTTTACAACACCCTTGAGTGCCATCTCCATACCTCAGGCTGGGAACTAAAGCAATGAGGTTGCCATTAATCTCTCCAGGCTCAGGAATTCTCTCAGAGAGATTATGAAACTAGAATAAATCTATAGAGAGATCTCATAGGAGGGCAAATAGTAGACACAGGTCAAAGTCCTGTTTTAAGGAAGCTCCCTTTGCCTATCATGGAACCAATAGAGTGTTTTGGGGTTTAAGGGACTTTAAAGATTCTCCAGTTCCAACTCCCCTTACACTTACACTAGACCAGGTGGCTCAAAGTCCCATCCAGCCTGGCCTTGAACACTTCCAGGAATGGGGCAGCTGCAGCTTCTCTGAGCAACCTGTTCCAGTGCCTCACCACCTTCATAGTAAAGATTTTGTTCCCAAAATCTAATCTAAACCCACCCCTTTTCAGTTTGCAGACATTCCATTAATTCCCTCTTGTCCTATCAGGACACCAGAAAAGGTGAGTGGTATTAAACTTACAAACAGTAATGAAAATTTTCTTTATCCTTCTAGGAGATAAGAATGACATTTAGACCATGAAAATGTTCATTGAGTAGGAGGTAGGGCTTTTCAAGCATCATAATTGATAGATTTGTAATTAACAGGCTATGCAGCAGGAAGAAAATCATTGCGTGATGACTAGATTACAAACCCCATCCTTTCATCCTGCTGCTTGTGATTTTGCAATGGCTCTGATTGTAGCTTCTCTGACATTTGCATATCTTCCTAAGCATTTGAGGTACATGCTGATTTCATGTTTTATCTCCTTTTGATGTGTTGCAGGTGCTTGTCAGTGACTACCAGAATTTCTATTACTGTCAGATTTTATTTTATTGAAATATTTGTGCAGAATAATACAACACCGAAGTGTGACATGAGTCCATCTTAATCCCACCATATGGAAAGACTTACAGAAGGCACTGAATGCACTCTAGAAGAGGGATGTTTTGGACTGATCATTATGGGTAGATGAGTGAGGAAATTCTTTTGCTGCAGTCAGTGTATGGGAGAGAATTTAAGGAGGGTTTTGCATCTATTTGTATTCAACAGGCTATCTATGCATATGATTAAACCCCTTGTCCCTCAGTTGCTGCCTTTGCCTTGTGATTAACATCAGTCTAGTATCTTGTCACCATTGAGGCAACAGTGGGACTTCAGAGTGACAGATGTCCTCATGGCAAATACACTCAGGGCTAAAAGCTCAGTCTGCAAAAATGGGACCTGTTGACAGCTGTGGAAAAGTATCATAGGGCACCATGTGCTATTAGGTTATTTGATCTTGTGCTTTGAGGTAAGATTTTAGGCAGATGACTTCGGACTACTACTATAACTCATTATTTGTCAGCTTTCTTCACTTCTGTCATCTGCACTCCTTCGCCAACACTGATGGTAAGATCAAAATATCCAACCAATTTGACATATGAAGCTTTATTAATTCAGGCGTTTGTAGAAATTTAGTCTCTTTCCATGATGATGATATTTGTAGAAAAGGACTAGCAGGTGTTTAAGATTTTTTTCATGTAACTGTAAGTACAGCAAACATCACTTACTGTTTTTTAATGCCTCTTTCAGTGTGTATTCCATTTGCTCATTTCGATTTGTTATTTTAGTGTTCAGTTCTGTAATGACAAATAGGTAAATCACGCAGATGAAATTCCTACAGAATGACCCCTTTTGTGACAGGAGAACTTGTTACAGAGTGATAATAAGTGGCATGATACAATACAAAAGCATCTATATAAAGAAAATGCTTCACTATGATTGGAAAAAAATCTGATTGCCCAGTTTATGTCATGATAATAAGAAATGTTGCTAGCATAGTCTTCAGTTTAGAGGAGTCAGGAAAGTACTGAAAATCCCTTTTTTCTACCCTTTTGACTAATAATGTGGAACAAAATGGGAATTATCAACCCTCAGCACTGCATTTTTGTTGTTTTCCTCAGTCTTGGAAGGGTTTTAGGATAACAACAGGATTGTGCCTTGAAAAAGGAATGAGATTATAGTCATCTTCAGTCATCTCAAACTCTAGTAAGTGGTTAGTTCATATGGGAGGATCATAGTAATTAATTATACATGGATAACGCTACTGCATGCAGTAGCCAATGGTGCAGGATACCATTGTACTTTTACTGTTTGGGAGAGGATTGTATTTATTTTTCCATGTGTGATGGCTAGCTACAAAGACACTTGTTTGACACACAGGTATAACTGAAAAGCTGGTGTGCCCTTTTTATTTATTTTTAATAACAATTCATTTCAGTGACCACAGTGCGGACACTTGCTTTACAAAGCCTGGTATTGTGTTATCTGATTATTATTTTTCAGATAAAAAAAAATCATCTTTAAGGATTTTGAAAGATTTTTCTTGAGCTTCAATACCAAGTTAAAGTCAAATCAGCAGTTCAAATCAGCAATTACTTTTAGAAATATTAATATTTTCTTTTTTTAAAAAATTGTGTTTCCTGGCACAATGGAGAGGGTATTTACTTATAATTGTGCCATTTTTATTACTAACCAAACAGAAGACACTGAATATTCATATTTCAAATATAAAACCAACCTCCGGAAATTATAAGTAATACTTAAATCTTTTTTATTTCAGTAATGATAACAGATATATTAGAAATATGACTTCTTTATAAGAAATGACTAAATTTGAAATAACGGGTTTATGTGTTTTTCCTGAAGAAACTCTCTGTGATATAAAAATAAACCCTTGCTTTTTTATACTCTGCAATAATAACTGCACCTAGAAATAATACAGACAGTTGTGGTAGAATATACATCACACAAACTCATTTATAAACAAATCTAACTTTATATATAAGAATAATGTCAAAAGGGAGGTCTTTTGGAAGATAACTCATTTTTATAGAGGAAATGCCTCAGCTGCTCTTGACAGTCTTTTTGAAAACAAAAGAATCAGACTTCGACCACCAGCTCAACAGGGATTTTTGGCAAGGCTGGCTTTATAATTTGTGACGGCTAGCTACTCCCTCTGCCACATGTGCTGCACAAGGAACAGTAAATGAGTTGAGGAGGGCTTTTATTTGCAGGAAAGAATGACAGTTCCAGGTCCACTGAATTTTTAAAAAGACAAAGATAAAAAAATGTGCTTTCTTTGCCCCTGCTTTAACCTGCTGACATGCCAAAGTCACTTTAACAGATTAACAAAATAGTTAATCTGTTAACAGTTCACAGATATTGAACCTGCCTTTTACATGCTCAGCAATACATTTTCAACCACCCACTCCTAGCATTTCCCTTTCATTTCCTTGCAGAATTTAATCTCACACAGATACTGTAAATTTGATGGACAGCTTATGCTGAATTCTCTCCCTAACAGGGTATTGCATCTGCCAGCAAGATTCAAAGTATTGGGATCTCTTGTTCTGTATCTCACAAGTAATCGTTATACCCACAGAGGTGCTTTCACAGGCTGTGTTACTCATAATGTTTTGGAGTAACATTTCTGTCCTTCCTCCTCATTTGACTGATCCATACTCATCATTTCCCTGCCCTTTTCCTTCTGACATTTTCCTTTCCCTTTTGTTTCCTTGTAGGTATTTTCCTCTGGAGCTAATGTCCCTTTGTAAATATTGTTTTCTTTATATTTTGAGTCTAAAATGACACTTATGAGAGTGATCACTGCTATATTTGAGGGTAAATTCATAGCCTGCCTTATTGTTGACAACCACAATATAGTATTTCTCTCACTCTTTGGCTGTATGTTTCAGGAGCTCATCTTTATTAGCTACTTAGTTTCTACTACTAAAAAGGCTTAACTTCTAGATATCGCCACAGATCTCAGTGCTTTGGGCTTAGTCCTCTGAGGCAGAAAATCATCGTAGTACCATTTAATGACGAACTTTGGGCTCCAAGTGTGAATGTCTTGTAGAATGCCATAGAAATGTTCCCTGCAAAAACACGGAGGTGCGTGACCTCTGGTTTTGCAGTCATATAAAACTTTTTTTTCCTTTGAAGATTACAAAGGTAAGGAAGTAAGAAGATGAGGTAAATTATGTATTTATGCTAATTTCCATCTCCCACTAGGAATCTAAGAGGTACTTAAAATGCAATTATGTGGTTCAGATATTCTGTCCAGCAAAATGTTTCCACAAGCATTTTACAGACTTACTGTAAATAATACAATCACACGCTTCAATCATAAATAAGTGAGGAGGAGCAAGAGAGAGAGAACTGAGGCATAAACAGAGATTTGAAGCCTGCTTCTGATTCTGTGAGACAGCAGAATGCAGAGTGGTTGCTCTGGATGACAGAGGAGAAACCAGGACTACCAAGGATGACAAGGCTCGGTGAAAGACGAGATGGAGAATCTGGAAGTGTGAGACAAAGACTGTGCAGGAGCTTCTGGTAGCTGTATTTTAAATCAATTTTTGGAGGTTTGCTTTTGTGGTGGGGGAAATTTTGCAGGTTGTTTCCTACTCTTTAACAAAGTCTTAAAGGAATATGCAAGACTACAATGCCTTTTTTTTTAGTTGATGGTGAAGTGAAGGTGAGTCATTTCATAGCAAAAACCCAAACCCAAACAAAACAAATTAAAAAAATGTTCAGAACACTCCAGGGTCATGGACATGTTTCTTGTTATAGAGAAAGAAAACAGGCACCAGCAGACCACAGGTGGACGAATAGGAAAAAATAAGAGTGTTCATGAGTTTGTTAGAGTCAAAGGATAGCTCAAAAGGGAGCTGTCTCTTATTGTGGTGGTGGGTGAAGAATCTCTGGACAACGAATGGGAAAAATGAGTGGTGGTTCTTGGGTGAGACTTATGGGCAGCAGGAATACTTGTTCAGGAAAGGCATAGATGCACATCATTACACAACAGCAAGTCTTGATGAAACTAGGTACTTTCAAGGGCAGAGTAAAGCTGTTCTGTTATTCTCTTTGTGTTGACTGAACCCTAATGGTCATTGCCAGAAAAACAAACAAACAAAAAAACCAAGCAAAATAAAGGCAAGCTCGGGAGATATATGCATTGCCACTGCTGGACATCAAAAGTCATCTATATCTGCTCAAGACTGATCCTTGGTTCAGATGCCAGCTGGAACATAACAGCTCATATTCGTGAAGAGAATAGCAGTATATAAACTGCCTGTGGTCCCAGTTGCATAATAAATCCTGAACTATGTCCAGAAACAGTCTGGGGAACAACAGTGTACTTAGATCCCAGTCTAACTGTTGTGTCCTAGCACATATGAAATCCAGGGCCTGTTTTTCCCTTAGGATTCATTGATATAAACGTGGCTATTATGCTTAGCCCTAGTGCAAGACCTTAGATGCCTTTTGAATGCGTATACTCTAGTAGCTCCAAACAAGCTATCTACTGGATGTCCATATCCTTACAGGATTTTTGTTATGAGCAAGGAGTTATCTGCTGACCTCAGATCAAGACACTGAGAAATACCAGCTTCAACCCACTGCACAATACCAATACATTCCTAACCTCTGACCAGTCTCTAACTCAGTTTCTCTCTTTATGGGTGTTTGTAAAGATTAAGTCCTTGCAACAGAGCTTTTTGAGGGTAAGAATCCTTTGGAATGGTTTTGTACAATTATGCTTTCTTATTTTAAACAGAGTTGAATATCCTTTGTCTGTAAGTCTGCCAAGTGAACCTGGTTACAGCAAGGAATGTCTTGGCCCAATGACAACCTTTACCTAACTGGAAAATATGGAAAAAAAAAAGTGTCAAACAATTTTGGTGACTATTACATGTAATGATTTTGAGAAGTCTGTTATAATAAAGCCATCATAAAAATGTGAAATATTAAGATATAAGTTTGGTAATTAAATGAACTATTGAAAATGCTCCAGAAAATGTATCCTGAAAATTTTGTGAAAGTATCTTATAGGCTTCTGGCCACAGATGGCTTATATAGGCCACCACTTTTTCTTAGATGACAGTCTTTTCTATGTCTTTCTTGACTTTTCTCTCCTTCAGTTTCCCATTTATCTACATGTCTCAGTTCTGTCATCTCTTGGCTACACCATAACTTTTTCCTACTGAGTCCTTCAAAGCCTGAAGGCACAATATGGGCAAAGAGTTACTGCTGTCCCATGTCTCTAGCTCTGTGATTGTCATTCTTTGCTTTGCTTTCAGTGATGGAAATTCCAAGATTTGCCCTTGACTCTGAGGTTATTTTTTTTCCTCTCACAGCTTCTCAGCCTGTTTCCATGCATAGAGTTTTCTCTGGAGTGCTGCCAGAAGTTATCTTTATCCCATCACCCTCCTGCTGTTGCCAAAACCCTTACTCATATGCCAATTGCAATTCAGTCATTTATAAGCTCTCTTAATTTCTTATACACACATTTAGAGAGTAATGCCAAGCTACTGTCAAAGAACATTCATTTCCAATCCATAAGAGCCATCAATGCTATCGCCATGATCTTATAGCTACTCTTGCTGTCATATAATATCCTAACGCTCCACTGACTAGAATGAAGGAACAAGACACAAAAGTTTAAAAGGGGAAATGAAAGTAACTTCTTGACCAAATACTAAACTGGTTAGCTTTATGTCTTCATAACTTTAACTTTTTTTATCCACAAATCAGTTGTCTTGATAATCATTGGGTCATAATGAGTTTGGTTCCCTAACTCCTTCTAGAAGCCATTTTCAGTTTGAATGTATATATTACACTTTAAAAACACAACAAAAGCCTTTTTCAAATGGAAAATGTGAAAGTTAAAAATAACAATGCCTGATGTTGAGATCATTCCAATGTTTGACATTACCTGCCACCTGGTGGAAAGGTTTCTTGATGGCACTCTTGATTGAGTTGGTTTAAGCATTTCTGGAAGAGTCCCTAGTTTTTAATGTACAGTGCAACCCAAAAAGGCTAGATTCTAGCTAGCTAAGAAAGGTTAGAACCAACTTGCTGAATTGCGTTCCAGACATAGGACCCCATGACAACACAGACTGGGAAATCTACCTAAGATAACTCTAATGGTTGCTCACAGTAAGCTTCATTGGCCACTGCTGCCCCGAAGCCTGGATTGTCTTAAAGCTAGATTGAACCTGTTTCTGTATGTCAGTCACTGCATTTTAGACTTACGATAAGATCCGTCATGTGCTAATTTAAAACAGATTGTTCTATGGCTGTTTAAATTATGTCCTTATTGGTTTGAGCACTTTTGTTCACCCTGTTTGTGCTCTATTTCATAAAATGGGCAGGATGGCAATATAAGTGAAGGCCCTTTTCAGTGTTCATGGTATAGTCTCTTCTGTGTTTGCTTTGCAGTAAATATCATGGTGAACAATTGCCACTGCTATGTAAAGATGCTGCGTAAAGATGAAGGTCTATTGAGAATGAAGGTCACGCTCCATCTTGAAAAGTTGACTTCAGGCCTTCAGGCAGATGAGGGGCTTAGAGATTTCAGGCTCCAGTTACTATGTTCCATTATGTCTAAAAAAAGGTTTTGTAGCTGATTGTGAGCCGTACAGATATGAGAGAGATACAGCTTGAGGCAAAGGCATTTTTAGTTTCTGGATTGTGGCAAGGACATTTTTAGCAACATGCTAAATATACAAATTCTACATTTCATCCAGTGACTCCTGAAGGTAAAACATACAAGCTATTCTGAGAGCAGATACAAAACCTCAGGACTGATATTTCCCAGGTAAGTGTTTCCTATCTCTGGGATGCAAAGCTGTGCTTCGTCTTGTCTTCTTTTATTTGACCTATTACATTCCTCATTGCACGGTCGTACAGATTAAATAGCAAAGATAGAAAGTATTCCTCTTTTCCCACATCAGTCCAAACTCAGTTTTATCACTAACCTGCGTAAAATTAATGCTCCCTTTTGGACTGGAAGGATCTGAGATGTGGAATTCACTAAGCCTTAATGACAAATATAAGAAACACATCTTTGTTCTTTATCTTACCCTACTACTGGGCAGTCCTGTGGCGTAGTGGAGAGCACTCTGGTCTCCGACTCCCAAGGTCACGAGTTCGAGTCTCAGTATGGGCGGCCCCGGCAGTTCAATGCCTCCCTGCCATCCGATCCCGTCAGATCTCGGATGCCAAGCAGGGTCAGCCCCGGTCAGTAGCAGGTGCTGTAGATAGTCCTAAGGAGACTTCCCTGTCACTGTCCAAGCTTGCTCGGCCGTGGCAAATGAACCTTAGGACTTAAACGGTGGGGCCAGTTCTGCGCACGCTGTGCCTCACCTAAAAAATCCACTGCACAGGCTCAGAGGGCACACATGGGGTGAGCCCTTCCCAAATGTTCGTTCGTGAAGATTGGCCATTACCCTACTACTACTACTGGCACCAATGACAGTGCCACTAATGACTGCTACTAAAATTTCCTGTTCCTGTGTCTGAATCACTAGAACACTTGGTGCTTTCAATTTGCAGTGGCTGAAGAAAAATGCTGCACTGCGTAAACTTCAGACATTTTAACAAACAGGTGGATCCAGGACTCGTTGCAGAGTAACTCAAAGTAGCAGCTAAACTTGATTGAATTCCAAAATTTCGCTTCAGATTGTATTGTGGGCACTCCAGATCATCTTGACAGAGCCAGTAACCAAGTTTATAGGTATTAATTGCTAGATCTAGGAATCTTAAAAAAAAATCTCTTTTCACTAAATTTATGAATCGGAATTCAAATGACACAGCTAAATCCCATGGAAGATGTAAACTGAAAGTGGTGGGAGTGCTGTGCTGAAGAGCAGAATTGGATCTTGTCCCGAGTTTCAGGCCAGAGGCATAACAACCTACTTCCCTCTGCAGTTACTTTCTAAGGTGAAGTCATCCAAAGTCTGTCACAACACTGCAACCCATAAGATAAAAGCAAGAATTTTTTATATTGCACCCACTCAAATGTCAGTCAGGGAACCTCTTGTGAAACAGCTTTATCATCCTACACTTGAAAAGACGTGTCAGCCTGCAGTACCTTGCTACAAAGCATTATTCATTTTTTTCAACATTTCCTTGATTGTGAACAAATAAAAAAGCTTTTTAACTTTCTGATTTGTGGCAACTGTACTACAAGTAAAATGAAAATGTTCCTTCTCAGCCTGTGAATGTTGAAATATTTGTAAGATTATTCATGTGACAAAGTGAAGTGCTTCAACCTGAATGTTCCTTAGCTGAGATATATGCCATCTATGCTTACTTTGTATTTTAATTTTTCTGGGGAAAAAAAAGGGGAAAAAGCTTATATGGAAAAACCCCAATAAACTACAACCAATTTACAGTTTCACCTAGGATTGCCCTGTCCTCATTAACATTATAAATATCTATCAGCTACAGAGATTTTATTTTTTTTCAGCACAAAGGGATAAACTTCTCTATGGGAAATCAGACTTTTCATGAGAAGTAAAATTTGGTTTCAAAAGTCAGCTGGGTTCACTTAGTCTAAACTGTGCCTACAATTTAAATTGTATTTTTATTGATGTTTAAAGTTCTTATCAGAAAAAACCAAAACCAAACAAACAAAAAAAACCCAAAAAACCAAAACAAAACAAAACAAAAAACCCATCAACCTTCAAAGGTTAGAAGCACTCAAATAAATTCATCACAATAGAAGTTCCAGAAAGGATTTTTTTTATTGGTAATCTGACTTTCTGTTTTCTTGCTTTTTTACTTAAACTTACATAGAGGATAGGCTAAATTACTTCTTTTACTTAATGGATGGTTTAAATTTATCACTTACATGCTACATTTAAGGGTCAATGCCTTACTTCCTTGTGTTCTTTTGAAAACAAATTCTTCAAAAGATTAGATAATTTAGGGTTCTTTTTCCATGTTAATTATGTATTGAGGAAAGTGCCTAATAGTACAACATGGTCATTTTTCTGGTATGGATGCAAACTGAGGTGATAGGAGTGCAAGTTTTCATCTTTAGTCTTTCTGGAAGGACAGCTTCCCTATTGAAAGAGCTGTATATACCATCATTGGCAAAATCAAAAGCTTTGGGTAAACACAGACAGATTTTCCCTTGCCTTTATCATGCTTGTGCAGGTACGAATTTACAGCAAGATTTTCACAGCAGTGTACTTTCAGTACACAAATGGAAAAATCCAGAAAATGAAATGAGGGAGATGCCTAGTGAAAATGGAAGTTTTCAGAGGTATATGTTAGCTTCCATTGACTTTTCAAAGTAGTTAACCTCTGCAAGGAGATTGGGTTGCTGCTTCATTTGCATTAAGAGTTATCTAAAGTTCAGCTGAACTTCTAAAACTTTACATGATAAAGAGGAGTGATGCAAAAAGCAGAAATGCAAAGACTGTGTCTTACAACTACCTTAAACATGAAAGACCAGTAAATAAATTTTAAATTTCCTTGGCAAGTGACTGTTCTACTGATTCAGGAAGCCAATAGCTATAGAACCAGGCAGGTTATTAAGCTGTATCCAAGGCTGAAAAGATGAAGCCAAAGCAAAGCTCCGTGTGACTTAAGTCTTTGTTTTTGGGATGGCAGAAATAAAGAAGCAAAGATCATAGAAAAAATAACTGCTTGATCATGAGGAATAATGAATGACAACAAAACAGGCAGAAGGACTTATGCATTTAAGTCAACTGAACTACCTACACTTTGAAAAATTAAGAAAGAGGAAAATGGAGAATTGAAGACAAGTTCAAACTTAATTTTATTAAAACTTCCTCGGCATTCCATTTTCATTTTAATAAATGTTGCTAATTCTGAATTTCCCCTACTGCCATGAAGTTGTTCCTTGTTTGGGAGACAACTAGCTGGAGAAAACACTGCATTTGCATTGCATTTCATAGCATCTAACTCAGCAAGGCAACAACAATAGAAGGTACTAAAGGCTACTACAGTATAGATGATAAGTGTCAATGTATTAATATTTTTTAAGGGTACCATATGATTCTTTTCATATCAAGACAACCCATTGTCATATGCTAATATTTCGCTCTCAGTCTTATTCCTTTCCTCACATCACCTGGACTTATGGAAGTGACCCATGGTGACTGAGACAGAGGATTCCTTCACTTTACAACCATGCATCATGTTTTATTTGACTTAAGTGATTTTTAAACCACTAAAAGACTATGTCCCTTACCCTGTGAAGATTTATTCTCTCTGAGAATTTTTTATGAAGAAATATCAAAGTAAGTTATGTACACTGAGTCACCTTTATGTACTGCTTTATTAACTTTTTCAAGGAATCTGAACAGGTCAGAGGAGCACTTTTTTTTAAAAAAAAAAACTTGTGATCTTAGTCTCCAAATGCAGTTCTACTCTCTCCTTAATTAAGACCCTATCATTTCCTTGTTTCCCATTTTCACCTTAGCTGAAGTAGTTTATGTTCCATTGTATTCACAACTAGGATTTTCAAATATTTAAAGAAAGCTTTGTGGTTTACTTTCATTTCCTCACCCAAAGATATGACATAATTTATATGCATTAAATGTAAAGGATCTAATTTCACAGCAGAAAAATTCCAGCTTAAAAGCAATTATTGGCTTGACCAATTTTTCCACTGAGAATCACAGTATTCACTGGAGAAACATGACCCCTGATTCATAGACTAAGAGATTCATAGGAAAACTATCTAAAGGAGACTTCTGAGTTCACATTCCTGCTTGAGACAGTGCCAGTGTCCCCATCACTAAGTGTGACACACCCCATGACTTTGTCTAGTAGATTTTTGAAGCCCTCCAAGGATAGAGATTCTACAGTCTCTGTGGGTAGCTTGTTCCAGTTCTGTTCTACCTTCCCAGTGATTTTTTTTAGCTAATATGCGATCTGAACCTCTAAGGCAAAACGAGTTGCCATTATTCCATATTCTCTGAAACTCCCCTCCATGTAGTTTTTGGCTCATATAAGATTCACCTGTTTGCCTCTGTTCTCTAGACTAAACAAACCTGGGACCAGCCATGTCCTCTTGGCCTCTGCTGAACTTCACAACCACTGTCCACATTACTCTTTTATTTGGACTGTGAAATGTCATCAGTGCTGGGAAGAGAATGATAGCTTACTCTGATTTGCTGGCCATGCTTTTCAGTATGCAGGATATACAGTTTCTGGTGAAAACACATTCAGTGGCTCATATTTCACCTTGGAGACCACTGTAATTATCAAACCCTTTTCAGTAGGACAATTACTCTGTCAGACTTGCCATTCTATTCTGATGTTGAAAATTATTCTGCCATGCATGTGGAACTTTTCTATTTTTCTTGCTAAATATAATAATATATTTATTACATCATTCCTTAGGTTTGTCTAGGCCACTCTGGC
The DNA here is from genome assembly GCA_013396695.1 of Sakesphorus luctuosus. Lineage (NCBI taxonomy): Eukaryota > Metazoa > Chordata > Aves > Passeriformes > Thamnophilidae > Sakesphorus > Sakesphorus luctuosus. The sequence goes on from VWZD01008760.1 coordinate 1,044,596, forward strand.
TGGAAGATCTGACATTTAGTGTAAGCCTTTCTCCAAGTTTATAGTCACCTACAAATTTGTTGAAGGTACCCTAGATTGTTATCAAGGTCTTTGATGAAAATGTTGAACAGTAAAAGTCCTACTACTGAACTGTGGGATGCTCTACTCATTGCTGTCAGACAGCTGTGTAGTGAGCCATTGATTGCCATTTTTTGATTCTGGTGATCCAGCCAATTTTTTCCTCATCTTACAGTCTATTCATCTGCTCTGTATTTCCCTAGCCTCCAAAAGGAAATGTAGTGGGAAACAACATCAACATCAGAGAGCTCTTTTGACTAGCATATTTGATATAATACAGAGTTCAAAACAAGATAGTTCCCTTGCATCACTTCCTATAAATGTTAATAGCTGTCATTTCTTTTTGTTACGCCATCTCAGGAAGCCATTAACTACATTCCCCAGTTTAATATCTTGGATAAATCTCTTTTTTTTTTTTTTCTTGTGAGATTCAGATCCTGTCCACCACAGATTCCAGGCTCTTCTCGCATGCTGACCCTTGTGGGATGATTTATACAAGTTTCTCAGTGAACAATGAGACTAATAGAACCTGTGTTCCCATGAATGTGTGCCCAACATCTCTCAATATACCAACCCCTCAACCACCATCCTTATTCTTTCAGAGAAGTATTCCAGGATACAGAGTTTCAGTTCCTCACAGTGTCCTTGGTGTCTTCTCACCATGATCAAAACTCTTTCCCTTCCATGCTGCTGGGGCAGGAGGCAAGTGCTGTGGCTACTTCAGATGTGTTTGTACATAGGTCTTCACACTGGACATGTAAAAGTCACTCTCTGAAGTCAACCGAGAGCTTTTCTTTGATAAAGATCTCTTAAAGCTTCCTTTCTATACCGAGCCACTAGTTTTCACTGAAATTTAAGACTTAATATCTATTGCTTCCTCCCTCTAGATCCTGTCACTGTGTTTGGAATTAGCCTGGTGAGGTTGGGGATATACAGGCATGGGCATACAACAAAACTTACTCTCCTAAGTAACCACACTAAGCTGCTTTTGAACTGCATAAAAATAAAATCAGCAATTGACTAAATTCTCTCCACTGTGGGTTTGTTCAGTTGTTTTATTTCTCCTAATACAAAACATTTAAACTTCTACTTAAATATAGGGGTCACATCCACTAATCTAGACAAAAAATATTTACATCATGCTTTGCTTTCTTTCTCAGCCATATCTCTGACCTTGAAACAGTAAGCTGTGAGACAGACAGATACCATTTCTTATTTTCTGCAATACTGAACAAAGTACTACTTATGCTGAACACTGAATCCTCCCTTCAAATGTTAGGCCACAGTGCTCCTAAATGGCACGAGAATTTCTGCAAAGGATGTCTCAGTCACAGCCATTGTGTTATCCCTGTTTCAAGATATTGTGCAGTTTCCTCAGGGTGAATATGATTTTACAGGAAAGAAAAGATACCAAGACCAAATATCTGGGACCAAATTAGATTTTTCCAGGAACATTTATTTAAGTGTAAATGTTGGTAGACCTCACACCCATTTTAATAAGCTGCCTAGCATATAACAGCTGAAGAGCTAAGACCAAAATGCAAGCATGATAATATGGTCTCTGTACAATAAAATATCTTCGAATTTTGTGGCTATGCAGCTAAAGAGAAGTAAAGAGATTACTAGAGGCATGAAACACCTCTCCTATGAGGAAAGACAGTCAGGGTTGTTCAGTCTGGTGAAAAGAAGGTTCTGGGAAGACCTCATAGCATCTTCCAGTATCTACAAGAGAGCTAGAGAGGGACTTTTGAGCAGGGCATGTAGTAATAGGACAAGGGGTGATGACTTTAAACTAAAAGAGGTTAAGTTTAAGTTGGTTGTTAGGAAGAAATTCATCATTGTGTGGATAGTAACACATTGTAACAGTTTGCCTAGACAAGCTGTGGATGACCCATCCTTGAAACCACTCAAGACCACTTGGATGGGGCTTAGAAAAACCTGGTCTAGTGGAAGGTGCCCCTGCCAATGGCTGGGGCTGTTGGAAATTGATGATCTTTAAGATCACTTTCAACACAAAACATTATATGATTCAATGAGTCTATCAAGTAGGGGCTCATAAAGTAAAAAAAGCTCTTGCTTCCCTACAAACTTGAATAAGGGTTTGGTGGGATAAGGTAATCTTGTTCCTGGTATATAAATTCTTCAAAACCTGCTATTGAAAGCTGGTTTTAGTTCCTAAACACACATTTTTCCTACAGAACTTCACTCTTACTGCACATATATCCCCAGAAACCAAGTCCAAGCCAGTGGCACTGTTATCTCAGAGCTGGAGCACAGCTTATTATTCTAGCATTTGCAAGTGAAAAGTAGTGAGCATAATTAGTCAGAACAATAGTTAACAAATGCCCTGTACATTCATAATCCTGTGCAAACACCAAGATGCCTGCATCCCCACAGTAACTCTGATGACTTCAATATACTTAAAATGGATTTAGCTCATCAAGAGAAATGCTAGACATGTCTCACTCTTTAAATATATTCATTCCCCTTTGAAATTGATTTAATGAGGAGGCTGATTTGGCCTACAGAGAATCAACAGAATCAGACTTTAAAATTGCATATTATATTACATTATATGTATGTATACATATGCATGCACAAGCACATACACATCTATATTTGTGTATAAATGTATATATAGACAGGCACTAGTTCTGCTTTTTTGGCACTTCTGGTCATCATTCCACAGAAGACAGTTAAGACAACAGGTCAAGAACCCTATGCTTCCTTGAAAAAAGAGTATAATGCATCTTTCATATTAATGGTTTATAGCACCTGAGGCTCTGAATGTTATCAGGGATTTCCGTAGAAAAATAGAAGAGGGTAATTGCAAAAGGCAGCTTTAGGTATTGTATTCTTATCAGATTATATATTATATTATAAATCATTCTCACCAAGCCATCAAAATGAATACTCTCCCATTGACTTCAATGGTACATCCCATTCTGTATCTGAAAGAAAAGCTGATTAGGATCTACTGCAATGTGCCTGTAGAAAATTTGGAAACTGCTTGCATTTCAGGGAAAATTGTGTAGTGGCCTGTTTTCTCTACATACTTAATTTTGAATTTTATGTACTAAGAATGAGTGGTTTTAATTTCTTTCTGGGGAATAAGAAATTTGAGACAACAGTAGATTGTGAAGCAAAGCAATTTAAATGTCATAATTACCAGGTAGTAAGAGGAGGGGCAAAAGTTCAGGAAGTGTTCATTTGAGGCAGTGTGTACTGATTAAGTCAGGACAAAATTGCTAAGAGGTATTAGCTAGTTTCCATGGGATGTGTGCAAATTTTATGCAGAATATGTGTAGAACATAATTTTTATACTGTTACCATATATATCACCTTTGTAAGCAATTAATTATTTCTATTCTCTCTTCTTGCATAAGCCATCTCTTGTGTTACAACACTAGTTTACATGTAGTAATAAAAAGAATAATCAAATACCAGAGATCTATAGTCACTAAATGTCTCCGTTCCATTCTTGCTCTATTCACTTTTTCTAAGAAAATAGCAACATACCTAGAGATGTAGAGAGGCAAATGATAACTGCCTGAAACTATTTGAAAGATTTTAGTTTAAAAAAAAAAAAAAAGCAAGAATTAATTTAACGTAATACTGGGTATGGCTATGAGTTATTGGATAAAACTGAGAAATGGAAAATAATGACTGAGTGTTGAAAGAAGTGAGAAGAAAAAAACAGAGAGAGAATGAGACCTATTAATCTGTAGAGTCATCTCCAAAGGGGAATAATATAGGCCTTGTTTCTCAACATTTCAAAGTAGACTGAACAAAAAAAAATGAATAAATGTACATTGGGAAACAATATCATATTATCAAAGAGATTAACAGAGTGATCTGACGGAGCTTTGCTGTCCAATGATACATGCCAATAAACTCTTATGAAAAGATCTATTTCAGTGAAAATATAACACAGTAAGGACTCTTCTTAACTCTGATCAGAGATACAGACCTGTCATTTTAATGAAAAAGTACTGTAATCTTCCTCCAGTTTTTTTCTCCAACTCCTCTCTTTCCTGTGTCTGTTGTGTCATGAGCTGCATTGCTGTATCAAATCACCCCTGTGTTCTCCATGTGCCTTAACAGAACTTCTAGGAGGATCTGTTCCACTCTTTTCAAAGGCACAGTTGTAGGGCTGACAGGTCAGTTTTTCCAAGGGTCCTCCTCTCTATCCTTTTTTTAAAATGTGTGCAATGTTTCCCCTTTTCCAGTCACCAGGGACTTCGACTGATTCCATGAGTTATTGACTATCATGGAAAGTGGCTTGGCAACTACATCAGACAATTCCCTCATGTCCCTGGGATGCATCTTGTCAGGTCTCATAGATTTATTTCTGTTCACGTTTCTCAGGTGGTCACAAACTTGATATTCTCTTACAGTGGGAGGGACTTTTTCCCCCCTAACTCCTGTCTTGCAATCCATCCACTGTGTGATGTGGGAAGAGAGTGTGCCATTGAAAACTGAGTTAAGTATTTCAGTTTTGCTCATTTGTTTGGAAGCTCTTCTAAGAATTATGTTTTTCCTAAAGTTTAGTCTAAGTTACTTCATAAGCAGAGGATATTTATATTCTCTTATCTTTCTCTGGTACTTTTGAAATATTTGTATGTAGAAATCATGCCCTCTGTCAACTTTCATTTTGGCAGACCAAATGAATCTAACTAATATTTTCTGTGTTCCATATATTTTTTACGTAGCCATTTCTTCATCAGTTCCAATTTGCTTTGAAAATTATTAAATGTGAGAGCTATGCAAAATATACTAGGAGAGGAATACCTGTTGAAAATCTGTTAATATTTTCAAATGATGGTGATGTTAGTACTTTCTTTCCTGTGGCAATAGAATCGTATTTGGTATTTTTCATAGTCATATTACACAAATTATTGAAGAGTGTTCTGTCATTGACTAGCAGAAACTCCTTATCAATTCTAGATAAAAGCATCTAGTTTCAAGTGGACTTTATGTTCCAAGTTTCTAAAGATCTGAATCTCAATTTTTACTATTAAATGTCCTCCCTTTATTTTTCTCCATCCTCAAAATGATCCAATTTACCCTGTATAATATTCTGCCTGCTGACCGGTCTTGCGATCAATTTACTCATGAAATGAAAACAACCCCTTAACTACCTACTCCATCAATATCTTACCTCTCAGCCTATAACTCCTTTTCCAACACACCTTTTATAACTTTATATCCCAGCATCCTGTTCCTTACCCACTTTAGTACTGACACTAAACTCATCTTTACTGCTTTAAGTGATGGTTCACCATGTGGTATTACATCCAATTCTTCACAAAAACCTTGATAAATTAAATCCTCCCATGAATCACAAACTCAACCAAATTAGCTAAATATTAATACAATTTTCATTTGTTTATAACAAGGGTAAGTAAAAATCCTTTTATTTACATTTTGAATCATTCATTTCATGTACCCCAACTGAAGTAATTTCAGCTTCAAATTGGGAAAAACAACTTGTTCATTATCTCCACTTGTCTATGATATGCTAATTGCCAGTTTTTAAATTCTTTTTATAGATCCTTCATTCTCTAGGATGCTGAATACATCGCCTCCAAGGAAAGATATTATTATTTAAGCATATTTAGTGACTTTCAGGATTTTGCACACTAAATCACATATTCATATCCTAGGTCATAAAATTTATACTGTGAGTAGGGACTGGATTACACAGGGAATCACTTCAGTAGTTTGGTAGGAAGAAATACCTGAGACGATTGGCTTCTATTTCTAGGATAAGGAGATCAGGGGTAGTCTACACCAATCTATGAAAGTGCAATCCTGCTTTACAAGATTGATATCTGTTCATAATGTGATGATTGGCTCAGTGGATGAGAACAGCTGTTGCCGTTTTGCTTGATTTTAATATTTTTTGCCATTATATCTCATTGTAAACTTCACGGAAAAGCTAATGAAGCATAGCCTAAGTAAGTGAACACTGAGAAGGATCAAAAACTGGCTGAATGGTCAGACTCAGAGGGTTGAAGTTTGAGGCATAAAGTCTAGTTTGAGACCAGTCACTACTGGTGTATTCCAGATGTATATACTAGCAGCAAGCATCATTCAACATCTTTATTAATGACCTGAATGAGGCTGAAATACACATAGATCCATTTAAATACTAGAAATCACTATTTTTATGATGACAATGGTTAAACACTGAAACAAATTGCATAGAGAAATTGTGGGGTGTCCAAACTTGAATATATTCAAACCTGAGCAACCTGCTCTGGCCATCCCTGCTATAAGCAAGTGGATTGGATTATGCCACTTCCAGAAGTTCCTCAGAATAACATCAAAAACAACAACATAACTTCTATGATTCATGATTTTGTCATTCAAATAATTCAAATTGGAATTGTTGAGAAAGGAAATTACCTGTTACTAGGGTAAGTGTGAGTGAGGTCCTCCCTTTCACTTTGCCCAGCAAGTGGCTCTAACTTTTATGGCAAGTGGCTATAAGACTTTTATAGAGCGTTGTCATTTCAAACTACTCTTTATGGAGTTCTGAAATTTGTATGAGATTTGTATGTAAAATATGACTTTCCCCTCTGCAGTCCTCTCTCTCAGAGAAATGCAGATGAATAAATTCAGTATTCTAGACATGTTTTCTTCTATGAAAAAAGCAAAGCAGTCTTTCTGCTCCACTTTTAGTAGAATCTGAGACAGTTTGAACAACAACAAAAGGTAGTAAAATAGTGATTTCTTGTTTACAGCCTTTGTTTAAATAGATAAGATTTTGTATGCAGCTTTTGTAGACACTGGACCTAAGTTTTGACCCTTGCCCCTTCCTAGGGCAGCATCCACAGATGTCTATTGTTGTATTACAGGGTGGCAGTTCAGGGTAATACTCACACTAAATAGCCTTTCCACATTTTTTCATGCTTAATATTATTTAAGGAATATTTCTTGAGTTTTTGAGATTTTTTAATTTTTTTCCTTATTGCATCCATTATCTGGAATACCCAAAATATATAACAAATGGTCACATAATTCTGATTTAATGGGAAGTTTTTGGTAGAATTTATTTCATGTCTAGGACTGGTTTGGTTGATTTAGAGACCTTCATTTCCAACTACATTTTGAGGAAGGAAAGAATAGTGAACTCAGAGACAGACAAACAGGTGTTCACATTTGGGTGCATGCACACACACGAATTAGAGTCAAAAGATGAAACAAGCCCTTTTTTCCCCTCAAATAATTATAGCAACCTATATTTTGGTAAGGAGATAGGCCTCTTACACAGAGGTCTGCAACAGGATAATGACTTTAAAAAAATGTGACTGACAATTACTGCACTACCTCTTTAATCAAGCTTTTATTTCTACCAAGAACACCTTACGCTTTCATCACTTTTCAAACACATGTTAGAAATGAACGTGCTACTGAAGTTTCAAAGGAATGAAAAAACAGAGAGTTTGTGTAGAGCTAAATGGGCTGATATGTTAGTGAACACATAACAAAGGGGACAATCATACAGTCAACCACTAGAAAGGACTGCTTTTCCTTCTGAAGTTGGTGTTCACATAAACAGACTGCATTATAAGTGACATTTCTGGTTGAATTTATTGCTAGTGGGTTTCTGTGCTGAATGTCTATTGTAATTATTTACCTAATTGTGTTTGACAATGTTCATAGAATCACAGCTGGTTTTGGTTGAAAGACACCTTAAAGATCCTCTAGTTCCAACTTCCTTATAATGGGCAAGGTACCTTCCGCTAGACCAGAGTGCTTAAAGTCCGATCCAACATGGCCTTGAACACTTCAGGGATAGGGCACCCATAACTTCTCTGGCAATCTGTGTCAGTGGTTCAGCACCCTCACAGTAATTTCTTCCCCATAACTAATCTAAATCTGCCTTCTTTCAGCTTAAAGCCATTCCCTCTTGTCCTATCATTGCTTGCCCTTGCCTAAAGTCCCTCTCTAGCCTTTCTTGTAATCCCTTTTTGGATAGTGGAAGGATGCTCTTGCCATGGCTGTTCTTGCCCTAACTGGTGTGGTACATTTTTGTTTGGAAAATAGCAGGATATCTTTCTATCATGCTCAAGAAAATAATAAAGAAATAATTATGACTAAGACTGATGGGAACCTGGGACTATTACTGTACTTGGATATTATAGGTTTGGTAGCAAACTCTGAAGTTCTTCAGGCTTTGGGGTCATCCAGTTCCAGTCCTCAGGAAATTCTCATTTCATTGATATTTGTTGTAGAACTATGATGCAGAGGTACATCAGGCACAGGGGCATTAGCAACTCCTTAACTGTCCAGTCCAACTTCTATAGAGGATAGAAGAGTTTTAAGCCTTATTATCTCTGATTTTCTACAGTGGAATTGCTTTCATCCCACCAGTTTGGTCACTTGTACATGATCTACTACCCAATATTTACTTTCTTGCATTAAAGGGACCACAGAGCCCTCTCTGGAATTAGGATTTCAAGTCCTTCAGTTGCAACTGGCAACCTAATTATATTTGTGGGTTTGGCTTAATAAAAGTTCTGGATTATGACATCCAAAATCAAAGTGAACCTAAATCCCATTATTTTAGAAGTATGGAAATGTACATATGAAAGCTCTAAAAACCTGCTTGCTCCTGTTTTAAAATGTGACTTTGTGAAAACTTAAACTGATATTAGAAGTGATGCCTCTTCACAACAATCATTCACAATCATTATTTCTTGATGATTCTCCAAGGACAGATTTCACTGAACATTCAGCAAGGGTTTGCAAGAGATTAGAAAATGCCAAAATTTCCTTTGATGATTGCAATGATATTAGAACAGTTCAAGTTGGAAGATTGCATTGAATTTTAGGACTTTGACATTTTTAGAAAAATCATTTTAACTGACCAGTGGCCATTTCATAGGTGGGTTCTTATGTTCAATTACTTCGGCTTTGTCTACAATGTAATTTTTGATCTTGATCCGTATGCCCTCGGGACTGTAGATCAGACTTCAATTTATGCCCTATATATGGACTCTTTTTTCAGAGGAAGGTAGGAATACAAAATGAAGTTTGTGCATCCAAGGCTCATCCCTAGAGGGAGTTAGACTATGAACAGTAGCACAACCATTAAAGATAAGAAAAAATAATAGAAATTCTGAAGAGGTTGTTCATCATGAAATTCTCTTTAACAATGTTATCCATCATCCTCTGTCAAAGCACCTAGAGTAATGGCAAAAAAAATACTATCAACCTTAAAACAATTTATTCAAATACAATCCCCACACAAAGTAGTATATTTTAGCTACATGGGAAATTGAAAAGGCCCACATTATTACAATGATAGAAAACAAAATATAAAACACAGTTGTGCTTTGTAAAGATTAATTCTCTGAGTTTCTCAAGGTTTATTGTATACATTAATTTTGTGGTTTAACTCCATTCTGCTACTAAGCCTTTTGCTCACTTTTTATTGTAGCAGGAAGGGGGAAAAGAACTCAGAGGACAAAAGTGAGAAACTCACGAGTTAATATAAGAGCAGTTTAATAGTGGAGGAGGAGGAGTGTAGTAGTAACAACAACAACAATAGTATTGATGATGATGATGATGATGATGATGATGATGATGATGATAAGAATAATGATAGTGATGGAAAGGAAAATAGCAAAGAGGCTTCAGATCCCTAGATCCCTGGCTCCTAAACCTTATAGGTTTGCCTTCAGTCTCTCCAGACATTTTCTTCCAGAGGCATCAGGTCAGTCTGTTGTCTTTGGCTGATTGTAAAGCAGGTTTGTCACATCTTGTCTTGTCTGGATTGACCAAGTACTATTGGAGAACTAACTCTCATTTGACTATTTTAAAGCCTTGCTGCTTCTTGGGACCACATTTGAAGTTATACATCTGCTAGGTCACTCAACAGAGAGAGCTTGCATTAAACTGTAATATGGAATGTGCATTCTCCAAAACCCCACAACACCTATGAAACCTTGTGTTTATATTTTTTTTAATTGGTGATGACAAAGCTGTTATTTTGCCTTCATCAATGGCCTTATCCTTATCAAGTGATCCCAGCTGCTGGACTTCCTTATGCTCTAATTCCTGACCCCAGTATTTCAGCATCAGAGTAACTAACATTTCACATATCCCACAGTTCGCTTAAGGAAAAGGTGAGGTGGTTTCTGTCCCATTTATGATTTCAGTCTCTTCATCCTGTTCTTGTGCCCTGCTGCAGAACTGGCTGCCTCTTCTGATTCCTTCTCCTGCTTTCTCTTTGAAAAAGCTTCTCCATGTCTTACTAAATATGCCAACTTCTATTTCTCCTTCACATGAGGTATTCAAGAACCATCCGGAAGCAATCTTGTTCAGTGTGCTCTAGGGACCCTGCTGGAGCAGGGAGGTTGGACCAGATGACCCCACCATGATCCCTTCCAACCTTACCCAATCTCTGATCCATTGTTTGTTCTTAGTTATGAGGGTGACTGATTTAGCATATAGTTTAGCCTCAGTGTTTTCTGGGTTTTTTTCTCCTCTCTTCTCACTGAGGATGATGCAAAATATTGAACACTGTTGGTAGAGGCTGGAGAGGGCCCAGCACATTAAGTGGTGCCTCTTTGGAAGAAACAATGGTATTTTGTTTTCAAACATTCTTTCACTTTTGGGAGTGGACTTCCAGACCATTTGAGCTGAGAAGTTCTTTAGATATCTGCCCATATTCTCCCAAATGTCATGCCTCCCATGACCATAATGTCATAGAGACTAGGTCATATTCTTAAATTGCTTGTTAACCTTAGACAAAACCAGAGTAATATTCCTAAGAAATGCTAATAGAAATATTTTTAACTTCTGAAGGTAGTTCAAGATACTGAGCAGTTATTGTGGCATTCACAGAGGAAAGTAGCAAAGATGTCATTCAGTATTTTCTCCACCAAAACCAACCAACCAACCAAAACTCCTAGAGGAGAAAGTATAATTGTTAATTGTTTCCATGAGATGGTACCTACAGTACAGAGCCCAGATACCAGATAAAGCTCTAGGTCAGTGTTTTAAAAGCAAGTCTCCCTGGCAAAACATCACTAATCACTACAAAGCACAGTAAACTGCAAAAGCCAACACCAGCTTTTAACACATATAGCAAGAAAAAGAGCATGGTACTGATCAGATAAAGTAATATCAAGAACAGAAGAATCAATATTGTGACCCACAACTGTTAACAGGTATAAATCCCTTCTAATACACTCTGGTCAATCTGTTATTATCTCAAAGGCTTTGAGACTCACATTGGGTGTCAAAAAGGACTGTAAAGGTTTAACTCCAGCTGACAACTAAGTGCCATACAGCCACTCACTCTCCACTCCAGCAGAATGTGGGGAAAAGAATTCAAAAGGTAAAGAGAAAACTCATACATTGAGATAAGAATGGATTAATAACTGAAATAAAATCAAAGAAAATATAAAAAATTCTTCTACTACTGCTAATTCTGCTGCTATTACTGCTCCTACTGCTCCTACTATTCCTACTTGTATTATTGTAATAAAAATTAAAATGAAAACCATTTTTCACCATCAACTGACCGATGCCCAATCAGTCCCCAGGCAGTAGCCCCTTGGCCAATCTTACCCTAATTTATTGCTGATCATGACAAGGTATAGTCTGGAATATCCCTTTGGTCAGTTGAGATCAGCTTTCCTGCCTGTGTTCCTCTCCCATCCCAACTCCTTGTGCACCCCCAGCCTCCTCAGTGGTGGGGTGAGGTGAGGAGCAGACAAGGCCCTGACTCAGAGTGAGTTCTGCTCAGCAATACCAAAAACATCCTTGTGTTATCAACAGTTTCTTCAGCACAAATTCAAAACTTAGCCTCATGCTAACTACTGAGAAGAAAATTACTCCAGTAAAAAAATAGCAGGAAAAAAAAATTGGTTTTGAGAATATACACTATATTTTAATGTCTTCCTCCTACTTTGCATTTCAAAGCCTAAAATTCAGTTCAGTTCAAGTCCAGTTATAGAATTCTGACCTGTGCTTATGGCAGAAAATAATTCTCTGTCTGAAATTTGTTTATAAATACAAAGTTTTGGAAAATGTGATCTTTGTCAATTTTTTCTAATGGAACAGAAATGAAGAAAATGCTGAGTATTTCAAGAGGAAGGCAGACTTAAATTCTACAGTGGAGACTGAGTGTCCACCATACCATAGTTCTAGTAGAGGTATAAAAATAGAGCAGATCCACCTGATATTTTGAACTTATCCTCCAATAAGTGGCTAATCTCTAGCAATTTGCTGTTCATGGACTTCTAAGACCTTTCTGCCCCTGTAACATGGTCAAGGATTCTTAGAAAAAATTGGGACAATCAAGTAGTGTCTTTGGAAGTTATCAAAAGACAAATGTAATTTTCTCCCTGTGCTCAAAATTTTAAAAGAGAAAAGCTTGTATTAACAGATTGATCTTCCAATATTTTTTTTTTTAAATTTCAATTTTATGTTTCATCCCTTAAAACATAAGGAAAATTACTTTAAAGTGCTGGTACATCTTTAATACTATTCACACTAATGAGGACTGACTCATATTGTCTTGAAAGCATCATTTTCTCTTTCTACTTCCTTATTTAACTTGCTTATGAATGTAACTACACCAGCTGGCCTAATACAATACTAAGAATTCTCTTCCTGACAGTTTCTTCCTTCTTTCCATATTTATTTGCCAGTGGCTTATGGATAACTTTCAACTAATATTATTCACACAGAATTAGAGTAAATAAAACTTGTAATATTATGTTGACTATAGCGTTTGTTTAGTCAACAACCAGACCAAATAGTACATACCTGTTCACTAGTAGGATGTAAATTTCTTATGTTTTCCAGATAAATATAGTAATTCCTGAAACATATGAAAATAATATACTCTTTTTAGAAATGGTCACTTTAACTTGGTGTATTATATGGAACTCAACAGCCTTGATTTCTTGGTGTTTGGTTTTTTTTGTTTGTTTGTCATGTTTTGTTTTGTTTTTATTTCTTATTATTTATTTAGGGTTAAGTAAGCTTTATAAATGGATCAGAAATGAATATAAAACATAATAGAATCCCACATTTATATGTGTATATGAAAATATTTTCTAAACTTTCTTAGTTTAGCATATGACAAAAACCTCCTCTTCTCCCTAGTCTTGATAGTCTTGATACAAACTTAGTTTTTGAACAAAGCTATTTTAGACATGCTTAAAGGTATGCAAGCTTATGGGTAAAATAAGGATTATTTTGTACATAATTCCTACCATTTAACTATACAACTGTAGCTCGGTGTGAAGCAGATTGGTCTTTTTCTATTTGATTTGATTACTTTTCCATGTTTGATTGTTGACTGTAATTTGCAGACATGTAAATGTGTAGAAGTGCATCATATATAAATTAGTAAAGCCAGAAAACAACAGGCCCGTTTGGAACTCATTTGCTCTTACAAATCAGCGATCTAAAATCTCCAGCCTAGGAGACATACAGGAGTTCAAGCAGCATATTACTCTGTATAAACACCTTTTTGCTACATTCTGACAGCTTTTGACAAATGTAACACAGAGCAAAATAATTTGCAATGGCTGCATCTGCCTCTTAAGAATCCATGATGAGAACTGCAAAGACTGGTTATTTATTTAAAAGTCAAGTCTCTGCTCGGCACATTTTGTGAAGTGTGAACAGTGAAAGCACTTCAGTGCCATCTTCTCCTGTGTCTAAGTGGAACGCAAGCAGTTTCTAATTTCTGAACCTGTACCTTTGGTATTTTAGCTTCTTGCCAAAGAACATTTGGCAAATAACTTTTGGTAAGAAACCCTTGTGAATTAATTCACAACATCACCTCTGAAATGAGAATGTGCTGGCTTGGTTTGCCTGGATAACGTTGTTATTATACCCTGACTGTGTAATAGTTCTCAGGATTATTTGGATGGTGAGTACTTCAATCAGAATGTTTCATTATTTATTCAAAACTCACTATTTGTCTGAATATTTCTTCCCATGATATCTCAACACAGAACTTCTTAGGATCTCTTGGTGCTGAAAAATTGTATAAAATATTTGCACTGGTTGATCAGCTCCAGTGTTCAGTGTGGCTTATGATGGTGAAATTAGAGAGAGTCAGTTACAGGGAGAAAGTCAATGGATTCACACTTCTAGCCTTTGATACAAAGATAAGCATAGAGATGTCTCTAGTAAGGCAAATGAATCTAGTTTTCATAAATCACCAGATTTTTCTCTATGTAAAGGTTGAACTGAGTTCTTTCTCTCTTACCAATAATCATTAACAGCATCTGATGAGAAACCAATTCTAGAAGTAAAAAAATCAGACTCTAACTTGCTGAGAAATGAAAGCAACACAGGATTTATTCAGGCTCCTAGTGTTAACCTAATTATTTTGCTTATTTCCTTTTTCTTAACATTTTCAAATTGTATCTTATAGTTTAAGAAACAAAACATATTATCTATCCAATATACTCAGTCAAGTCACTATTAGAGACACAACAGAAGAATTATCTATATTATATGCTAATTTAATCCCCCAGTTCCTTGCCAAAGACTATAGCATTTAAGAGTCTGCATGAGCATAAATGCCTTTGTCTCTCATGCAACACTTCCCAGCTGCAGGAGCTATACCTGGGTGAGATGACTCCTTATTATCTTTCCCCAGGAGATTATCTCCTTCGCAGCCTTAAGATTACATTTTTTCTGATGCTGAATTCCTGGGTATACTGCAGGCAGCATACCTTGTGTTTTATACTATCTGCAAAAAAAACCCCAAACAAACCCTACCCAACTTATTCTTCCTACTAGGCATAAATGCAAAACCCTTATTCATTATCTCCAAAGACAACATGTTTACCTCTGAAGTCTGCTCTTCTGTATACCTCATAGCTCTCAAGGCAGTAAATAGTAAGTGTTTCTCCTCTACCTGGGAGCAGAAAATGGTCTTTTACTGATTTTTTCAATTACTGTTTTATTCCTTCCTTTCTTGAAAGGATGTCTTTCTAATTTTCTGGGGTTTGATCCTGTAATAAAAATCACATGTGCTACAGACACCTAAGAGAAAGCCTTGAGTTTAATGTAGAGGAAAGAAACTTGGCTCATGGATAGAACATGAGAGCAGAAGGCAGGAGATTTGGGATTAATTCCTATTATTACTACTTGCTTTTACATGATCATTGTCAAGTCATTTAACCTCTGTCTCTTATGTTTCTCTGTATGCAGAACAAAAAAAAAAAAAGACATTTCTCTATTCCAGGCAGATATTGCATGGTATGAAGGCCTAATTAAAGCCAGTAAAGTGTTTTGAGATCCTTGGATAAAAGGTGCTATAAAAAGTTCCAACTATTAATTGCTTTGTGCTCCCAAGAAGATTTTAAGTCACATATCTCTCTGAATCATGGATCTCTATTAAATGAAGATTGCTAACTGTGCAATCATGCAGTTGTTAGCTTTTCAATTTCAGAAACAGATGTCTTGTTAGATTGGGCCATCCTTGCTTATGAACTAACCAGAAATCTCAACTAATACCTACAGACCTCTGAAATAATAAAGGAAAATAATGCGCCAATAACCCACTTTACTTTCTTTCATGTTTCTTCATATTCTTCTGACTTTCTGCTTTAAGTCCACCACCATAGAATATATTACTTTTTTCCAGGAGAATAAGATCTAATCTAAAGTAGGTTTCTATTTTGTTTTGGTTTATTTCCTCCCCCTCATTCTGTGTGGAGAATCTTCAGGAGGACATGGAGAAGGAGTGAGTATTGAATGAAAGCTTCTGCTTCTCAGATTACCAAGCTATAGACTATGCTACACACAATGGTAGTATTTGAATCTGCACAGTCTTGCATGAATTTAAGCAGTCAGAGAGTTTCTTCTAAACATATGCATGAATGTGAACCACTGTGTAATACAATCAATACTCCTTTGGTTATTCTAACTTTCTACAGGGCTGGAATGGGAAAAACACTTAGCAGATGGCCAAACCCTTTGTTAATCCACTTCTCCTTCAAGGCAGGCTCTGATTTCTTACAATTCTGGCAAAAACTGACCAATTCTTTTTTTTTTTTTTT
>VWZD01008760.1:1061217-1114379 GCA_013396695.1 Sakesphorus luctuosus
GGTGGATTCACCATCCCTGGAGATTTTAAACACAGATTGGATGTGTCACTGAGTGCCATGATCTGGTAAATGAACTGGAGCTGGACTAAGGGTTGGACTTGATGATTCCATGATTCTATGATTCTTGCTGTTTGTTTGTTTGTTTGTTTGTTTTTTTAATAGATAATATATGTCCAAGAACAGCTAGCCTCACTATCACTTGGCAAAAATATTTCCACTAAAGTATACAAAAGCCTGATTTTCTGCAAGTTGAATTAAAACTCTTTGATGAACTGGATTTGTGTGATTAAATAAATATGAGGCTGGTAGAAGACAAATGGTACAAGAAACATTTCTTTGAAAAAAGGTGAAACCACATTACTGCTCAGTTTTGAACCCAGCATTGATACTGCCAGCCCTCTTTATCTGCCTGAACACAATTTAGACTCATGGAATCGTAGAATGACACATATTAGAAGGGATATTTAAGCGTCATCTAGTTCTAATACCCCTGCCATGGGCAGAGACACTTTCAGCAGACCTGGTTCCTCAGAGCCCCATCCAGCCTTGCCTTGAACATTTCCAGGGATGGAGCATTGACAGCTTCTCTGGGCAACCTGTGCCGGTGCTTCATCACACTCACAGTACAGAGTTTCTTCCTAATAGCGAATCTAAACTTACCTTCTTTCAGTTTGAATCTATTCCCTCTTCTCCTGTAACTACATGTTTTTGTAAATAGGATCTCTCCATCTTTTTGTAGGCTCCCTTCAGGTACTAAAAGGCTGCAATTAGGTCACCCTAAACCCTTCTCTTTTTCAGGCTGAAAAATCCCATTTCTTTTAGTCCTTTATCTTGGTGGTTCTCCTCTGGCCTTGCTTCAACTTGCTTCAACTTCCTTTTTATGCTGGGAACCTCAGAACTGAATGCAGTACTCAGGGTGGGGTCTCATGAGATGTAAACAACTGCAGTGGTTCTGCAAGGGACCTGTGAAGAGTCAAGTTCCACACAAATTTTCACTTAAAAATTGACTTCTACAAATCATTCTGGATTGGAGAAAGAGACTGTTCCTCACCAGACAGTAAATGTCCATATATGTCAGAAAACCAGCAATGGTAATGAATGTAACTTTACTGAAGTAAAACTGCATTTTTAAACATTTCCAGGGGTAAACTACAAGTTTTTCTCAATCAAAAGCAGGATTAATTACTTCTCATTGACCTGGGGTCCGCTATGAAATAGTAACCATCTTGTAGTATTCAAGTATTGAAGAGAGCTTCCAGACTCTGCTCTGGGTTGCATTTAACTCTTTATTTATTGAAAATGCTCCAGATGCAGCCGGAGAGTCTTGGTTCAATATTTATTATTATTTAACCCATATGGAATTGGGAATGATAAAAGCATTTTTGATCAATGATTTCAGTCATGAAAGGTGTGGTTGTCTATGATTTCTGCAGAGTGAATCTCTACCTCTAACTCCACTCTCCAATAATTTGCAACTCAAGAAAGGGTTTGAATCACTATTTGAAATTCTATTGTCTTTTTCAGTGCTACTGCTATAGTTTTGGTCATCAGACAGTGAAAGACTAGGACTTGATACATGTTCAATCTTGCAACTGCCTTTACCTAATGAAATTGTAATATTTTCAAGGTTACTAGTCCTATTTCAGTGTTTTATTTCAAGCTGTTTCCAGTAATTACATAGTAGAGCGCCTGTGCTGGAGGAGTGTCAAAGGTATTAAGGCCAGAAATTTTCACAGACAAAAAGAACACTTGTTTTTATCTTAAATTGATTTTGTTTTTTAGTCAAACAATCCAGCAAAACAGTCAACACCCAAATTTGTGAGTATGTCAAGGCATGAGAAGCAGAAAATTAAAAGGTGACTGCACAGCAGCAGCTCTAATTGGCATTATTAAAGCTGGTGAAGTGCAGATAAAGAGCACAAAATATGAAAAGCTGAATCTCAGTTCTAAAGAGCCCTTTTCAAGAGATTTTAGATTCTACTAGTTATACAGAAAAAGGCTATTATAGCTACCAATATTTCTATATAGTTGAGATGTACGGACAAGTGCTTCATATGTCAATTCATACACCTAAGAATAAGGCATATAAAAAGCATGATTATTTGCTAAAAAGATTATGATTTCTAGTGTTTTGAAACAGGGTTATTACTTGTAATTTTCTATTGAATGCATAATAATTTTATTTAAAGCCACAGTACTAATTTCTTGTACATCCCAAGCAATATTATGTCCTGTGTATGTCCATCACAGATATTTTGTGCTGTGTTTAGAAGCTCTCAGATCCCCAATATGGCCCTGATTTGCTGCCAAAACCATCAAACCACAACCTAAAGCAGTAGATATATCAAGTCTGATAACGTATGGAATATAGTGTCTGTTGATTTCAGACAGGGTACCTAAGCCACACCATATTAACGCAAACAGGGCCATCACATACTGTCTTTATGTTTTTCAACACATTTAGTTTGGAGTAATTGTAAGTGTGAGTCTTCTGTCAGGGATGCAGCTTCAACTGAGCCTCAGTTGGTGCTGTTTACTCCTAATACAGACAAAACAGTTTTTCTGGTGCAAATTGCTTTGATTGCCCACTATAATGTAGAGAATAAAAGTAAGTATATCCACAGTCTCCCTTCCCCATCCTTCCCTTCCTCCCCTCCTCCACAACTGTTTCCTTGAGGAAGAGCAATTATGTATTTTATAATTTCTGCTTTGGATCCAGGGGCAGCCTATCAGAGACAAGCAGGGCTGGGAGTCACCCCAGGACATGATTTAATCCACACCTTTATCTGAACAAGAATCAGTTATATATGACAGAAGATTCTTCAACTTATTCTGAGAGCCCTCCACAAGACATCCAAGCAGTGTATTCCAGCACTTCGTTTTCTCATTCTGTCTAAGCTCTCTGCTGCTACCTGCCCTGAATTCAATTCAGTATAATTTCCCTACTTTTTTCCTCTCTCCAGCATGACAATGATGAAGAAAGTAAAGCATCTATTTCTTTCTTTTTTTTTTAAAAAAAAGCCTATTGTGTATTTGAAGCTCATCACTGTAAACCATCTCTAACTTCCACCTTTCTTTTCATTCTTGCTCATGAATCTCTCATTCATCCTTGTTTCTCCTCAGAGGTCCATGTGGTGCATAGCTGTATCTGAAGTGTCCCAGGATGGACATTCCTGAGGTTGAAAAAACCAGAGCAGAGCCGAAGGTTTATTTTACATTTTGCAGGATGTAGTTTTATCCACACTGCAAAATGGCATTTTTTCCATTTTACAGAAATATAGTATTCTTCATTCATATTCCCCTGTGGTGTTTTAAAGCCCCCTGCTAGGGAGACTGGACAGCGTTCCCTCTGTAAAATCAGTCATGATTCCCCAAGTGAGCTTAAGTTTTGCCCAGCATGTAAAAATCTGTGCCCTCCAGTGATCAAAGTAGTCAGTGATCACACAGACTTCTGAGAATAAATCATACTCTAAAACAAGCATTTAAAAGAAAATCTTAAAACCACAGGACAAATTATGTGCACATCGACGGTATGAGGCACCTAATTATCTCCCACAGTTGGATCCTAACCTTACTAAAGAAATCCTTCTTCCTTTTTCTGGTTCCCCATCTTCCCTCAGCATCTTAGAGTTTCTCTCATCCATTAAATATTAAGTCATGTAATTTCTCTTGAGAGTCCCTTGGTGTGTGTTTATATCATTTAACAGTTTTCTGATCATCACGTCTCACCCAGCTACACATATTCACAGACCCTTAGAATAAGTTAGGTTGGAAGGGACCTCTGGATGTTACTCAAAAGCAAGTCTAAATGAATGAGGTTGCTGTGGAATTTGTCCAGTTGAGTTTTGAACACCACTGGTGGAAATAACCAACCCCCTTTGGCCAAGTAAAGGTTTTGATCCCCTCGTCCTGGTACATAACCAGATAATATGTGAAAATAGAGCTATTTCCTAGATACTTTCTTTCTTTTTGATAAAGACATAACAAAGACCTATTTACTTTTAACTAGTGACATTTTAAAGTAACAAGCATTTCAGCCACTGAGTCTCACAATGAATGAAATGTCCTTTGTGTTTCATCAGTCTCTAGAATATGTATCTCTTTATACAGCAACCTAGCAACTCAAGTATGGTCATTTTACCTTTGATTTCTTTACTTTAAACCCACAAAATTTTTATACCTTGTAGATGCAAAATCCCTAACAACATTTCAAGTGTAGATTTTACACCCAATGGATGGAAGTGGCAATCAGCACTGAGGACAGTATTGGAAATGTAAGAGTTAAAGAAACACCATTAGAAACAAAAAGTTATATTTGATATTATTTCTCTATTGGTAAGCTTTTAGAAATAAATAAATCTTATCCAGCTTAATAGAGTCTAGTTATTCTTAACTGCTACCTATTGAGCTCTCCAATTGTGTAAAGAAAAGTCATCCAGTTCATGTACTACTGTGCATACACTACTGTATCCTCCCACAGAAACAGTTCCTCCTCTTCAGAAATGACTCGCTCAAGGCCATACAATAAACCAGAGGCAGCAATAGGACTAGAGCTCAGGTGGTTCTGGCTAATGACCTTTAAACTAATCTTTTAAATGATGTGTGATTTTCTTGTTACTCTGTATTCAAATACCTTTTTATATCTGAAATACACTTATCAGCTATGAAAAAAAGCTGCACTGATGTTTATAGTCTCACAAACACTCAAACACTCTTTAGGATCAAGAACAAACCAAAAGAACAACATATACAGTGAATATAACCAAAACAATCTGAAAATAAGAAAAGACTCTTGCATAAGCCTATGATACTGAACTTTGTACGTTTCTGATGAGGGAATACCTGTAGATAAAACAACTTCATGATTTATAATGGCAAAAAGTGGAAACTAAAGAAGTTTCTCTTAAGGGAGGGAAGAAAGATAATATACTTATATTGAAGTTATTTGGTAAAGGGAAAGGAGACTGAAAATATTTAATACACAATTTTTTTTTTTTTTTGGTAAACATCTAGTTAAACATGATATAAGCATTCCTTCACATTTCTTGACATGAAATGTTGCAAATGAGAAGAAAGAATACACAAATGACTTACCAGCAAGGCTATTTGCTAGGTAAATATTTCATTCAATACTTGTATGACACTTTATCTTCAACAGAATCCATATACTATTACCAGTGTCCTGTAAAATGATAAAGACAAAACAAACCATAATTCTTTGAGGAATATTGTAAGTAAGAAATACAAGTACAGTGTCAGTAAGAAATACCATATGCTGCTGAAATTTCATATCACATCTACTAGGAGAGTTCAGCTATTATTACAAGGTATTTTAACTAAGATTACTATTGGGAAAAATGACATTCTAAAATAATAGAACAAAATATTGAGAAGCAGATAGGTTTTTCTTCATCAAAAATGGTTAGTTAATCTATGTTATTAAAATATTTATGATTCAAAATGGATAAAAACGAAATTCTGTTCATCTACTTAAATGAAGAGATTTTTCTGGTGCTGCTTGAAAATTCAGTGGAAATCTCACTAGAAACCAAAATTGTTTAAAAAAATGTGTAATTTGTGTTACTTTTCTTTGCCTCCTTAAAGCTTAATCTAAGCTAGTTATTAGAGTCTTCTCTGAAGATGGTAGAGAAAGAGATGCACCTCAGAGACCAAGTTGCCTGTACGGATGTTCCTCTCCTTACACAGGTTGTTTAAATAGTCAGTTCAGCCTGTGCTACCTGCTACTTAAGTTACACAACGTAAATCCTACCCAAAAAGTGCAGGGGAAACAAAAATTAAATTGTCTATTTTTATTTCAACAATGTTTAGCTTTCTCCCACTCCTGCAATCTGCAAAGTGGCTTGAAAGGCAGATTTCTTCATGGTTGTGAAGTTCTCTCAGATGAGATTTCGGACTCTGATAAAATTAACTATCTCTGAAAAAACCCATGGTGTTAGGGTTAGAAAAGTACTGCAGATTAGACTTCAAACACCATTCTCAAGGACTCCCCTAAGATGATGGCAGAAGTCAATAGACAAATCTTAAGGCTGTTGTTTCGGAGTGAAGAATTGGAGTTCATAAATCCCCATTCAGGACCCCTGTCTGAATATACTTTTCATCTCCTAAACATTAATAAGATACATAAAGCTCAATGTTTACAAAGAAACTGCAGTATATGCAGGGTACAACATAAATATTTTACAAGTGCTCAGAACCTGCTAAAAAAGATTTTTTCTCACTTTTACTAATGCATCCTTCATACCAATAACAATCTCAATACATGTAACCACTTTATGTAAAAGGAATAATCTTGCCAAATATGAAACGGTTGCTGAGATACAGCCTGATCTGCCCAATGAAAAACAAATACTACATTTCAGTCTGCTTTTAGTGAGTCCAGGATCATCCTCATCTTAAATGCTCTTTAAGAATATTTTCTCTCTTCACACGCACCAATTAGAAGGAAGAAAAGCAGATGGTCAAACTAAATTAGAGACAGCATACCAGCCCTGCCTCAGACCATCACCATTGGCAGATCTAAGCAGCATCAATATCTAGTCAGTAGTTAGGAAGAGAAGTATATGTGTTTTTTCCCTCTATCTCTTTTTGGAACAAAATTGGAGAGGCATTGCAGCTGTTGGAGTACTCGATTTGCAGATCTGAAGGAAGCAGAAATCTGGCTGGGGACATATAAACCCTTTTGGTGAAAGAACTTTCTTAATATCCAGTCTCAATCTCTGGCACAACTTGGGGCCAGTTCCTCTTGTCATATTGCTTCTTCCATGGGAGATCAACCCCCACCTCACTGCAACCTACTTTCAAGTAGTTTGAAGAGAGTGAGAAGCGCCTCCCCCTCCCCCCCCCGCCCCGAACATCCTTTTCTCCAGACTAAAAATCTCCAGCTCCCTCAGCCACTCCTCATAAGACTTGTGCATCACATCCTTCATCAGCTCTGTTGCCCTTCTTTGGATAACCAGAATAGCATGTCTAACATGACATCTGTGCTACCTATCAAAATGAGACTAAAGGAGAACAACTTTTAGGTTGGTTTGTTGATTTGGTTGTTTGTTTGGATTTTTTTTATGATGATGGCTTCAGCACCTCCATAGTGTTGTTGTTAACAGACAGTCGCCCTAGACTGTAACACAGCATCATGAACTACACACTTGATGCCACTGAGGCACAGTGGAGAGGGGAAATATTTCCTGCACAACAGGAATAAAATACTCAAACCCTAAAATGACACCCAATCTCAATAAATCCTCATCAGAACAAGAGAACCCACTTGGAGGAACCTGGAACAAGCAGAGCAAACTGTACTTGAAATCACATCCAGGAAAATTAGATCAGTATCTTTGAATCAAGTAGAATAGTTTTCAGGTCTTTCCTACGACTCAATTAAAATGAATGACTAAATAGATGTAATATTTCAAAATACATATTAATCCAGCTTCCTGAACTGAATAAAGAGTTCAGTTCTCCCTTCCCCAACTTACTGCTTCATCTACACCTTAGACATGATTCTTCTTTCCTTAGCTAGGAAAATATGAGCAACTATATACAATAAATTGTGAATACTAAAAAATTTAAGAAATATCTTTCAGATTTAAAAAAAAGATGTTCCCTCCTATGGCAGATAGTGCAAAAAAATCTCCCAATCCTTACTCCAAACAAGTGTGCCTCTCTTTGACTAAAAGCTTGATGAAGCACATACACAGATGGGAATGTAAAAGAAAAAAAAGAAAGGAGAAAAAAGAGTTACAACAGTGAGTGGTGTAATAGACTCACTGCAGTGGTTCAGGCTGAATTGTTGTCTATTTTCAAGTAAAAAAAGACTTAATAAGGCAAGGATTAATGACAGACAGCCCTAGATGAAGGATAAGAAAGGAAGACAAAAGCAAAAGATTAATATTTTAAATGAATGAGGATAGCTCATTCTTCTCTCCTTCTTGACTCCATTTGTAAATCAAACACAAACCCAAAGGAATAAGACACACTAAGACTTTCTTAGGGTGTGCTTTTGTCAGGCAGTCTATGACATGCACTAAATTAAAAAATGGGACATTAGAGTTATATACCTCATTCTATATGTTAGAACACCTGAAGCTTTGCTAATTCAGCTGAACTAATTGATTTCCTTTTGTGTTTGCAGAAATAAGTCACAAAACCCCACAAATATGAGCAACCCCACATTACTTATTGAAAGCCTTTTGCCTTTCTGGCAAGAAAGTGACAGCTTGAAGAAATATCTAAATGCACAGTTTCACTACTGCACCAAAATAACAGATCCACATCTACCAACCTCAAAATGTGATTGTTTGCTTTATATGTTTACATACAAATTACCTAAACAAGCTATGAAGAGTAATAAGTCATCTGAATGCTGAGGGAATCAAGAGGGTGATCTCTGCCATTGCAAAGCAACACAAGTATGCCTTTAAGGTTTTGGGTTGTTTTGTTTTGGGTTTTATTATATTTTTTAAATTGAAGATAAATTACAGGTCACAAATGTGCACAAGTTATCAGTTGTTCTACATTTGGATACAGACAATCTTATTTTTTGCAGGGTTTTTTTACCCAGTTGTACTACTAGAAAGTGGAAGTAATATATGCTGCATCTAATTGTCACAGCTGCATTTCTAATTAAAAAAACTTCAGACATTTTGCAATTCAGAATTAAGTATTTGACATATCATGAGCATTATAAGACACCATTTGTTTCCAATCTGAATTGCATAATTGGGTAACCCAGTCCCTGCACAACTAGGGGCTATTGTGCTTTGCCATGTCATTTTGAATGTCTTTTATTTATGAGGAATAATCCTTGTTAGTGTTTCCTTTGTTGCTAGAGGGCTTTCTACCTCTATATGTTCTACCTTTCTTGCCATTTTAAAAGCTTTTTTTTTCAAATGAATTAACTTCTGAATACATTACCTATGTCCCTTAGACCCTTGTATTTATGACTGCATTTTATAGTTGGGCCAGACCTATAGCAGATAGGATTTTACTTGGAATAAAGATGTATCAAAAACATGTTTGCCAGAGCTTTGGGAAAGCCTCGTATGTGGGAACCTGCACTGCATATTGCAAAAGAATAGATTCTTGCAATTCAAATATTTTCATAGGTCCATTTTGGTTAGAAATAACTTTTTATAGCATTTGAGCTTTTCCAGGCTTTCTCAAATCTGGGAATCACAGAACTGTGGAAATATCATATCATAGCATGTAACACCATTTGAATTAGAGTCCTGCTGTGTTAGGCATTGAACACAAATTACATCCAGATTGCCCTTTAGCCCTAATTGCTCTCAGTTTTTATTTATAGTTTTAAAAGAAGAGACAATCAGCCATACCAAGTTCTAGTCTTTCTTAATAATTACTTACAGACACGTCCCACAGAGAACAAACCAGCTGCCATTTTCCATTATCTATGACAATCAATCACAAAAGAATATGAATCTACCCTCCTAAAATAGTGCCTCTGACCTTCAGAGAAAGTGGAGATTTGTACCAACAGCCTAAAGTAAAAGCTAATGTAACCAATAGGAATCCAAGAAAGAACAAAAGTGAGTTTTGATTTGAAACTAAGCCATAAAATAATATTTTGTAATGAATTTCAATAGTTGCAGGAATATAGCTTCAAGAAACTTAAAGATTTGTATTATGGAATGTGTTGATTGATTATTTTGCTCTGAATTCTCAGGACTTGAAGTGCAGCACTGAAGATGTCTTGTTTTACCATGCAGACAAGAATAGAAGGCAGAGCAGGACAAGGAAGGATAGGTAAGTCCTCATCATGATATCATTGCTAAAAGAAACATGTCAGAGAGCCTGGAAGAAGATGACCTTCAAGGTCCCTTTCGACTCAAACTATAGTGCTGTATCATTCTATGATTTGCTCGGACAAGTGACTGCTTGGAAATGCAGTTTCGAGTAGAAGTCAGTTTAGAGTTAGGTGATGTAAATTCTACGGAGATTTTTCTTAAAATAGGAGGTAAATGACATATGACTTCAGAGAGTCTAAAAAGCAGTTCAGTTGACTGTCCAGTGAAGACTCAGCCTAGTTGCCACAGAATACTGGTCTGTGTCACTAGAAACACAGCATAATTCACTTCATCTTCAGATTCCAAAGAGCATGTCAGTTCCTAAAAGGGCATGTGTCTCAGAGATCTTCTAAGATTTCTCCCAACATCATATAAATAGCCTGGATTTACTTGCAGAACCTCTGGAATGGCAGAACACTCTCTTGTTCAAATCTCTGTATCATGCCCTCAAAGTCTGTTTTAGGGAGAGCTAAATATTTTTTTAGAATCACATGACTGCATAGATCAAAGGCAGGATCCAGATGCCGAGCCATATGCAAATATGAGATGTCCAAGCACATTCTGTTTGGCTTCCAGATGCTGTTTCAGAAGGCTAAAGGCCCTCTCAGAGTGTCTGGGATTTAGTTAGGTGAGTCAAATGGTACCAGAAAATCGAATTTAGGTGACTGAACTGAACCACTGATCTCCTCTGTTTTTGGAGCTAAGATGTAGCTCACGAGTAGACACTCACAAGTAGGCCAATGTATCTGCCGTGTAGATATCTAAACATGAAATTAAATCTCACTTGGAGAGCTTGACTCAAGATTGCCTTAATAAAAACCCTTAGAATACAAAGAGATTTTTGAGTATCTAGTAAACTGACAGAAGTGGCAGATACAACATGATTTTGGCAAGGCAGCTGGCTGAGAGCCAAGGCATATCTTGGGACATCCTTAGGCAAGTGCATCAAACTTTCACATTCACATCAGTGATCTAACTTAAACAAAAAAAGATTATTTCCTCATTTTGAAAAGTCTTTATGGAACAAAAAAACTAAGCTTACAGGTAACAGAAGACCAACATACTTTTGCACAAGGAGTTGATGATGATGTGTGCTAAAAAGGCACCCATTTTCCCCAATTTTAAGCATTCATTGAACATGCTTTTCATGCTGACACACAGACTGTATTTCTCCTTCCTGAGCACAGAAAAAAGCCCAACTCAAACCAAAACCCAAACCAAACCAACAAATAAAAAAATCAAACAACTTGATAGAAGAATTGAGTTTTGAAGATGTTGAATTTCAATAAGATTATGCTGATAAATCTACTGCTTCAATGTACAGTAACATCCTTGGTTATGCTGAATTTGCAATTTGATGAAAGTTTTTCCCAGAGATCCTTAACTTGGAGGAGTATGTTGTATTTGCTGTCTTTTCTGTCTTTGACATCTACACTGTAATTTATAATCAATTCTAAAGACATATCAGATCTTTATAATTATCTAGGATGGGGTCAACAATCTCAGGCATCAAGATGACTTGGGATTTACAAGCACTGTTGCAATGCATAACACTTTTAAATATTCAGAGTCACTAATTAAAGAAGTACAATTGAAAATTAGAAACAATATTGTAAGCAGCACATGGCAAAACAAAATGTGTGGTTACTACCCTTCATTAAGCTGGAAGGATCTCTTCTATGACAAATGTCAAGCCAATGTAGCTTTGAGCAATACTGGAGATACAGCTGATATGTGATAAATCAGGCCTGCTTGCAGGAGATGTCAGTTCTCATCTTCCTTGTAATATTTGTGAAAAAATAAGTAACATTCTGGCTTGTACCAAAATCTCTAATGAAACTAAAAGGCTGTTGAAATCATTACCTGGTAAATCAGTGGGTGTAAATACATATGATTCTACTGCATCTTCTCACTTAGGCTCCTAATTTCTCGGATATCTTTTGCTATTAAATCCCACATATAAAAGGGGGTGAAAGGAAGATAGACTAGGAGCACAACATGAAAGAATTTGGAGCTTTAAAGTAGTTGTGATGTAATGAAAATCTGGCCTTGAATTCCCTTCTTCCACACAACTATCTTGTTATTCAAGTTGCCTCAGGGACCCAGGACACCCACACTTTGATTTCTCTTCAGGTTTTTTTGGCTGACAAAGGGAATATTAGAACTCTGTGTACTTCAAAACTAATTTATATTTACATCCACTTTACCTATGTATTACTTTAAGTCTGATGTGAACGACCAGTCAGCTTAAAGACTGTAACAGTGGGTATTTGTGTGTATTCCTTTGTTATATCATACAGAGGGATATTCACAAAGAATAACTTAAGTCTTGGACAGTTTAAGACTAATTTCCCTAGGCTTCCATTACAGTGGGTTCAGGGAAGGGATTCTCTAGAGAGTGATCCATATTAGGAGACTAACTTGCTAGCTTTTCTGACTGTACCCCAAAACTTATAATTTTTTGAATATTTGACATCCTCAAACAAACACCTATCTCAAACATACAAACAGCATAAACTTGCTCTCTTGCTGGAGTTTTCAGTGATTCTTCAGAGTAGTATCCATTCCTTTCAAGTTATTACAATTATATTGCAAAATATCACTTTAACAGCAGGGTTGCTTTGTTAAGCAGCACTCAGCCCTTGAACTATTACTGCATCACCTTTTTCAGCATCCCTACATTGAAATGTCAAACCATGTTCCCCCTACTTGTCTAGATGGTCCACAGTTAGAAACCTCTATGCCTCATCAACAGGCAGGTTAAGGATGATGCTTCTTGAGCTAACACTACATGGAAGGCAAGTTCTGAAGAAAGCTATATAAAAAAGTGGACTGGACAACTCTGCAAAATAAGCCCTTACTTGCATTCACACATCCACATGGAGATCCAAAGAAGTGTGATCTTTGGGAGGGTGAAGAGCAGCACACTTATACTCTGTTAAACCACTTCACTATGTTGCTCTTTCTTTATGTGAAAATAAGGTTTCTCCTTGGAGTTTCACATAATGTAGTAAAATGCTCATGAAGCCAGCTCTGCTAAGACAGTTCAAAGCCTGTTTTCTAGTAATGTGAAGAATTGTATATTCCTTTCCATGATTTCTCTGTGCTTGAAAGAGAAAAATCTTGAGCACCTTGTCAGTAGCTCAGACCTTCTTGTGAATATTGTACAGATTTTATGGGAAGAGAGAGACTGACAAACTGCACGTGATGATGCATCTGGTCACTGTAATGATTCAGTTGTGTATAACTAACTGGCACTGCTAATGTCAGTTGACACCAATTCATTCATAAAATGCATTTACTAGCAGCTAGTTCCTCATTTACAATAGTTAGAAATCTGTCACTCATGCTGCAAAGAGAAGGTAAGCAAGCTTCTTCTCTTATGTGCTACATATTTACAAAATGAAATCCAAAGTCCTACATTTCTTAAGTTCATAATAATATTTTTGTTTCCTTTCTATACTATTTTCCTGTACATAGATCTGTGGTTTATATTTGTAACAATATTAGCCCAAGAGGCCAAGTTTTAACTTGGAAGTAATGACAAGAAGAAGATTTTAATTTTAAGTATTTGAAAGTATTAGTAGAAGGAGAAGGATGCCTATGAACACAGTGGAAGCTGAACTGAGGCTTTTTATGATTTGAGAAAAGCTCTGAAATTTTGCATCTGTCTCTGGGGGTATTTTTTAGCAAATCAAGCATTGAAAGCGGGAAAAAAAAAGAAAAGAGTGCTATTACAAAATGAGATTAAATTCAAGGCATGAAAAGAGCTCAGGTTACCCGAGCAGGGCAACAGTGCAGAAGTATACAGCAGTGTGGCTTCCAGCTCAAAAGTTCTTTAATCACTGCTAACAAATACTTGAAATGGCAAAAGTTTTATAATGGTTTAAAACCATAAAGCTATTTGGCTTCTTACAAGACCTATTTCCAAAAGTTTTCATTTTGAAGAAGGATTATTTCTACAGTTAACAAGGAGGGACAGGAGAAACCCTAGAGAGAGATTCATCACACCTAAGTTAGACATCTGCATCTGAGCTAGTCACCCTAGGCTCCTTTTCCAGTCAGGAAGAGTGAACAGCACTGCTACAGTACAAGACATCTGTCTCTTTTAAATGTCTTCTTTAAGACGACATGTTTTTCACCCTGAAACCTATTGTTTCTCATCTTTGATTTTAACTGTAGTCTGTTTAACTAGCTCAGATAGTAGATTTTTAAAGCTGCATACAAAAATTCTCCCTGTCAAACCTGTTCCAGAGTGGGCATGGGACATTGTCCAATATCAGCTGCCACACTGAGCATGTAGGAACGTGTCACTGAAGTTGAACTTTCTCAGAATATTTAAGAAAAGCAAAGAGCTGGAATTCAATGTAACTGAGTACTTAATAATAATATATAGCTAAGTAAATGAAATTATTTTTTGTTGACATATTTAATGCTGGTTCTGATGAATAGTTAGAGGACTTGATCTTTTACAGGTTTTGGTGGTTTTTTTGAGAAGTCTCATAATGGGCCAGAAAAATACATACTTTTCAGTACAAGATAAATGTCAAGAATCCTAATATATATTCCTCAGTAACTATTTTCACATCTTTAACTCCCAGGGAGGAGATTTTTCCCTCTCTGTGTTTTGCATGACCTTGGTGGTTCAACTGTTTAGAACACACGTGACTTCTAAAAATACAACTTCTTTTTACTCCTTATGCATACTGTTGTTCTGCATTTAGACTGTCCACAATTATATTTATTTTTAAGAAATCCAAACATACATAAGACAAAAATTTTTTTTTCTTCTGTACATACCTTCAAGAAATAAGAAAAAATGTCTTTGGAAAAGCATTTGGAAAAACTTGAGGTTTACTAGAGAGCAACTAATGTACACAGCACAGATTCTGGAAATCCTCTCACCTTAAGATGGTTAGACATGGAAAAATATTAGCTGTAAGCATCAAATTTCCATATTCAGTTCATCCTTTCCTCCTGCAGTCTGCTTGCAGCCACTGCTGGAGAATGGGAACTGTGCTAAATGTGCTCAGGCTCTCCAGCTCAGCCTCTTTTAACATAAATTGAAAAACTGATGATGTACAATATGAAATGGTGACTGAATAACACAAAACACTTGTCAACTCTAATCCAACTCATTTATGTAGCTGGAAAACATTATTGTTATTCATTTCTGTCTGATGTTTCAGCAGATGTTCTTCAGGTGCATACTTAAATAGCAATGAAATAAAAATATTAGAAGTTCTATACATTTCTACATAACCCAGTTCCCATCTGACCTTTTTAAAAATACTTGTAACTCATAAAGTGGAATCAATACACTAAATTAACACTCAATTGTTAAGAAAGACTAAGTCCTTGAACATTTGTAGAAACTGAGTTAGATGTATCAGTTCCTCTGTCAACAGAATGAGCCTAAAGATTGGATTTTTTGATGTGCTGGTGAGTATCTGAACTCTATATTTTCGGAGAGAAATCAGAAGTGATTAAATTAAGTAGGCAGAATGTCAATATATCAATTAAATTAAAATAAAGAAAGGTTGTACTATCTCCTTAAACAGAAAGGTTATTTTGGATTCTGATGAATATTTCCATAGGAAGAAAAGATCTACCATATATTTTACTCTTAAATAAAAAGCAAGGAAAGCTGCTGATTTTTGGTACCATTGGTTCAACCTGAGACTGTATATTCCTTCAGCATTTCCAACATTAACCTAATGAATTTTTTAAGATTGGCTAGATTAAGGGGAAAAAAGAAGAAAAATAAATACTTACTGATCCAGGCTTTATAATAAGAACCTCAGTTACTACTACTTTTTCCTCAGCTGGAAAAAAGAAAAACATAGCAATCTACGACATTGCATCAAGTGTCCAGGACTAAAGCAGGATGGGAAATAAGAGTTGATTATTTCCACCATTCATCCCCTGTATTGTGAAGATTCATACATCTCTGCTACTGTTTGCAGAGTCATTGCAAGCAGACTTTATTCTAGTGTTCCACGTAACACTGTTTTGGAAAGCAAGCTCAGGATGGTAGAAATGTGTCACCTCTCTTGTCTGGTACACTTTGTCTTACACAAAACTGTCGTTTTAATCCCATTATGTGCAAAAATCTTGAGAGTTTTTGAATAATGTAAAGAAAGATACTCAACATTTGCTTAGCCTTTGTAGATTTAGTCAGAACAGATCAGTAAAATACCTGTCTGATCTCTGGGCAAGCATATAACAAAGAATTTCACTCACTAATTCCTGTATCAAAATTATGAATTCTGTTTGAACTATCACAGACTTCAGTGAAAGATATCTAGCCTCAACTTTTAGACTTCAGGGTGTGAGGAATCCATCGTATATCCAGTAAAGCTATTCCAATGCACAATTAGCTCTATTTAGTATATATACCTTATTTCTGGCCTGGGTTTATCTAGCATCAGCTTCTACCTACTGAAACTCATTATGACTTTCCAGTAAATTAAAAAGTCATTACCATCAGATGGCTTTCCTCACTTAAGTGCTTGTAGACCATGATGAAATCATCTCTTAAACTCCATTATAAAATAAATTGATTGAGAATTTTTACTGTATCTACTCAAAAGACATTAACTGCTTCTTGAAGTTATTAGGTAGCAAATATACCGATGTGTTCTCTAAAGACTTTCACAATCTCTCTAGCACATCATAAACTCAATACTAAGGAATGGTGGTTCTTTCTTTAAACATACTTTGTCAGTGTATAGAGGGAATTTCTCAGCCCACAGTACATTTCAGAAAAGAGAGGCATGGTTTTACATTTTTCAGCTGTAAAATTCTACATCTCTTTCTTCCTTCTGAGCCTAACAGTTTGTTTTTCCAGTTCTCCAAAATGCACCAGTTCTCATCTTTTGAGAATGAAAACAGTTAAGGTCTCAAAACAATTTAAAAATCCTGCTCAGAAAATCCATTCTGTGGCTCATTTCCAGTTAGTCATGCTCAATCTTCTGTTAATAAGGGAATTTCCCCTTCTAGTTTTATAGGTAGGAAACATATATTCTAAGTACTAACGATTTGACACGTCTATATATGAAAAGAATCCAACTCCTTTACTCTGTAAATTTTTATCCTCCCTTATTATCCAAAGCAATTCATATATATAAAACTCTGCTATAAAACCTGTTTTATCTTAAAAACTTAGGCAGAACCTCAGTGTTAAACAACTAGTTAAGAGCTACAGTTAACTTCAATAAGCCCTATAATCTCAATTTCTATCTCAATCCATAAATTGCTTTGAAACTTGTTATTCTGGAATGTCTCCTCCATCAAGAACATGTTTTCAGAATGAAAAATAGTTGTCACTAGTTTTGAGATCAATTCATGGCAGCAACAAAATATTCCAGCTTTGAATAGTGTTCAGCTAAGACTAAACCTCACTTTCAATGTATTTTCCTGGAAGTTTTGCTATACACATGATTTGGGTCGATCTGGCTCGGACTTCAAAAATCTTTTATATATGTATACTGCTACATATCTATATCTATAGCAGTATTTTGTGCCACTATCTGTAAGAAATGAGGGGATCAATATAACTTTTTCCTTTGTGACAGCATAACACAATAATAGCTGACTTACAGCAGTCACGGTTTGACTCATTTCAGCTGTTGCTGAAGTTAAGAAACCTATAACTCTACTGTTAATGTTTCACATCTGGGCGAGAAACTTCATTCTGAGAAATCCCGGCTAACTTTTATGGGTGGAGTTGAAAATGTCAGGTCTGAGGAAAAGAGAAAAGTTTCATAATCTGGAACATATTTTCATTTTAGCTCTTTTTTAGCCTTAAGTATGTTTTAAGATGGCTCTGAAACACGAGGCTAGAATTTCACCAGGCCCTGCCTTGGTTCCAGAGTGGAGGTGGTACAGTGCAGGATGGAGACTGGTGCAATCACATCAGGGTGTGAGGTTTCCAGGTCCACAGGTAGAAAGGACTTGCTTTTCAATGCATCGTGCTGTCTTGGCATTTTGATATACATGTAGTTCCTAACCTATAGGTTCAGAGAGGTAGCAGCTTCAATCCTTCCTTCAAACTTGATGGAAATTTTGAAAGTTGTATTATGATATCATGAGTTGGCAACATCCCTCATCTAAATGGAATAAATTATATTTGTATAGGGTTATCTGAATATTCAGTATTATCACCTTGTTCCTTATCCTTGCTTTTGATTTGTTTGCTAGGTTATTATATAAGTAATACATCTATTTATGCAGACATGAAAAAGGTAGCACAAATATTCACTTGTGCTTATTTGACTTGACAATCACTCTTACTTCCTTTTTTCTTGTGTTTTTTCAACTATTTCTCTTGACACAACTCCAGCTACTTCTCTCAGTCCCAAAGCTACCATCTGGCCTGCAGCTTGGAAAAGCTGTTCTCAATGTAGAAAATTCCTTATTTGACACTCCAGCTAAAACTTCTTATAATCTTTACTCCCACCATCCTAGGCTTGCTAATAAAAAACAACAACAAATATTACTAAAAGAAACTGAAATGAAACTTTCATGGCAGGAAAATAATTGATGCCAATGGCCCTGGGCAAATTTGAATTCACTTCACATACTAACGCTCTGCTTACCTGGAACAATAAAAAACAAACAAACAAACNCAACCAACCCTTAGATATCAAAAATCCCACCTGATATGATTATGGAGCAGATACTATGAGAAGAAATACCTACTCCATCATGACACTAGAATACCTGAGCTGACATTCTACTTGCTGGTGTTATACTATTAAATAGAAAGACAAAATGACCAACCAATCTTTTTATTTCTTACATGAAACAATAAATCAAATTAATTTTTCTTTATCATGTTTATATTTTGATAGTAGCATACAAAAATATCACCCTTAGCTTCATTTTTTTTGTCATTTTGAGAACAATGAATGAATCCTTACTTAGAATGTAATATACTATAGCAACAGTATAAATTTCCCTGAAGTAAACACTTTCAAAATCTGATTTGCAATACTCATACCCTGATCTTTGATTTGTCAAGAGCTAACTACACAGTAGTACAATAGCAAGCAGGGACAGAGCAGCAAATCACATCAATTTAATTGTGATGGAGACTGGTTGTATTATTTTGAATAAAAAGAAAAGAGACTTTCAGAAATTGAACCTTCACGGTGAAAATAAGTTTTGCAGAATTCTGCAAGAAAAAACAAATACAAACAGTAACTGTAGGTTGAAAAAAACCAAAGCAGAACTGAATGTTTTTTACCCTACCATTTTACTGTGCTTGTTTTAATAGTTCTGCATATTCTATGATTAGGAAACATGTATTTCCAGAGATCCAAGTCTATTGAATAGTCCTCTAAATCTTATGAAACACAGACAAGAATTTCTTAGAAGATCATATTGGTCACAGGTCAATGCTCTTGTGTTCAGAGGCTTCTGAACTGGCCAGCGCCAGAGGCAACATAGGAACACGTAAACCTCATACTAATGTGTAGTGTTGTGAGCCACAGCTGATTGCTAGTGGTGTTTCCTAGGAATCAGTCCTGAAGCTATCTGCTTAAAATCAGTTGTTAATAGCCTGGGCTGTGGGACAGAGTGCACCTCAGCAAGGTTTTGGATGAAACCAAATTGATTTGAGGAGCACTCTATAAGCCACTCAGAGGATACTCAGAGGACTTGGAGATACGGATTCAAAGGAACACCATGGTGTTCAACAAAAAGAAAAGGCACAGTGCTACAACTGAGAGGGAATGATCCCATGCAATATCACAGACTGGGACCTGGTTGTGAGAGACTGAAAGAACTGAATTTCCTCAATCTGGAGAATAGAAAGCTTGCTGTTTGTAATTATGTAATCAGAGAGTATAATGTGGATGAAACCAGACCCTTCTAAGAAATACAATGTAGCAAAAAATTGCAAAGGCCAAGCTGCAGCATGGGAAATTCTGATTATATATTAGGAGAAAAAATAATAAGAAAGATAATAAAACATTGGATAAAGTGACATGAAGGGATTGTTCAATCTCAATCCTTAATACAATAAAAATCCAAATGGAAATGACTCCAAGAAATCAGACTAAATTGGCTTTGCTTTGAGGAGCAGATTGGACAAAATGGCCTCCAGAGTACTCTTCCAGTTTAAATTACTCTATGAAATTGTATTTTAGTGACTTAAACCCTAAAAAAATGCTGTCATTTTGTTATGTCACAAATGCTTCTGCTCTAGCTGTCATTTCTGGGTGTTCTTGTAGGCAATAAATGCAGCTTAATTCTTGTCTCCACTCTATAACAGAATTCTGCTTACATCAAGAATAAGTTTTCACTAGATCTCTAATCTGATTAATCTGACACTGTTTTGTTTGATTTTACAGTCCAGTGGTATTTTTTCTACAGCGGAAATTCTGCTTTTTTGTTGAGTTTTCCCATGTTGCTTACCACTTCCAAATCTCTGCTTCTGCTCTACACTTGAGCTAGCACATCACTGGTATGTGGGATGGCATAATCTGTGCTGTTGCTCTTTCTTTTCCTTATTTATTAAAAATACTTTGCTTTCTAACAATAGCTACACTTTAAGCAGAAGGTGCTATATGTAAATGTGCTATATATAAATAAAATATATAAAAGCTGGATTTCTAAGAGAAGAAACTTCCATTAGGGAAAATAGGCAATAAAGGGAGGCATGGGGAGGGAAAAGATCGCAATTGCAGGGTCCATCTGTTACTTACAGGAAAAAACATCATTCTGTGGAAACAATTCCTGGCTAAAGAACAGTGTGCAAACCTACATCACAGTCTCTGCTAACGGATGGTTCATTCTGCTTAGTATGAAGATATATGAATATAAATCTGTCTCTGACTGCCTGTGTTCTTGTTTCCAGGCTAAATGGGAAGCATTTCTTCTCTCTAGTATGTTAATTTCTTGTAGATTCCAATCCTCATATTTCTATTAATCCTATCAGGAATCCATTACATGAAGAAAGGACAGGGTATAAGTTTTAATAACTTATGCAATAAATATGGATTTCTGAGAGACTTTGAGTCCTGATCAACAACAGGTAAAATACATTTTCTTCTTATAAGCTCCTTAGCCAGGCACACCCACCGCTAGAGCAAGGTGGTTATGTGGCCAATTTTGTCACCCCAACAACTCTATCAAGTAGTTCAAGTTACATTTATCTCAATGGTATGATCTCTGCAGTTCATAGATTTATATGAATGAGATTTTGTGAGACTGTCAAGTAAAATAATCACATGTGTTTGAGCATGGGCTTGGTAACTACAGCTGCCTTCACTGTCTTAATACCTGGAAGTCCTATATCCCTGTTGGACTACCTGTGTGATCTTCACAGTGTGTGGGACTCACCAAAGTGAGGAATGCAGTGCAGATACCTAGAAACTGGAGTCACTTGAACAGCTGTTCCCATGTAGCATGATGCAATGCAATGAGGGTCTAGGCTGAGTTTTGAAAGTGGGATTAACATCCTCAGTCTATTGCTACATCCAAGGAAAAAGAATCTACTGAGAACAGAAAGTATGAAGGCCTTGTTCACCTCTGAAACTGCTCATAGTTTAGAAAAATAAGGCTAAAATTGCTCTGCTGACCTCTTTTGAATGTAGTTTGGAGGCTCTTCCTGGGAATTTCACGCATTTATATGTATAGATAAATATGTAAAATCCTTTCTCAAATCATGTTTTCTCTATATATTACACAAAACTGTGCACAGTTGTTTTTTATGACAGCAAAATACTACATAGGCTGCAACTTAGGAGAAAGAGACCGTTAATGCAATGTGATATTTCTTTGACAAGCTCATACGTTTGTGCAGTACTAAAGGAAGGTCAACTCAAAATTCACATTGCTTTTCCTGGAAAATGCCAAGGGACAAGAAAATGTAATGTAATATCTCTGTTGATTTTATATCCTGGGTCTCATAGAATTAAAGGGAATTATGCACTCAGTGCAAAATTTTACCATAAATATGTATGTAGAATTTCTGTTCACTAAGAACTGTCTAAGGAAGACTTGTTCCCAAGTTATAAACTTACATGTTCCTTTATAATTAGGTGATCATGTCCACATAGTAATAAAACAGTACACAATATTTTACTAAAAATCATACCTGAAATTATTTAAGGAAGAAAATATTTCTTTGTTTAATTGAAAGTCATGTCAATCAAAAACATTCAAAGCTACAAAAAAATAGAGCTGCCTTTTGCCCTTCTACCTCTCCTTTTTTTGTAATGTTATTTTATCTCTTGGGTCAAACTATGGTTAGCTACTCCAGACCAGTATCTTTATTAGTTTTAGATGTCTACTGTTAATATCCTGGGTCATTAAATTACCAAGTTGGCATGTTTTGAGAAGTTTAGTCCCTTTGGCTAGCATGATATTAATGACCACACATCATGCAGCTGGATATGAGAAGTGCACAGAGTTACGTTCAGTATCATCCAGAAGTCAGTTAACAAGGTATCAAGATACCTTTGGAGGAAATGAAAGAGAAGGAGTTGGGTATGTTCAAGAGAGCTGGGGTTATTCAACCTGGAGAAGAGAAGGCTCCAGGGAGGCCTTATAGAACGTTGTTGCTCATAAAAAGAGGGTGAGCCACTTTTTACCTGGGAAGATAAGGGTAGGACAAGGGGAAAAGGTTTTAAACTAAAAGAGGAGAAATTTATATTAGATGTTAGGAAGAAATTCTTTACCGTGAGTCTGGTGAGGTATTGGAACATGTTACCAAGAGAAGCTGAGGATGCCCCATCACTTGAAGTGTTCAAGACCGAGTTGGATGGTGCTTTGAGCAACACGGTCTGATGGAGGGTGCCCTTAAGCAGGTCAGGGAGTTGAAACCCAGATGCTCTTTAGAGGCCCCTTGTAATCCAAACCATTCTATGGTTCTATGGAACATGGGGTATCCTGCTCTAGTCATGTTGATCTTGAAGTGCCCATTTACAAACATAACCATAGGACAAACTGAAGAGACAGGGCAGGATTATTTCTGGATAAACAGGCAAAACTCTGAATCTGTCATATCTCATCAAAGAGGGAAGCAAATTTATATTCAATGGTATGTCCCAGAATAAAATGTGGAAGAAAAGTAGAGACAAAAAGTAGAACTTTTCAGATGACTAGAAACAGAAAAAAAAGAAAAAAACCAAAACCAAATCCAAACCAACAGGAAAGAGTTAAGAAGGGGGAAAAAAGAGCTCAGAAATGTGATAAAAACGTTAGCTAACAATTGACCAAGTGAATGAGTAGTTCAGTGAGGGGGAAACTAAAACTGAGCAGCATAATAAAGAGAAGCAACAACTAAGTGATAGCTGATCATTAAGGATTCTGAAATGCAATTAAACATTGAGAGTAAAAAGTGGAATTCAGAGAAGCTTTTACCCCTAAACAATAGTTCATATGTGCATGCAGTTTTTAATGAGAAATTCCTTCAAATTCTTTCATTAGGAAATGACAAGTTTCATTAGAGGAATATTTGGTGATATTTTCTTTTCTCTCCCTCCATTTGGTAATTCATCCCCACTCATGTCACATTCCATTTTTGTCTTTGGTGAACTTTCCTATTTATCACAAAAGGAGCAAGTCATCAGGTCCATATTTTGCTAATATGGAGAGAAAGAGCAAGAAAGTATTAATGAAATTTCACTCAAAATAGAAGAAAGCCCAATGGTGTCAGGGAGCTAATAAGCAAGTATTCTACTAAGTTTGGGGGATGTTCTTTCATTTTGGTTTGGGTTCTTTTGCAATGTTTCTGTTTGCAGAGGACATATATGCTAAAATGTATTCTTTAAAAAGGTCATGATTTGATATTTTTCCAGACAAAATGAAAAAGACATGGAAAATATAACTTTCAAGCAGGAAAGAGCCATCGAGGTCAGTGATCAGAGAGTGAACACATGATAATATATCAGATAAGCTAAGAAGTCAGAGCTAGACTACTACTATTTCTATATTAAAGCTTCAGATTTTTGGCAAGCTACATTTATATCAAAACAGTATATTGAAATAAAATACAGGCTGCTGTACATGATAAAATCCTGGGAGGCTTTGTGGGGTTTTTGGGTGGGTTATTTTTTTATCTCCACAGGCTTTATCTTACACATTTCCAGGTACAAGAGAGAAAGCTAACCCACAGAGGGCCCCATGAGAAAACCAGGTGATCCTGGCATGGGCACAGTGACTCTCATCACACTGAAGATTGCAACTCAGCAGCTGATGTAATGGTTGGTGAATGAGGTAACAGCACTAGTCAAAGGGGTAGTAGGGCTTGAATGAAACTAAAATCAACATAAATAAAGTATTTTGAATTAATCTTCATAAATGGAGTACAGAATGATACACTCATGCTGAAAGAAAAAGGAAACCTCTACAATTATTAGAGGAAAAGAGGCACTAAGAGTGATTTGCAGTTGTGTTGTTTATGATTTTTACTTCAAAAACTTATACAAAATTTATAAGGCAACAGTAACTAATAGCCACATTTTTTTCTGTGGAATATGTTGAAATAAACCAGCCAAAAAGAGTGCCTGCCTTGTCAATCAGGTGGAAATCTGGATGATTTTTTTGTTCCTGATCTAATCCTCAGCAATAATAACTCACTGAATTATGACAGCACCTGAACTGGAAAATAGTAAAATATAAGGAGCTTTACTGTGTCTTATGAGGGAAAAAAACCCTGGATGAACAAATGTTGCAACTGATACTTTTACATTGTTTAATCAATTACAAATCCAATCTCATATTTTACAAAAATTTGGGTTAAGAAATATAAATTAAAGTCACACTACTTAAATGAATATCCCAGAATAACTTTAAAAAATATTATCAGAGCTATCTATCAAACTCCAAATTCACAACTATTCATCTACCTTACTTATCTGCCCCAATCATCTACCTTCATCACCTAAATTCACAACTCCTCATCTATTGCAGGACCCCTAACATGCTAAGTAACATAGATTTCAATAAAATAGCAGCATTTGAACAGTGTTTCGAAAAAGACTATACAGCTTTTTGGGGAAAACAAATGAATTATGCATCTTAAATATCAACAAATATTTATACAGCTAACAATCTGCAGCTTAACTGGTCTCTAGAAATTTAAAGAAAGGGCATATTGTAGTACTCCATGATAAACTCAATAATAATTAGAATTCCTACCAGGCTGTTAACTAATTCAGACATATTAACACATATTTTTAGCTGAGCTTATTATGTTCTAATAAAATTTAAAGAAGCATAGCTGAAGGGTAAGAAGTAGCAGCATCTGCTCTACTACCAGCTTTGCATTCTGCTGTGCCATTTAAACACTGCCAGTGTGTATGTTTTTGAAATGCTGAAATGAAGTCCTAGATTGATCCACTATCACTGCTTTAAAACAGTCTGTGTATAAGCCTCTACTTTTAAATTCTGTGATACAGCTTTTCTGGAGGGATGCAATTCCCAAACTAGCAGTCTAAAATAAAGACCCAGCTCAACAGAAGTGATGGCACTTGGCCCTTATGACAGTATGTCAGAAATCAGTTTCCACTACATGCATCCCTAAACATAGCTGTGACCCTCTCTTTGATGTCCAGGCTAAATAAAAGAAAAAAAATCTGTAATTTTTACAGTTCTTTTTGTACATATAACCTCTAACTGATGAAAGGCTGCTGGGAATTGTGCTAAATGAAGATGGCACTAATGTTAAATGGAAAATGATTAGGTTTGTTGTACTGTCTCTTAAGTGATACAGATTACTCTGAAGGACAACAAATTTCAAGGCAAAGAAGAATCTGTGCCCTTTACATGTAATTTTTGGCATTTAATATTGCATGAAAAACAGTTCTTTAGCTCTTCGCAAACATATAAGTCATTTCCATGCTTTCACCTCACCCTTCACATCTCCTTACAGGCTGAGAGAGTCAGAGAGTCTTGTCAATGGCACATCTAAGTTATAACAGGGTAATTCTCATCTCTCTGGGCAATGCTGGTGCTTGACAAGGTGTGAGATCTGAGGGCACCTCGGTAGTGTGGAGCATGCTGAGTGCCTCGGACAGTGTCATTCAGACACCTCAAGGAATGTCTCCCTTTAGGTTATATCACAGAAATGATGTTATGAGAAGCTGTTCCACTAGATTTGTTTCCCTTTAGGAATCATGAAGAAATAATTTAGTTGTCTTCAGGCAACAGGACAAAGCTATTTAGAGTTCTTATGTCAGGCAGGCAGAAAGAAACAGCAGCCCTCGTCCTATTAGTTATTGTTTGGTTTAGGGAGCAAGGCAACACCAGGAGTGTAGTCACTTTTGGGAAGACACATATACAAGAATCAGTTTAATAATTTGTGAAGTAATAAAAATAAATAATTTCTTTTTTTCCTTTAATGTTTAATGTCAATTATATGTAATCTATGATGTAGCTCTGCTAATGTAGTCCTCTTTCCTGAAATATGTACTCAAGGGACTTCAGTACATGAGCATCTTTTATTACAATGTCATTTGCATACAAAAGTAGAAATGAAGGCAAGGCAAGGCTAGGCAAGACTGGACAGATGAATCACTGCAGCAATCAAGTTAAAACCAGGG
This sequence comes from Sakesphorus luctuosus, assembly GCA_013396695.1. NCBI lineage: Eukaryota > Metazoa > Chordata > Aves > Passeriformes > Thamnophilidae > Sakesphorus > Sakesphorus luctuosus. Next base: position 1,087,598 of record VWZD01008760.1, read on the forward strand.
ACTGATCAGGGTACCTTTGAAAGAAAACTGGGAATTCTTATAGTTACAAGAATTACTGCCCTTTACAGACTGCTCAAGGGGACCTAAAACATACACATGAATGTGGATTAGTAAAGGATCAGGGGCAGGAGGAAATTTTTTAAGCTCCCTTCATCAGTCTGTTTGGAATGCCTGACCAAGAAGAGCATCCTAAGGCATAATTAATAAAAATAAATAAGAGCCTAGCAGAAATGTGATCCATACCATAATACAACTAATTGGTGTCTAGAGAGTAAGAAAGTGTTTAAGTAAGAAAATAAATGGGAAGGTCATTGATAACTCCCTCCTCTCCAGAGATCTGATGTTCAACATCTTTCAGTTTTCAGCACCTTGCTCATTTTTCCAGCAGGGATATGAGTCACCTTATTGTGAAGCTGAGTCTAGTACCGATAGGCTTGCTTTTTAATTGCCTTGCACAGGGGTTTTAGAAGGAGTGCAGAGATCCCAGGAGACACTCAAGAGCACAGGATGAGGAGCATGGAGGTAGTGCTGTCTGCCCACAGATCACACTAAGAGAGCAAATATCCCATTTAAGAAATCCAGGAAAGATTGAGTTGCACTTACAGTTTCTTAATATCATTACACTGTTACTCAATGCAAGAAAGGAATTCCACAACTGTTAGCTCCTAAGTGAGAGCATCTCTCCCAAGGAGCTCTAAGTTCTCTTAATTCTTTCTCCTCCTATGCTGCTTTCTTACCATGCTCACTATCCACTTTCAGAGGTACATCCTTTCTCAGCATCTGATAACCACATAAAACACAGAAATTACTACTTTTTAATGTTTTAAATGTCTAAATATTAGTGCAGGAAATTGTTATAGTTCTCTTTTCTCTAGTTAAGTGGAAAATATGAATACAGTTTCTGTATAGCTACACAAAGTGAAAAATAATATGTAAGTAATATATAGATGTAATACATTATTCCCTATTTCTAAAGCAAAAGTTTAGAGATTACAGTGTACTCTATAAACAACTTTATTGTTTATATCATTTTTTTTATCTACATACTTATACAATTGCTATAATACCTTGGGACCTCAAAACCCTTTGAAATGCAGATCTTGGTAAGACTGGAGAGGAAAACAACAGTGCTATTATACTTAGCTAACAAAGGAGGATCAGCAGCCCAATATCCTCTGACTTAGACATTGTTATGGTTTAGCCAGGTGGGCCTAAATTTAGGCTTTAAAGATCATATTAGGCCTAGAATTATCAGCTGAGTTGAGCTGGGCTGGGCTGGGCTAGCTAACAGCTGACTTCTTTTAGCCAATAATATTGTATTCCATACCATACTACATCATCTCAAAAGAAGTAAAATCCAGTGTGTGGGAGGGGCTTGGGCAGTTGCTTCACACCTGTTGCTCCAGCAGGACACACCGTGCTGTCCCAGGAGGGACGGGGAGGCCTAAGCCCACAGCACCAGCTCACCATCATGTCATCTTAGGGAAGTAAAATGTTTGTTCTTACTTCTTCTCTTTGCTTAAGTCTGCCTTTGGGGAATTGACTTTTTTTAGAATGATTTGTACTTAGAATGGTAAAATCTGTGCTTATTGGGGAGTGGGAAGTTATATATAACTTGTGTAAGTGTGTGTTATATTGTAGTTTTCTTTTAATTTTCTCTTTTCTGTATAAATACATGTAGTTAGTTTCAGCATAAACCTGGTTTGGAGGGTTTTTTTTCCCTCTCCCTCTTCAACCCTTTTTCTCTGTTCTTGGACAGTTGGCATTTTGCCAGCTCAACCCAAGACAGACATCTACATCTTGGTTGAAATTCTGTGCATCAACACCTGTAAGGATCTGAAAGAGCAAGTGGAGGCTTATGTCATAAGGGTATACAAACAGCAGTCTGCATTTGAAGGAATTTTCAGAAACTATTGTGCTGGTTTAAATTGGTGATGAACATCAATGACAGAGACCTGAATTGTTTAAGAAATGTCCACCGAGGTTCTCTCTGTAGCTCTGATTTCCTAACACCTTCAGAAAAATTGGGCTCTTTTGGCCTTTTTTTTTTCTTTAAAGATTGTTGCATAAAACTTAAGTAGATCAGTTAACCATGGGCTTTCTGCTTTCTAGACTGCTGGACTACCCCTAGTACAATATTCTTTATTGTTTTAACATGCTTAGTTTGTTTTGTCTAAGACAATTTTAACTGGTCTTGAAACTTCAGAGATTCAAAGAACATAATTTTTCCCTGAATGCTACTTAACTTGATAACTTTGTTTATTTAAAGCTTATTAAGCAACATGTTAAATTAATATGTAGCATCATAATATATGTTTCAGGTTTCTTTCAGTTGATTTATTGGAAGGTTGTTTAACAGAGGAGCCCTGGCTGATGGAATGATTGTCTCAAGGGATTTGCAACTTACTGAAGGAGCAAGGGTTATTTTGCACAAGTTTTATCTGTGGCTCACTGAATTCTCTTAGAAGTCAGATGTTAATTGTATCAATAAACACAGCCATAGTGCCTTTCACAGGTCCCATGATAGCCACTTTTGCCTCAGCTGGGGTTCCTAAAATGTTCCTTGACTCTGTTATTCCACAGCTGATTTGTACCACACAGCTAGTATTTTTCCCTGAGTCATGTAGCAAGAAATCTGAAACTGCTGGTGAAACATCCACAGAGCTTGCTCTGCACTAGGCATATCAGTAGTTTGAAAAGAAAATCGATACGTTATTCCCACAGACCATCAATCAGCAATAAAATGGCATTTTCATCGGTAATAACAGAACGCTTTTGCATTCATGCAAACCTCACCATTATTTCAAATTCAATTAGATATGCTATTTCTTGTTGTAATATTTTAAAAATTGTAAAAGTGGATCCCAATTTGTCCAGCATCAGTTTTACAACTGGAGGGAAAAGGCAAAGTGATACAAGCTGTTCTGCATACATGTAAGATTTTATGATGAGTTCCTCTCAAAATGAACTCTGAAATGTTCTGTGTTTTGCATTATGCTCTTTAGCACTCCATTATGTTTTCAACCACTTCCAAGATCTCCCATTATTAGTTATATTGAATCAAGGATATATCTCAGAAGAGCTTAACTTTATATCTTCGATTTTAGGGATCTGAAAAGGAATACTCTTGGTTATTGTAGAGAACACCATAAATATTTTAAAATGTTGTATTTCAGTTCCATATTTAGCAGTAATTAATACAAAATTGGAATAGATTCTATGCAGTACACCTCATCATTTTTTAGCTGGATAGATGATATTAAGTCAAAATAGCAATAAAGTTTATAAACCATTATACAGGAAAAAAAAATGTAATCTTTACTATTGGAATGCTGAATAAGAGCTAAGTTCTTCTCAGTCCTCAGCATAATGCAGAGATTAATAAAAGAGATGAGTCAAATATCAGATGAAGCAGCCACTACAATAACTTCTATTACCTAGAAATTCTTCAGTTTTTCTTTATCTTTTATTGTTTTTTTAGAATGCTTTGGGTTGTAATCAACCTTAAAGATGCATTGATACTTAGTACAATCTGGTACATAGCATTAACAAAGCCTTTTTGTTGTTGTTGCGTTTTATTGTTGTTGTTGTTTTTATTTATGTTTAGTTAGCCAGAGTAAAGAAGGTAATGCCATCATTCTGGAGCCCAGAATATTTGCCCATGTCTGAACCTGTATGATGGTCAAGCAAAGCCCTTGCTGCCGTAGTCCAGTGCTGGCCATGGTCCACTCTGAGTTTGGAGATGGCTTCCACAGTCCCTTTAATCTGTTCTTTTTAGGACGCTCTGATGCACTGATAGGAGTGGGAATGACCCACATTTAAAATCTTAGGGTTTATGCAAATAGTTTTGCATTGATTTATCCTTTATTTTAAAATCCTCCTTTGTCTCTGCTGATATTGCCCCTCAGTTATCACCTACCAGAGAACTCTGTCAGTTCTTCCAGCATGCAAACTGAATAGCTTTTCAATGTGACTTTTCCCATTGCAGAACAAAAAGGAATTAACCTGTTAAAAATACAATCAATTGAAAAACAGATTGTCTATTTTGAGTTCACTATTTTTTTTCTAATGTTACAAAAGTCAGGGTAGGAGTCATGGTTTAATTCTTTCTGGATTATAGTCCAATCAGGACTTGTTAAAATTGTTCCCACGTGGGAAAATAATCCATAAACAAAGAAAAAGAGGAGCTGAGCCTGCATTTCAAGGACAACCCCCACTACTTTGAAAACCAAGGTAAAAAACTTACTGTTCTTGTCATCAATAGGAAAGCTTGTAACACACATAAGTGATGCACAACTTGGAGAAAGTCTGTTCAAATGACATTATGAATATGACATCGAAGGAAAAGAGAACTGTGGAGATTTTTTCTCCCCTCCTCCCCCTTCCTCCATAAGGAGGGCTTGCAATATATGGTATAATGAAGGACTTATATAAAGTCTGTTCAAATGGTATTATGCTTACTGTGCTAATAGACAATCCACTTTCCATGCCTACACAGAAATACACCAGCTGCCTTTACTAGAAATGGATGGGGCTTATTGTTATTCTCTCTTGATTCAGAGAATCCTTACATTTCCCTTATAGTAGAATTTAAAATACTGGAAAAAAAGAAAAAAAAACCCACAAAAGCATTGTTTACAAAAATAAAAAAACTAATTAAAAAAACCAAACAAAACTCACCTACTCACCTTCAATAAAGAAAGTAGAAATTCCTCTAATGTTTTTTCAAAAACCTGTTCCTCATCGAGAGTTTTAAAACTGACTGTTTAGTGCAGCCCTGTATGCCTGCTGATTTTTTAATATAACTGAAAACATTTTTGTTCTATTCAAAACCAGAAACCATCTCCATGTGGGCTTGAAGACAAATACCAATCAACATGATAGGCAGAAACAGACACATGCTCTGCTGTATGTTAATGTGTCCTAATTCCCTCTTCATCCGAAGTGGTGGATATTCAAAAAACCATAGAAATCCATACTGTTTTTTAAATTATGTACATAGGTCTCAGGTTATCCCAGAAGTGCACACTTCAGCAACTGGTGCATTCAGTCGATGGGCAGAAAATTAAATGATTAATTTTAGTTGCTTAAATTATATGAAGTCAGTTCCATTTTATATAAGGTTGTAAGTTTACTGATTGCAATAAGCAGTGTATATTGCTAAGTAACTCCCATTATTTCTTCTGACAGAGTTTCTGTAATATTAACAATTTCTATGTATTCACATTCTAGCCCCCTTTCCAGGTATCAGCATGCAAAATTAGCTCAAAAATGAAAAATAAATCTATCTATAAACTATATTCACTCTGGGAAAACACACAGAGATTGAGAAACCAGATATTGTAAGGCATTTAGTTATAGCATAATAGAGACTAACACTGTAATTCTGCTCCTAATGAACTCCATGGGCATTCTCTGAATGACTTCTGTAAGAATAGGACTTTGCATAAGAAAGATATCACTTTATAGTCCCCACTATAATCTGCATAAAATACCATAGAAATCAATCTAGTAATATCTTCATTGAGTCATTTCTCATTATACTGGAGTTCATCCTTTAATTCCAATTTGGGCATAGCATTGTTAGAATTATAAATTTGATTCCATGTTTAATATATTTTATTCCTTTCTACTTTGAATTTACCTAGTTTTAAGTTCCAGGCACTTCATCTACTTGTAATATTTTACTACTGTGAGAAACCTTTCACAGTATTACACCCCAATTACTGTCTTCTAATATTTTTTAGGACATATTTACTACAGGGAAATGGATCGGTGTAAATCAGCTTCTTTTCCACCTTAAGGCTGATCTTATTTACATTGTATCTCCTTTCAACAGTCTAGCAACACAATGGAATTTTAAGGATAATGAGTATCCTCGTGGTCACCCTCACAAAATAAATATGTTTATGTATAGCTATACCTAAAGAAAATTAAAAACAAACACTGGTTTTATATGTGAATTAAACTCTTAGTGGATTTCAGTAGGTAAGATTGCCCTTTCTCCTTCCATAAACCAAAGGGATATCTCCAAGATTAGGAGATTCAGAAAAATGACACTATGTGTAGCCATAGGTCTCTGTGCAACACCTTGCCTAATGTGAAATATGTGCACTGGATATAGCTGCATCTGAGTCGGTAACCCCAGACAGCTTTTCCCATCAGAAAGAACAGCAGACCCTCCTAAAACAGACATCTGAACTCAGCCAGATGAGTTGTGCCCTGAAAGGATGTCCATCGACTGTAAGTAGTAGCCAGGGCAAAAATCTCAGATGTAAGCATACTTAGCGGGGTTACATGCAATTATGTTAAATTAATTCCAACCTCACTGAGTTGCTTTTGAAGAGAAAGATTGGTTTAAAAAAAAAAAGTTAAAATTGGAAACTTTTCTTGTGTGGAGGACAGGTATGTTTAATTAAGAATCCCTGCTCCCTGAAGAAACAAAATTTCTAATTTCTCAACAGATCTTGTTGGGAAGAGTAGGGCATCTCACTGTTCGTACAGGGAATTCATAATGACATAAAGGGTCAAGATGCTCACTTAACTAGATGATCTAAAAATTTTTTTGTCTAGGTGAAATTTGGCAAAATAAGTACGTATTCTATTCTTTATTTGATACTTCTTTAGCACTGGCAGTAATTAGGTTCAGTTAATGGGGTATGAATGTAGATAAAATACTCAGGTATTTAGGATTCTAAAAGTAATCACTATTTTCTTGCATAAAATCTGTTTTCATAGGTGCAAACTTTTTGCTAAATAAAAACATCTAAATCTTAGTGAATTTATAGATAGTTTTTCTTTGTTCTGCAATATTTAATTTTCATTTTAGGAGTAATTTTTCAGAGTTAATTTATGCAACTAGGTTTTCAGGTATTTTTTCCAAGTCAAAGCAATGAACAAGAAAAGATTTTTTTTTTTCTCACAGAATCAGTAGAATATCCTGGTTAAGTATATTTAGAATTACTGTAAGTATTATTTGAAAACAGTAGTGATTTTATCTAATGGACTAATTTGTTTGGAAATTAAGTAAAAATGAAGCTAAATGTCACTTGGAATGCAACAGATCTTCTAATTACAGCTCCTTCCTTATAAAGGGAAAGATATAAATCCAAATCAGAAAAAAATTACTATATTGTAGTGAACAAAAAGACTGAATGGCAGATGCAGAGCTGAACTAATAAATTAAAATCCCACCATCTCAAATAAAGAACTAGCTGGCATGTGTTATAGCAAATAGATTTTGTCTTTATAGTTAGATGTTGATTTTGATGTGTGTACATTATAGAGAAATATTTTAATGTAATATGTTGCATTTCTACTAGTCATTTGAACTTGTATCATGAGAGATCCTGTTTCATTAATTCAAATGACAAAATCTTCAAAACCAACCAAAAATATGCACCTTATATTAAAAACTACTTTGCCTATAAATAACAAAACATAATTACTCAAATGAAATTGTATCTGAGTACCTCTGTTTCCCCTCAGTTCATCAGAGGACTCTCTCATTCTATGTTCTTTGGAAATTTTAAGAATGACTTAAATAATTACGTAAGTGCTGAGAAAAATCTGTTGGTGACAGAAGAGTGGTGGGAGTGGTTAAGGAAAAACTTACAGAGAGTTTGGTTTCAGTGAAACAACGTCTATTTCAGTATGATCAAGGATCATGTATATAGGAATAGAGAGCTACAATAATGATGTGGGTTTGCTAACCTGGGAAACAGTGATACTGAAACATACTTAGGACCATGGTGGATAATCAACTGGTAATGAGATCCCAAGTGACTTTGTAGTACAAAGAAATAACGGATAGAAATATGGAAGAGTGAATAGGAGTTGTGAGATTATAATACATGTGCATTTGGCAACAATGAAACCATTCATAGGATAATTTGTCCATTTCTTCTATCAGTGCATTGAGAGATGTTAAAATCCTTGTCTTGGGTTGAGCTGGCAAAATGCCAACTGCCTAACACAGAGTCAGTTTCTTTCCCCCCCACACGGAGAAAAGGGAGAAAGGTAAAAAGCCCCCTCACACTAGGTTTAAACTTAAATAAACTGTACATATTTATATGGAAAAGAGAAAATTAAAAGAAAATATAATATAACACACACTTACATAAGTTAGATATAACAACAATTTTTTACTTCCCACTGAAAACAGATTCCATCACTCTAGATTCATAAGCACCCTAAAAGACACTCAGCAAGAAACAGAAAGTATAACAAAAAAATGTTTCTACTTCCCTGAACTCAAACAAAATGCCAGTAGCGGCAGCAGCAGCAGGGTCCAAGACAGCAAGACAGCATCTGCGTGTCTTGCCTCTACTTTGGCCATGATGGAACTATCTATCTCAGGTTTGTGTCATCTGGTATGAAATATTTCTTTGGTTGCTTAAGTCAGGTGATACCTGTCTCTCCTAATCTACGTAGATTCTCTGAGCCTGCTAATTTGAAGCCTAGCTAAAACTACTTCAATCCTGCAAAGAATTGAGAGTGGAACAGGAGGGAGTAACTAAAACCTGGATAACAGTGTGGCGTCCTGTGGGACAGGAGATACTCCACCTTTCCAAGGAGAAAACTACAGGGTAACCTGATGGTGTCTCTACATACCTGTGTGGACCACAGGAATTCAACGGAAGTCTTTTGAATCTAGAATACTAATGCAAAACATTGCCAATATTTCAAAGTCAAGAACACTGGAATGTACAGATGGGACAAGAGGTAATTGTTAAGGAAACTTCCCAGTCTGACCATTCACAAGACTCTGGCTGTCACACTCCCAGTGCCAGAGACTTTCACTGCTGGAACCAAAGCCTTTTCACAGTGGGTGGCTCCAATGACCTGATGGGTGTTACTACTTGACTCCCTACACACCCCACACTCACACACAGGCAGACCAGGTTACCTTACTGGTTCCATCCCAGATTTCTCTTAGCAGAGTCTGATGTTTCATTTGATAAAGGAATTTATTCATGATAGAGTAACACAGAAACAGCCCGAGCTGCTGGTTCCAAGGAGACACATCTGCAAAGGAACCCCTGGACTTTTATCAGGCAGACCAGGTTACCTTACTGGTTCCATCCCAGATTTCTCTTAGCAGAGTCTGATGTTTCATTTGATAAAGGAATTTATTCATGATAGAGTAACACAGAAACAGCCCGAGCTGCTGGTTCCAAGGAGACACATCTGCAAAGGAACCCCTGGACTTTTATACTCTCACGCTTCATGTGTGCAAAAGTCTCACTCCTCCTCCCAAATCTTGAGCTCCTGCTGTGTCTCTCAGTGTCTGGTCCTCTGGCCGGTGCCACAGGTCCCTGGACTCTTTGTTGTGGAAAGGGTCAACAGTTCACAGCCTCTTGCCCGGGCCTCCCACCCTCCAGAGTTCAACCTGTAGCTTGAAACTACACCTATACCATGAGCTGCTGCACTGAATGTATTCCTCAACAGTACTGGCTTTAAACTGACAAAGGGTAGGTTTAGATTTGATATTAGGAAGAAATTCTTTACAGTGAGGGTAGTGATGCACTGGCACAGGTTACCCAGAGAACCTGTGGATGCTCCATTCCTGGAAGAGTTCAGTGCTAGGCTGAATGGGGTTTTGAGAACTCTGGTGTAGTAGGTGGCATTTCTGCCCATAGCAAGGGGTTGAAATTAGATGCTTTTCAAGGACCTTTCCAACCCAAACCATTTTATGTTTATGTCGGAGGAGACCAGACCGAGAAAGAATTACAGGCGCCAGGCAGATGAGGACGCAGAGGCCCGGGACCCTGGGCAGCGCCTGCAGCGACAGGATCGGGACCATGAGACCTTCCACGTGGACACTGTACCCTTAAAAGATGGCTACGATCCAAGTTTCTTCTTCCCACAATACNTTAGTGGAATTATTCATCCACTGAGTTGTTTCTATGATTGAAATTCAAGGGGTGGGAGGGGAAGGGAAATGAATGAAGATGAATAATGAGTAGAATCACTTTCTAAATTTCATGATGAAGTTTCCATCATTAGAAGCCATAAAGCCAAGACTGGATGTCCACAAACTTTTTTTCGTCTCTGGCTGTTGCACCTTAAGTAGGACTTGATGCATGACATTCCCATGGTTTCAAAGCCCACAAAAATCTGTGAGTACCATGTATCATTATGGAGAAATGGCTGGCACTTGCAGATTTTATTTGGAATATTACCTCTTGGAGTGAACAAAAAGAATCATTTAAACTTTCACTAAAGACTCCAGTTTACAGCTTATGTATACTTAACTTAAGATACTATGATTATAATATGAGGTCTCTCAGCCACAGGCAGTAGATCACAGACATGACTTGATCTTACAGATGCAGCACACATGGGAGCACATATCAAACTGAGAGCATGATAGATCTGTATGACAAATGGTCTCAGCTTAGAGGGTGCAAAATTCAAGCAGCTCTGGTCCTGATATCCTTGTACATACACTGGGAGAAAACTCCACCTAAGACAAGAACTTTTCAAACAAAAATATAAAAGTGGAAATTGCAGTGTGTTATGGCCAATTAGTAGTTTATGGTGCAGACCTCAACACCAAAGAAAACAGACACTGAAGCTTGTGACTTTGCACAGAAAACTGTCACCTGATTTGCTTTACTGTACAGAAACACTAGGACTGACTCAAATGCCTTCTGCTCTTGCCACCTGGGGTGTAGAATCCAGACTCTTTGTAGAAGTCCACAATCTAAAATAAAGAAAATTATAGCAAACACAGCTTTGAAGGAGAACACTGCTACCTTTAGCCTCGACTATTTAGAAAGACCAGTCTGATTTCACAAATTATTATTCTCCTTGTTTGCTACACCAGTAGTTTGTTCCAATGCTTTTCCCCAGTAGGCTGAGCCTGAAATGTATTCCAGGGGCAATTCAGAAACTAGAAGGCAAACTGGGCCTCATTTTTTAAAATTAACATTTAAGTTTAATTGTTTCTTCCCATGGATTATAATACCTTGGAAATTATTCCTCTGTGCAAAGTGAACAAGAATGGAAAATGTCACATTCAAATGCAGATTTAACCCTCCCTGAACTTTAGCTGTAGTTTACCACCTTGTCTTCTTCTTAAATATAGCAATACAACCAAAACAATCCTTGTCTGCATGGCTGCTTTACATTAGAGCCTTACGAGGAAAGTTATATGTTGGCTGTTGCTCTGCTGAAAACAAAAATAAACAATTTGCTTCTGTGTGGTTCAGGGCAAAATAGCCTTGAGAAAATGTTATTGGTGTAGTGTATTTATGTAGGGTTGCAAGACAAATCATGCCATCAACAAATAAGGTCAGAGCAGTAGAGTGAATTGCTGGTAAAAATAGGTTCCTTGCAAAGGACAAAGGCTGTTTTAAATGCATATAAACCTTGAAGCCAGATGAGAAGAAATAATAACAGACTCAGCATGGAATGTAGTATTTTAAAGCTTCCCAAAACTTCATATGATTTTTTTTGTGGCTGACTATTACCTTTACAGGAAGGGTGAAGAAGGCTGCATGGCAGAATATCTGCCTGTCGTTATATGGAGGCAGCTTAAGGGCTCCCACGATGCACTAAGTAGCTGCCTCAGTTAGACTTGGTACCCTGCCTTCAGAGGGGAAAATATCTCATTTAAGGATGAGTTCCTACTGCTTTTCATGGAGTCCTAAAGAAGTTAATGTGGTTTTCTACAGCAGGGAAGAAGGAATTCGTCAAGAGATGCCAAACAACCTGTTTAACAACAAGTATACACAGGAGTACACCTCAGAGAAGAGCATACTATTTAGAAGAAGAATTCAGTTCTACAGTTCTGAATACTTCATGTAATTTCTCATCTGTCTCAAACATATTTAACACAAGTTCTGCTAAATTATTCGTAGTGCACTTCAAGATTTTCTGCCAATCCTAAAAATGAGCTTTGAAGGTTTATTTCTGGACAGGTTCTGGGCTGGCCAGTTTATAGGATCAGTTCTTTAAGAAAAAAAATTTCCATATTCATACTAATTCGATAAATGATCTTTAAATAAAGCATCATTAAACATGTCAACATTGCTCTGAAGTTGCAATTGGCATTACTTACGTTTTTTTAAAAGGGCAGAATCATTGCTTATCTGATACACCTGGTCATCCTTTGCCCTCGTGTTGTGCATTTCACACTTTATTCACAACAACTTTTGGAGAAGACATTGGAAAAAAGATCTTCTCCTTTTTAGGGATATCCTAATTTTTGGGACAGAGCAACATACAGGATGAGTGCACAGGTATAGCCAAAGCCAGGGGTGTATTGACACCACCGATACTACCTCAAGACCATCTGCCCATGTTGAGCACTACCTTAAGAGGTGTTATACTGGAGAGGCTGAATTGGAGTGGCTCATGGCTGAGCCTGTGAATGAGCTATCATTGTCCTTGCAGGTGGTGAAGGTTCTCTAGTCAAGATCCATTCTAAGCCATACCTGTCTGACAGCAAACACCATGGTTGCATGTGTACAACTGTCCACCACATCCAGCCTTGAACCCTGGCATACAATGATCTCTTGTGTTCTCAGCATGTTCCTCATCCCAGCAACAACTTGACATTGCTAACAGAACCATAAAATATACTGAGTTGGAAGGGATGCATGGGGATCACTGAGTCCAGCTCCTGACCCTGCACAGGACAACCCAAAGATGGTCAAGTAGAGTCCAAGGTCTGTCCCTGATAGGCAGTTTGGGTATCAACAGCTTATTTTTTGGGCTTAGGAGTCTTGCCCTGACATCACTGGGCTGCATCTGAGTTGGACTGGAGTTGATGGGATAAGCTCTGGCTGCTGAAATTTTGCTCTGCTCTCCCTGAGTGGGTGCCTGTGTCTTCTTCCACCCCAGGGGCCACCAACCCTCCTGCCCCCAGCTCCTACCGTAGTCTCAGTGGGCAGTTTAGAAATATGAACAATTAACTATTCTTTCAAATAAAAACTTTCACCTTTCAAACCTTTAAATATCACTGCTGAGCTAATCTATCATGACAGTAAATCATACAACATGGTTACTGATGTTAAACTGACAGTTGCAGTTGCTTTCTCATGCTTTACACTGCTCGTTTTTATCTTTCCAAAATTTTGAAACATCACCTTGTACTTCCTGGGCACGTATGAAACACTGTCACTGTGCTTCTGCTTTCCCAAATGTTACTTGCTGATTAAGATTAAAGAACATTTGTGTCCTTTGATTGCAGTTTAAGAAAAAAATATCTGTGAAACAGGTTTATACAACAAGAAAGTAGAAGAGGACTAAAGTTTGATTGAGAAGGAATTATCTTCTTTACACAAGAGGCAGACATGTAGATATGTATACTTCATAATTATAATTAAGAAGTAGACCTCGAGAGTTCTGTTGTGGATCAGCAGTTAAAGTAATAACCTGTAAGACTGAGTTCCTCAGTTGCAACCCTGATTTATCAGCAACATCTAAGTTAGAAGCAAGTAAGATCTGAGGCCAACTCCGACATCATTTAGAGGTGCTTTATGCTGGTGTAACTCAATTGATTCTAATGGAGTCACTTTCACTTTATGTCAATGAAAGTGAAATCAGGATATAGTTACAGTCTCAGTTAACTCATCTACCAAGTAAATTCAGTTTATTGATCAGAGCTAGGGGAGAGTTTAGCGCTAGAATTTTTATTTTCTCCTTATAAAAATAGAGGGTTTTGTAATTAAAAAATTGGTAGGAGACATGACATTGTTCTAACTTTATGACTTAAAAAAAATGCATTGGTCTCTTGGACTGAAAAAATGCATGATTTCTATAGAATTATAGAATCACTAAGTTGGGAAAACACCTCTAAGTTCACTGAGTCCAACCATGTTCTTCTGAAAGCAGGTAAGGAAATATAGCGGGAAATCACACTTTTACAAATTGTGATTTTTTTTTTAAACTTTCAGTTTCTTGAGAATAATTTCTTGTTTGTTTGTTTCAGCTCACATTTCAAGATATGAACAAATACTGAAATACCAAATTTTCCGCAAGGTAATTTTTAAAATATTATTTGCATTGCAAGTTGAATATGAGTCAGCAGTGTGCCCTGGCAGCCAGAAGGGCCAACCGTGTCCTGGGGTACATTAAGCACAGCATTGCCAGCTGATCAAGGAAGAAGATTGTCCTGCTCTGCTCTGCACTGGTCCAACCTTACCTGGAATATTGTGTGCAGTTTTGGGCACAACAATATAAAAAAGATGTTAAGCTATTAGAGAGCACGCAGAGGATGGTCATGAGGATGATGAAGGGCCTTGAGGGGAAGCCATATGAGGAGCAGCTGAGGTCACTTGGTCTGTTCAGACTGAAGAAGAGGAGACCTCATTGCAGTTACACCTTCCTTGTGAGGGGAAGAGGAGGGACAGGCACTTTCATGATGAGTGACAGGACTTGAGGAAATAGAATGAAGCTGAATTAGGGAAGGTTTAGGTTAGACAGAAGGAAAAAATTCTTCACCCACAGGGTGGTTGGGCACTGGAACAGGCTCCCCAGGGAAGTGATCACAGCACCAAGTCTGAGAGAGTTGAAGAAGTGTTTGGACAACACTCTGAAGCATATGGTGTGGCTCTTGGGTTGTTCTGTGCAAGGCCTGGAGTTGGACTCGGTGATCCTGATGAGCCCTTTCCAGCTCAGCATATTCTATGATTCTGTGATCTCTAGTGTTTATTTACTTTACAGAGGTGTTTGAAGGCTCAAGTAAAGTCTAAAAAAAAAGGAAGAAAATTTTGGGTAAAAAAGAACTTATAAAGAGTTAACTCTATATTTATTATGAGCTTCACTAAATGCCAACTACCCACACTTATCCTTCTAGCTTTCTGGACTTGTCATGGGACACATTTCTGGCATGTTTCTGCCCCCTTTAGACTTCGTGCTTCCTTTGATGTCTTACATATATATTGTGATGGGCAATCTGGGTTTCCTGCAGGAAAAGGCATAGAATCATGGAATGGTTTGGTTTAGAAGGGACATTAAAGATCATCTTGCTCCAAAACCCCTGCCACTCCTCTCACTACACCGGGTTGCTTAGGGCCCCATCCAACTTGCCCTTGGACACTTCCAGGGATGGGACACTCAAAACTCCTTTGGGTGACTTGTGCCTGTGCCTCACCACCCTCAAAGTAAAGGATTCATTCCTAATATCCATTCCAAACCTGCTCTTTTTCCCTTTAAAGCCATTCCCCCTTGTCCTGTTACTACATACACTTGTGAACAGCTCCTCTCCAGACATCGCGTAGACTCAATCCAATTAAACAGAGTAGAAAAGACTAGAGTAACATGTGCTGCATTTGGCTTGTTTGCAGAATCTAAATAAAAATCTGCATTATCTAAATAAAAATCTGGAATGCTCTGTGTTGCTTTTTCTCCTTTTAACTTCCCTAAGCAGGGTGCAAGTTTTTATATCTCTAGCCTAGCTTCAGGAAGAGTTGGAAGTATTTCAGTTTTCTCTCTTAATGCTAAAGAAGAAAGGACTAGCTTACATCTCTCGATGTGAAAAGTGCTATCTCATTTGCATTCTTAGTTATGAGAACTTGTCTTTATGCTATATAAAAGCACCATTTAATATATTTACAGGGAAAGAGGTAAGGACTTTATCCCTGGTTTACATATGGCAAAGGAAAACCAGACAGGCTGTGAGCTAGATATTAAGGATTATGAATGGATAATTTTCATAATGCCAAGCTCAGGTGTCTGCTAAAATTAGCCTTGTTTAGGTTTATTTTTATCATTATCATTATTATGATGATAATGACTGGACACCTGCTCAAGCAGCAGGTTAAATTGTGTTAGTCAGTGTCTAAATAGACACAGAAAAAAATCATCTTCTGACTACATTGCTTATCATCTCAGGATGAAACAAGAAACTAAACTGAGATATGGACAGAGAGGACCTACAGAGGAGTGAGACCCAGAACTACTCAAGGTTTCCAATCTGACAGCCTCAACAGTCATATGAGTAAATATGCAATCAATCTGAGGTTGCTATAACATTAAATGTGTTTATATCTTTATAGGGCTGTTGTATATACACCTAAAAATAGTCATTATACAATTTTATAGGGGTTTGAAGCAAAATCTTTCCACTCATGCAAAACACCAGGTGAAAAGCATCAAAGTGTCTTTTTTAAAGTATTGCACCTAACTGCTGAGTGTGGATTTCTTTCGCTGGTAACTAAGGGACTCTTAATAGGTGGTAAGTGATGAGGATTCTTGAATCCAAAGGCTGACAGCTTTATTTAATGCTATGGAGGAACAAAAATAAAGGAGTGTCTAGAAGAGAATTGAGACTATCAGAAAAAAAGAATCAGGAGAAGGTTAAGGGAGGCAACATCCATAGTGAAAACAGACGTTATTGTCTTGTACTCTACAAGACAAAAAAACCCCCAAATAATTAAGCAAATAAATAAGCTGTGGCATGACAACAGCAGACAAAATTCAACTGATATGAACGGAGGATGTGAAACAAAGTTTAAGGGGTTGTTGTGGACACCATACTAAGCATGGATCAGTGTACTGGAATCAAGAATATAACAAAACTGCTCCATTAGGGAAGCAAAATAAAAAAAAAATATATCTTCCTTTACTCAGTCCCAGTGAAGTCACTCTCGGAATAATGGGTCCAGTTTTGGACCTCCTCAATTTAAGAGGACAAATTAGAGGGTATGCTGCAGAAAGGTGCCAAGATTATTATTGGCCAGGGCAGGTGATTTATGAGGAGATTTTGAGACAATTGGGCTTGTTTGATCTGACAAAGAGAAGACAAAGAGACATTCCATAGTCACAAACATTGGAATTTTTCTACATTTGCCTAAAGTTGTGGCTGACTTGATTTGGTGTTGGTCATAGTCCCAGTCTGCGTGGGAAGTTCAATGAATGACCTCCAAAGGTCTCCTTAAAGGAGAATTCCTAGGAAGACAGAGCAGTAGTTATTCTGGTGGTTCACCTTTTCCAAGAAACCAGGGAAAGCTGTCTTATCCACACATCTACTATTAAGTACAATTCTAATTAAGGGCTAAAAATTATAAAACCATAGGACTGGTGTTGTTACAGTAAAACCAAAAGTGAGCAATTCAGATCTATAGAAAGCCCTGTGAGACTCAGCTATCAGCCAGAAGCGGCAAGGAGCTCAGCTGCTGCTGGCTGATAGGGAGGAGGTTACTGCCCAAGAATTCACATAGTATGAATACACAGGACTCTGCAGGTGCACGAAAATAGCCAGGATGAAATTATATAAACATGGTGACTTGTGAGAGATAAGTTCTAACCAATTGAAGTATCTAGCATGGTGGTGTGTAACTCTTTTAGCCAATAAGCTGTAGTCCTAACCCTATATAAACTGTATGCTATGTCTAATGAAAGGTCTTCACTATGAATCTCATAGATTGTGTGGAGTCCAGTTCCTCCACCGTTTATTTTTAGTTTTCTTAACACTGGTATTTATTAAAGTATTCTAAAGTATCACTTTGTCCATGGCATTGATTTATTGAGAGGGTATTTTAATGCTGTGCCACAAAGTCCCACAATAACATGGCTATTGCCTGTTAGACATGGGTCAAGCCAACAGAGAAAGCACATGAGGTTTTAGGGACAAGAGTATCCACCTAACTACTGAGAAATCCTGACTAGCACTATGAGGAGCACCATATGAATAAAATGTGAAGAGACTACCATATGTGTTCCTAAACAAGTTTAAAATTCTGGAGAACTGCAAAATACCAGTGCATGGAACTTAGATCTGCTTTGACTCCAAGGGGGAGTTTGGGAGACTGAGTCATCACAAGAACAGGCAATGAAGTTGACTCTTTATGTTTTGGAGTTTTAAAACGTGGTTGTACATCTTTATGGGAGATAATAATGGAATGCTGTTAGTGGTATATTTATAAGGAAAAATGGATAGGAGGGACATGCAGGTTACTATAGGTTATGATGATTCCTTCAGGGCTCATGGGGGTGCAAAATTATTAGGGAAATGTCTAATGAAATATACAGCATCAGTCAGCCATACAGACCAATTCAAGATCTGGCTTCTAAGCTTGGAAGTTAGTCTCACTCAGTGGCAAACAATACGTGAAGAAAGTGAAAAAGTAGATCACAGAACTTGAAAATGAAACCTCAAAAATGTGAGAATAATCCTTTGACATAAAGCTGAGGTTTGGCTTCCTGCATTACCAAAGGAGCACGATGGCCTCTCAGAGATCCCTTTCCCCAGAGGCACAGGTTTCAATTTGCACCAAGCTCCCAGAAACTATTTCTTAAATTATCACAGAGCTACCAAATCCTCCAGGGCTCAACCAGGTCCCAGTTTAACCCCCACTGAGCCCAGGGAGAAAGAAAGTGATAATTAAAAGAGAATGTGGTAAAGGAATGGACATCTGAGATATCACCTGCTATTAGGAAAAGAGGTGTGTTAATAGCCAAAAAAGTACATGAAATGATACCAATTATAATGATGGTTTTCACCAGAAGGTACTCTTAAGGGACAGCTCTCATCAAGAATTAAATTAAATTATTTACTTCTAATGCCAATTGGCAATGTTAATTAGCACAGTCCTTAAAAATCTGTTCCTTGAAGAAGCCCTTCAGATGATGTAACTGGCCAATGTGATTCTAAAACCTTACTTTTTGTGCTGTATATTTTTAAAATATCCACCCTCTGTTCAGTGCTGGCATTGCCAGAAAGAATTGGAGCACTAGCTCCTGTAAGTGCCGTCTCTCTGTCATGATTAATCAGAAGTTGGTAAGAGGAATGGCCTTTTAAAATAATAACAAGAGCAGTAATAATAACCATGTTGGTGATGATGTTGGTGGTGATGAGAGATGTACTAAACTGCAGAGAAAAGTTCAAACAATAAAATCTGCCAAAGCAATAAGGAATAAATTAAAGGAAACTGTAGGAACTAGTTCAGTGACAAAACCATCAAAGCAATATTAAAATTAAAACCAGGAATATTACATAACAGTCAACTCCTGTAAGGTTACAAGTGCTCATATACCAGTAACCTACAGGTACATGAGTATCTGCCAAGATAGATTATAGGAGGTTTATATTTCCCTAAAGACAGACACAGGTGCAAAGAAGAGCAAGATGCACAGACAGAGAACAGAGAACATATTTAATGAGAGGGAACTAAACCAGTTCATTTGCTTAAAAAATTGAAGGGAGATATGGGACATGACTGCAGCATATACAAAATATCCTTTCCCCTTCTTGTGCTTTATAATTTTTTAGGCTAGATACAAATAAACCGCTCATCAATATCTTTGGAGTGGCTACAAGTCAAATATTTATTGGATGACATAATAGCTCTCCAATAAAAAGACTAAGGAAGGCAACAGAGACTAACAAGGAACTGACATCTCTAGGCATGAATATCCAGGGCATTTTGAGGATGGAACTTGATCACTCTGACCAGATATCTGTTTCAGCAGTCTGTCAAAATATTGCTAAATCCTGAGATCTCCAAGGTATTAACTTTTCTGTCTTGAAATGTTCTGGTTTGATGCTGATCTAGAGCAGGGAGAGAATCTAGTTTTAAGCATAACACCAGAGAGCATGTAATAGAATATGGAGACCTGGGAAGCCTGGGCAGGTTTAGCTTTTCAATCATATTTTCTTCTTTGTCTTGGCTGGCTGTTGGATGGCCTTACTAGTCTTCTTTCCAAGCCAGTGCTATTCCAAAGTGGCTTCACAGCTCTTCACAAGCTCTCCTGGTCTGGAAGCTCAAGTCTGATGAGGGGCAGCTGAGAGAGCGGGGGGTGTTTAGCCTGAAGAAAATGAGGCTCAGGGGGATCTTATTGCTCTACAACTACCTGAAAGGATGTTGTGGCCAGGTGGTCAGTCTCTTCTCCCAGGTAACAAGTGATAGATCAAGAACAACCTGATTGCCTTCAGGTTGTTCCAGGGAAGGTAGATTGAATATTAGGAAAAAATTCTTCTGAAAAGAGATTGTCAGGCATTGCAAGAGGCTACCCAGGGAAGTGCTAGAGTCACTTTCCCTGGAGGTAGTTAAAAGATATGCAGATGTGACACTTAGAGGAATGGTTTAGCGGTGGGCTTGGAAGTGCTGGGTTAGGAGTTGGATTCAATAGTTTTAGAGGGCTTTTCCAACCTAAATGATTCTATCATTATTTGATTCTGTGTTTTCCAAGTGTCAGTGCTTATTATTACTGAACTTTCCCAGTGCTTTCCCTTTGCTCTCTTTTGCTTCTGCCATCTTTTTCTCATTTTTAAAATGATAACCAGAACCTCACACATTCAGGACTTGTTTTTCAGATAAACTTCATATAGCAATGCTTAAAGCCTGGAAGCTCTTCATATCTCACCAGCTGAGATTTTTCTTGGCATTACAGCATCCCTTGCTGGCATGCAGTCAATGAACCCTGCTAATATACCATCAATCCTGCCTGGCCCTGGAGAAAGAAGAGTGCCGGGACTTGGCCAGAACACTACTGTGTTTGGCTTATTCCCAACTGGAGTTGTTTAAAATGGTCCCCAGGCTGCTTTAACACATGCCAAAGACATCTTAAAAATCAGTGAGCTGACTCCCTGAGCCACCTCAGTTCCTGCACATTCCATGCCCAGTGGTCTCTGAGTACATCAGACCACAGAGACCAAGCTTTTCAGATCCACTGCCACCAACAAACTTCAGTATCATCAAAGCTTCCCAGCATACCTATCACTCTCTCAAGTAGCTGCACACTCTCTCGAGTGTTACTGCACACTGGATAGACTGATTTCTACAGAAACTGTGAGTGAAACCAAGTTGAAACTTTTGGGTATGTAAATGACTGTTTTCACATAATGATGCTTTAGAATACTGTGAAACAAAATTATATCCTGAACTCCACACACACTGCAGGTTCATGTGTGTATATGAGGCACTATCTCCACTTTCTTTAGGTGCAGTAATTGCCACACATTAATTACCAGTAATTTCTCTCTTTCTGCCATAAAGCAGAGGTGTGGGCATTTCTAGAAATGCAGTCTATTGCCTTCTGAAAACACCATATTTTTTCAAAGATGAGTTACTGTGAAATCAATGGAAAGATTCAGCATGTGAACTTTGTGACTTGTTAACTTGGCTTTGTGCAGATAGTTTAAAAATGGTGCAAAACAAGTGTAAAAGCTATTTTTACTGTCTGTGAGTGTTTTCCGCTCCCTGTGCCCTCTGGATGTAGGCAATGGCATAAGGTGACAAGGTGTCTTGGCAGAGATTTTGCAGCAGAACATATTCAAAAGTAATTCATTCTCCTTCACTAAACTCATCTGATTTATTCCTTAAATCTGCTGAAATCAATATGAAAAGGCTAACTTTTGGGTGGAAAAAGTTCCTTTTTCAGATACTGAGCCATCACCATGACAGTGTCCATTTTCCATGCTCAGCTGAATCTGTACATGCCTGCCTGGAAGCTTCATGGACTTAGCATGGGCAGAGAATGTGCACTTAGCATTGCTGGGAATGTTTATTCTGGACATCATTGTACCTTTTTTTTTTTTAGCCAAAGAAGATAAAATGTCTTGTTTTTCCAGAAATTCAACCTGTCACTCTGAACTCAGGATTAACTGTATTTTGCTAGTGGATTTTGGCAGTTGCAGCTAAAGCTGATAATTCTGTAATTTTTTCGGTCCTGGTGGTGGGGGTTTTGTTTGTTTGGTTTTGGTTTTGTTTGTTTTGGTTTGTTTTGGTTTGCCTTTTTTTTATGTTATTTTTAAATATATAAAGCCACAACAGTTTCTGTCTTGGTTCTCTAATTCAGGCCTTATGAAATGAATCTATTTAAAGATAGCCCTGTGGTATGCTAGGTAATAGTGCTGGGCATGGTGAGAGCTATCTGCTGCTGGGATGTACACTCTACTCTGCAGACACAGGAACCATACACCTGCCAAGGTAAGGACCCATCTTCTCCAATTCAGTTTTCAGATTCTGTACACATCTATCATGTTAGATGTAAACAACGGCTTTGGGTAAATGCTAGTTTTTTGGCAAATACAATGGCTTTGAGCAACCTGGTCTAGTGGAAGATGTCCCTGTCCATGGCAGAAGAGTTGGAACAAGACAATCTTTAAGGTCCCTTCCATCTCAAACTCATTTTATCACTCTGTGAATCTAAGAAATACCATATTAAACTCAAATATCCAGTAATATATCCAAATCTGCTCCTACCAGAGTGATTACTACTAAAATACCAAATCCTTTAAATAAAACAATTGTATAAATAATTTAAACTGCAGTAGCCTTTTCTAAAACTATTTTGGAAATATTTATCAAATTCTCTTTCATTACATGTCTCTGCCTTTATTATGGCTATGTTTTTTTTATAGTTACCTTCCTTTATCTTCCTCATTTCACTCCTCCACCTGCCATAGTTTACTTTCTAATCCTTGGGTAAGCCATTTGTACTGCACACACCTTCAACACAAATACACACAGAATGCTCTTACATAATAGAACTTTCCAGAAGGACAAATAAGGTAATGGACAAAAATTTAAAGAGTGTTAATCAAACATATGGGCATTTGCTTGTTGATGACCTAAACCGTAATCTGGTGTTGGCACAGCATTGTGTATTTACATACCACAATCTCCACAAAGAGATTAAAAATAATTTTACTAGAAGTTGCCACCTAAAATGCAAGTGTCAACATTTGGGGGTGAGTGCACTACTTTACAGCCAATTAGTGAATAAAATAATGAAATGTTGACAGAGACTCTTCCTTTTGTTTGCAGTGAATGAGCAACACCAAATAAACTTCTAAGCCAAAACATCAACAGTCTGCTGAGACCTGACAAGCCTCCCACTGAGTTGATCCTCTGGTCTTGAAAAGTTTATGACAGGCAGCAGAAATCTTGTAAGGTGCCATCTACTTTCTGTGACAAATTATTTAAATTATTAAAGACACAACAAAAGATTTGAGATTACTCTGAAAGGAGTCTTGAACTGACTATACTTCTGTGTATATGGGAGATCTCATTTTGACCTTTCAGTAATTAAAGAGGGCTTATAAAAATTTGTGTGACTTCTATATGAGAAGATAGTCATAGGACAAGGAGGAATGGTTTCAAACTAAAAGAGAAGAAAGTTAGACTAGTTGTTAGGAGGAAATTTTTTATTCAAAGGGTAAGGAACAGATTGCACAGAGATGTGCATGCCCCATGCCTGGAAGTGTTCAAGGCTAGATTGGATGAGGCTTTGAGCAACTTGATCTAGTGGGTAGCATCCCTGCCCATGGCAGTGGAGTTGGAGATAGATGACCTTTAAGGTCCCTTCCCTCCCAAACCATTCTGTGATTCTGTGATTCTCTGAAAATATCACACTCCCTTTGTTAACTGTGTTGTAATTCCTCGCATTTTTATCTGGTGAGAGGAGCCACAAGTCTGGATAAGCCTGGTTGTATGAATACCTTATCAAGCACTGTCAAAACAAAGGCAGGATCTGCAGGGTGAGCAAGAGGAATAATTATGAAGTCATACATAAATACATTGCCTTTGGTACAAAGAAGTTTCTGCTCTGGGTCAGACCAGTGACTCATTATATCCAGAATGGATTCTTTGGCAATATCAGACACACACTGCTTTTGAGAAAAATATCAGAAGTCTCTGACTGTAAAACTCCCTTTATTCTAACAGCTAATGCCTGAGATTATACCCTAAACCAGAAGCTTTGTATCCAAAAGGAAGGGAGGTGTGCACAGAGATCAGTCTCATCCCAGTACTCATTTAGAAGGTGGCTAAGGCATGCCCCAAGCCAGGGAGCCCAGCTTTATCCCTACTTCCAAAGCTGATTTTGTGACAATCCATTTCACAGGCTACATATCCTCTTTATACTTCATACTCTCTTCCTCCTTTTCATTTCTCAGTTTTCTACCTCATTTCTTTTTTATGTGCTAAGATACTTCAAAATGTGTCTTACCATCCCTGTGCCATTCCTTGTTTTATGTTTGCAGCCTGTATTGTAGATCTCTGAAGACATACCCTACCAAGTTTTGCTGTTTCATGAGTCTTGCAGTTTTCACATCCAAGTCAAAAGTTAAAGTTTGCTTATACTGTGCTTTTAAGTCAGAAGCCAGGTGAGATGGGTGAAAGCTTCTGTGTCACTTAAGAAAGTATATGAAATTCTCTCTTGCAAATAATTAAACACAGTCACTCAGTGCAGCTGTTCTTTTCAAAGAAAATGGCTATAGAGAGACTTGAGCTTGTGGGAGTCAGTCTCACGCCCCTGTCTGGTGTTTGATGGATTAACTGTTCTGCTTATTTGAGTAAAATAGATAAGTTGTGTTGAACAAATCCTTCCAAAACTACTTCTATTTGAGCTAGAGAATGGGAAGAGATAGCAACCAAAAGCTGAAACTATTCTGTTTTGGCAGTCGTGAAGCCAGAGCACTCATGAGCAGAAGCCAACTGACAAGAAATATAAAACATGGAAAGACTGAGGTCATTTTACAGAGGCACTGGTGTGCATAGGATTATCTTGCATGGACAACCACAGACTGCACAAGCAGAGGTGCCCGGAGTGCCATGGGCAGGTATATGGGCAAGACATGGGAACACTATACTGGGAAAAACAAACACAGGCTTCAAAGGGAGTCCTAAGGGAGATGGAAAGAATGAGTCAACAGAAAACTCAAACGTGTACCTTTTTATTCATCAGAGTCTTTACAAATATATAAATAAATGAATGAATAAATACAGATATCATTACAAAACATAGAAGCAAGCAGGACAAAATAAAGCAGGCTCTCTCTTTCAACTCTTTTATCACACACATGTGTGAGCAGATCAGTAGCTGAAAGCTTGGACATAGCTATGGTTCACATTGTAAGAAATAAAGCACTTCTATTTCAAAAGCTGTGTAAAGACAAACTAGCAAGAATCCATCCTTGGAGAAACACAGGCAAAAACTGACTTGCTTTCAAATACTGCATTTGGGGTTTTGCTTATGGCTCCTCAGATTATTGCATTTGGTGACTGGGACTCTCCAAACCCCTTTGGCACTGGCTTAGAGTGTGAGCAGGGTCCCTTGACATCTTTCCTGAACTCCCTGCTGGGGACATTGATCATCATCCCTCAGTTTCTCCAATGAAGCATTGGCATGGTGGTCTCTGGGACCCTCCCTGCATCTCTTGCACTATCATCTCCACAATGAAAATATTTGGTGCTTCCTAGTGATAAAAACCAGGGTGCAAGGGAGATCTCCATTGTTTGCAGTTTGAGGAGAGAGAAAGGTAAAATAGGTGCCAAAAGTGCAAGCCTTATCAGATCACAGGAATTGCTTTCTGGATAGCTGCAATGTAGCATAAGGATCATAACAATGAAAGTACCATCAGCTACCTCAGAGTCTGAGTTTGTTTACTAACTGCCAGAAGTCTGGACTTAATGAAGTGAACACAAGTACCTTTTAGACCAGAAATATCAGCTCTATGTGCTGATAGCTATCTTGTCACCCAGGCAAGCTGGACAGTTACAATACCAGTAACACATGCTTTAGATCAGATAAATGACAATCAAAAATTAACATCACTGTGTTCTCTAGATCAGATGTATTTTCACATCAAAATAATAGTTGCCTGTGTTTCAAGACACTTATTGCAATTTACAGTTTATTGAGTTTTAATGTCCTTTCTGCATTTAACTTTCCTTATGACTAAGTCCTAAGTTCCTGCCTGAATCTGTACGGTTTGGTTCTATAGATTTTCTGTCAGCTTTCTTTTCTCATTTTACGTGATATCCATTTGATGAGGTTTTCCAAGTTTTAGCCACTATCTACAAGCCAGGAACATCAAAAACCTCCTTGATTCTTTGCAGTTTAACAGAAACTTGAACATATAATGATGAGATAAGACAAGGGGAAACAGTCAAACTAAAAGAGAGGAGATTTAGATTAGATGTTAGGAAGATGTTCTTAGACAATGATGAGGTACTGGTACAGGTTACTCAGAGAAGCTGTGACTGCCCCATCTCTAGAAGTGTTCCAGGATGAGATGGACAAAGCTTTGAGCAACCTCATATAGTGGAAGATGTCCCTCCCCATGGCAGGGGGTTTGAAACTAGAGAATCTTTAAGGTCTCTTCCAATCCAAGCCATTCTATTATTCTATATTTCCAAGTAAAAGACAGAGAGAGAAAGAAGTAAAAATCCCCTTATTTATTCAGAAGCCTCTGGGACACCCTATCCAAACAGAATTGTTGGTCAAAGGTCACAAGAAAAGGCAAGAGAGTTAAGAAAGCTCTTATGGGTTTTCAAGGTGGTCCAGATTGAGCCAGTTTCCTTGAGGCTCTGGGGTTCATGTTTTTCTAAAGGGCTGGTCAAGGCCTCTGCATGAATTGTCCCTTTCTGCTGCTGTGTCCCTAGATGATTAAATCACTCCACCGAATTGGTTGTCTGGGCAGTTTTATAGATGCAGCTGTCAACCCCAACACAGGAAAGGTAACAGCTCTCTGTCTCTCAAGCTAAATATTAAGTATGTGCTCTGGGCCCCAAAGTACTGAAATGCACACTCAAACACCATCCTGCAGATGTTCAGTGGATGGTTGAAGAGCTCATTCCTGTGATCAGAGCACTTGCTGAGGCTTTATGAGCAAGCAGTAGGAAGGGTGAGGGTATCATCAGCGGAAGGCTCACATCATCTACCTCCTGTGACTGTGTGTTCCTTTTTCTTCAAAAAACATGATCAAGTTGCAGAGAGTTCTTACATTACACTGCTTTTTGGACCAGCTTTCACTGGGACACACACACATGCATTCTGTTTCTCTTGCTCCCATTCAGACACTCATTCTAGTATCTTTTTC
>VWZD01008760.1:1114519-1190930 GCA_013396695.1 Sakesphorus luctuosus
CTTCACTATCAATCCTATGGATTCTCGTGGTGTAGTCCTTGTCTCCGCACTCAACTTTGTTTACATTACCACATAGCTACAAGAATTTAAGAAAAAATGTTTCATTTATCGGTATTTTATATTATCACAATATATACAGATTTTATATATTCTATTAATATAATAAAATATATAAACAGTGTTATGTTGACAGATATGTAGCAGACTAAGGAAATTTAGGGAGAAAGAAACTCCTGATAAAGGGATAAAATCTGAGAAAGGCTTTATCCTGCTATCTCAACAGGGCTGGAGACTGTCAGAGAAAGAGATGCTGGAGCCTTCTTGGATTGAAAGAGGATGCCCCTAGTGCAGTCAACATTGCTTTTCACAAATTGTCTCAAAATTCACTGGAATAACAACCCTTTTTTTTTTTCTTTCTCCTCTCTCTCACCTGTTGAAATAACTCATAAGAAATGTCAGTGCATTGTTACCCTGGTGACCATTGAGCAGTGGTCAACTGCTTCCTCTGTAGCTGTTTGGTACCATAGGAATATTTTTGCCTGGTTTTTGTGATTTTTAATAGTCTATAACCAATAGAACAGGTGACTCCTATTCCACAGGTGTTGATACATGTGAGAGTCAATAAATGGACTCCAGTATTTGTGCAGTAACATTTCCAGTATAACACATGTAGTCATCTCTCTAAAAGGAAACATTAAGGTTAGTGTAATCCACAAAGGCTCTTCCCNGCCTCTGGGACACCCTATCCAAACAGAATTGTTGGTCAAAGGTCACAAGAAAAGGCAAGAGAGTTAAGAAAGCTCTTATGGGTTTTCAAGGTGGTCCAGATTGAGCCAGTTTCCTTGAGGCTCTGGGGTTCATGTTTTTCTAAAGGGCTGGTCAAGGCCTCTGCATGAATTGTCCCTTTCTGCTGCTGTGTCCCTAGATGATTAAATCACTCCACCGAATTGGTTGTCTGGGCAGTTTTATAGATGCAGCTGTCAACCCCAACACAGGAAATGTAACAGCTCTCTGTCTCTCAAGCTAAATATTAAGTATGTGCTCTGGGCCCCAAAGTACTGAAATGCACACTCAAACACCATCCTGCAGATGTTCAGTGGATGGTTGAAGAGCTCATTCCTGTGATCAGAGCACTTGCTGAGGCTTTATGAGCAAGCAGTAGGAAGGGTGAGGGTATCATCCGCGGAAGGCTCACATCATCTACCTCCTGTGACTGTGTGTTCCTTTTTCTTCAAAAAACATGATCAAGTTGCAGAGAGTTCTTACATTACACTGCTTTTTGGACCAGCTTTCACTGGGACACACACACATGCATTCTGTTTCTCTTGCTCCCATTCAGACACTCATTCTAGTATCTTTTTCTTACTAGGACCATATTCATGCAGAGTATTGTAGCTAAAAATTATTCTGTGTCAAATTGACGAGGAAGAGCATAACAGCAGTTAGGAACAGCAGACATCTTCCACATAGTTATTGTCACTTGTTTCTCTCTGCTCAGTGACATTCTCATACCCATGCAGTCTGCAGTCTCAGATGTTGCCTGGCTTTCCAGGAAAAGGTATTTTTCATCCTGAGTTTCTCTTATCACTCCTGCTCATTCAGCTGCATAATCCTCTCCTGTTTTGTCTTGTACTCAGAACCAGCAACCAACAACTGCAGCTGGTCCCAGACTAAGCCTTTCTCAAGTATTATCAGGATATTTCCTTTGGGAGATTGCAAGCATGGGGAATGGAGAAAACACAGATTTGCAAATGTTGCATAACACAGCATCTCTGGTCTAAACCTAGTGCTGGTGTTGCAGCAGTGCTCCCCACTGCTGCTTACTGGCAACAGAAGTCAGGAAATTTCCACATTGTTGAGAGATTTATTGCAGAAAAGTGGATTTATGAACAATCTAAGCTGTTCTAAGCTGGAGAANTCTCACCTGTTGAAATAACTCATAAGAAATGTCAGTGCATTGTTACCCTGGTGACCATTGAGCAGTGGTCAACTGCTTCCTCTGTAGCTGTTTGGTACCATAGGAATATTTTTGCCTGGTTTTTGTGATTTTTAATAGTCTATAACCAATAGAACAGGTGACTCCTATTCCACAGGTGTTGATACATGTGAGAGTCAATAAATGGACTCCAGTATTTGTGCAGTAACATTTCCAGTATAACACATGTAGTCATCTCTCTAAAAGGAAACATTAAGGTTAGTGTAATCCACAAAGGCTCTTCCCCGCCTCTTCAAGGCATATGCTGTCAAGGTTTGCTTTCACAGACAGCCATTTTAAACTTTCCTCTATGTAAGGACATAAGAAACCTATACTGGGAATAGCTGCCAATGGTGCCCTTGCACCCTGTTTGAGGTAGCCTTAGGCCTTAGCAACACATCTTCTCTCTCTCATGGACAGTTCATAGCATGTACACAACTCCTTGTCTCCATCTTCCCCTGAAAAATGCTTACCTAAGGATGATCCTGGAGCCAATCAAAAGGACAATGTCAGTGTTACGTATTTTGGAAGTTATCCATAACACAAAGACCTTTCCTTGACGCTCAGTGTCAATACCTTGGGATCTCAGTTTTAAATCTTATCCAAAAGGTAAGGGAAGCCCTTCCCAAACCAGAGTAATACAGCTCGAACATTCATCTGAAAAAGCTGAGACATAATTTGGCTTTTTAGTTTCAGTTGAATTTCAGTCTCCTATAGTTTCTACCACTCTCCTAACTGTTTTCTGTAAGTTTGTGCACTGATTTTTTCTTTTCTACTCTACCAATCTCCCCTGCCTTTCAATAAGTAGAGTTAATTACTAAGATTTAGAGTTTTATAAGTTTATGACTTGCTGGTGGAGGGGAAGCTCTGCAGCAATAAATTTCACGAAAAGGTGCAAACATGGGACTAGTTTTGTGTTTCAACTGGAAATTGGTCACTGCTTTATGAAGCCTCTCCTTAGTCATACCATGTCAATAACATGCTAATAACTTAGTTTCCCTACTTTCCCTGTACCCAGTCAACATCACTTAATCTGCAGAGAGAGGTCCGTCATAGCATCTGTTCCACTCTTCCTATGTCTTATCTTTGCTTTTCCTGATCACCCATTTTTTTTCTAAACAAGCAGGTATTTTGCTGCATGAATATCACTCTAGTAAGTTATTCCTCTTAGCACAAAAAACCACAAGGATGGAAAAGGAAATTTTTCTCTTCGCTCCAACCACACATGATGTCTCTTACCTCTGAGACAGTCAAGAGCCAAGACCATAGCCTCAAAGAATCATAGTATCATTAACATTGTAAAAGATCTACAAGATCATTGGGTCCAGCCATTGATCGAACACCAGTGTGTTAATCCATGTTCCCAGGTGCCATATCTACCTGTCAGATATGGCGATTACATCACTTCCCTGGGCAGCCTGTTTCAATACCTGACCACCCTTGCAGTGAAGCGATTTTTCATTTCCAGTCTAACTTCTCCTAGCGCAACATGAGGCCATTTGGGGGACCACATTGAAGAACCTGGTTTAAGTGCATCTCTGAGGATGTAACTTGTAAGAAAGCTCTCTCAAGTGCTTCTGGTTCTGTGCTACCATTGAGGCACAGCAAGGATAGCCATTAAGAGGCTAGGCTTATGGTTGTACTAGAAGATTTTACAGGTTTTTTCCAAAGTAAATATAATTCTATAAATCAGACAAAATTTTATGTCTGGTAATAGCAGAAGTACTTTACATCGTATTGCACAAAACCCCTCAAACAGTAAAGCAGACATTTTATATCCCTGTGTTGAATAAATGTGAAGAGAAAAATAGAAAAGTAGAAAAAAATATAAATCCTTTTAATGTAAATACCAATAACAAGACTAGCAATGACATCATCTGCATCTTGGATCATCCACTATGTTGCACACAGGATTTTGGAATATGGAAGCAAACATATTCTTGTAAATTAGTCAACAGTTGGTGCCCACACAGTCTCATGAATTCAATGGAAACATTTAACTAATGTTCCAAAAGAGATTAATTAAGCATTTTATTCAAGGATTATAGACTTCACACAAAACACATACCAACCTTTAAATGTACACAGAGCTTCTTTGAAATCAGACTTAATTTACTATAGGTTGTGTTTCTTTGCCAGACCAAAAAAAAAAAAAAAAAAGCAAAAAAAAAGCAAGCTGAACTGTTCAAGTCAGATACAGCTTGTTTATAGGCAATAAATGCAATTATGTGGTGTGAATGTAGCCATCCATATTACAGTGAGAGAGAAACAGACACTCAGAATATGTAATAAAGAAAACCTTTAAGGTTTCAACTCCTAGTCTCCTAAACCTAAGACAGAAAATTTATCTCCCAGGACACACATTCTGCTTGCACTCTAAGGAGATCTAAAACAGGGTACTGCAAGTGTCAAATTAGCTAAAAACAGGAAAGGAGAAATTTTGCTCCATATAAAAAGACATATGAGCTGCCAGAACATACTAAGAATCATAAAACACAGTCAAATACAAAGGGACTTATGCTACTCAAACTAATGATCTCACAGTTTGCATCAACAGCTCCATGGAAATGTAAGCTATAATCAGTTACTTTAATCCTTCAATATTAATTATAAAAACTGTTGACAAATGAAAGCCATAATGTATTCTGCATTTTTTCATGTTGAGATTAAGTGTTCAAATAATTAACCATGCAATGTTATGGTCAATTACATACATGGGGGCAAGGCAGGGGAAGACGTAGCACTTGTTCTTGTCATGAGTAAAATTCATTAGGCCAGAAGGTTCGGTACTGCTCCTTTTCACTAATTTTTCACTAATCTGCTGTGGTGACACTATTCTGTTATGTAAATTATGCATGGCATAATTAACTGTGCACATTTTTAATAAGGTTGGGTACACTTTTCCAAATCATGCTTTGTGTCACTAGAAGATTTGGAAAGCAATTTTTTTTAAATAATGGTGGGGTTAGGAAATACCCAATCTGTAATATTTGCATGTTGCTTTCAAAGTGTGGCTATTGTACTATATACATTCTGGGATCTATAATTCTGTTTATATGTGAGACTATAAAGGAGGAAAACTGCATACCCTGAAAGCATTCTATTTAAAATCACCTTGTTAACTCACTACATGAAAATGAATTAAACCTATTGTGGAATATTCTAGAGAATTTTTTTCTTTCTTGATTCTTCTAGTAATAAACAGAAGAAATAAAAAGTCACAGAAATTTATGAGAAAAATGATCATATTTACTGAATGTTATCGGGTAGATGTTTCAGATTTAAAAGCTTTCTTAGAGGTAAAAGATCTTATTTGGATTGTTACATGTTTTCTGGCAACAACTAAGAAAAACATTTTCACTGGTTAAACTTCAGAACAGTGTCCCCAGTGAAGTGGTCACCATCCCTGAAAGTGTTCAAAAAATAAGCAGATGTGGCACTTCGTGATATGCTTTAGTGGTCATGGTGGTCTTTAGTCAAGGGTTTGAGTTGATAATCTTGGAGATCTTTTCCAACCTTAGTGATTCTATGATTCATTCCCTCAAGATTACTTGCTTGTTTTCTGGTGTAGAGAGGGTGCACATAATAGTTCACTTTTTGTCAACTTAAAGAAAATAGTTAAGAACCATTTTTACTAGGAAATTGCCTGGGAAAGAGTTGCCTAAAATGGTGGGTTTGGTGTGCATAAACTCAGTTGTGTTATAGTTTTACCTATTGTTTTCCAAAGAATTTCAAGAAGACTTTACACACATCTCTTAATTATGCCTCACAGTGAGTGCTTTTGGGTGAGCAGACAGACATGGAGAAGTTTTGTGCCTGCATAACCTGAAGTAGAAGGAAAATATGTTGGACAAGCTCTCTGTGGCACAGATAAGATGACAATCAGGTTTATTGGCTGACTACCTATCCTGTGGCTCTAAGGCGCAGCAAACTTTTTAAAGCATTTTATTTGTGGAGAGTCATTTTCCTGACATAGCAAAGTTAGACAAACCACTGGAGTTCCCAGGCCACTTCTTGCAAAGCCTGTGTTTTAATTAACATTTAGCTAACGGAACTCATGCAAGTATTTTTATGGGCATAGCTAAAATCCTCCTGCCTGATGACTAACGATATTGCATCCCTCTTTGGCAGATGGATTAAATGGGAGGTATACTGGGATTCAAATGAAAATCTTGACTTCAGAATGTTAACTATTTCATACCTAGTACAAAGACTATATAATTTCATTTCTCACTGTCTTTATTACAGGAAAAAATAGATGGATACACTGCCCAGAGAAGATGTGGTGTAGCTTCCTGGAAATGTTCAAGGCCAGGTTGGACAGGGCTTTGAGCAAACTGATCTAGCGGAAGGTGTTTCTGCCCACAGCAGGAGGATTGAAACTGAATGACCTTTATGGTCCCTTCCAATGAAAACCATTCTATGATTCTGTATACAGGGGTTTTTTACACAGCAGGGGTGGAGGGTGAAAAAGGCCTTTGAATGAATGGACGGTAAGAAGAGGTAAAATCAAAACCACTGGTCCTGGAGCTATGACTGAATACTGAGGTTAACAAGACCCATGTTGGATCTGTCTCCTGTAGGACATATTTCTGAATATAGGATCAATAGTGCTACAGGGATTGCCTTATATTCAAAATTTAATACCAACTCCTCCAAGATTATAATATGGTTAATGGATTTGAACCTAAAAGTTATCTACAGAAGTGGGAGGGAACATTTTTGTGTGAAGGGCATGGATTCAAGATGGCCAGAACATGATCAAATTTACTTACCCATTTCTGCTACAGCATAACCTCACCCAGAGTAAAAAGCTCAAAAAATGATATTATTTTTACTTTACTTTTTTCATCATTAAAACAGTATTTTTGACTTTCCAATTCAAAGAACTGTTTCCTGATGAAATTCAGTTCAGTTTTTAAATGAGATTTTAAGAAAGGGTTCATAGAGCTTGAAATAAAAGGACATGTGACAAATCAAACAAAAAGGTTTTTTTCTGCCTGAAATTTTTTTCTGAAGTTGCTGTATCTAGCAATGAATCAAATCTTCATATTTTTAGACCCAAATCTACTCTAGAAAATGAGTAATCTATAAATATCAAAAGACTGGAAAGTTACAGAAGGCCTTTAACAGCCCACTGACCTCAGTGTGGGATTTAGCAGCATTCAGTGTCCCACTGGAGGACAGAGAGTGAGTGAAAATATTTGGGGAGGAGGTCACACACAGAATGCATTTTTAATTTTTTTGTTCAACTCACCTCAGGGAAAAATTCATATTCTGAGAAATCTCTTTCACCATGGCATTTAAAAATAAAATATACAAAGGACTGAAAAAGCTCAGGATAGGGATCAATCCTCCAGCAGGAGGTCATGAGGATGAAATAACATAGTTTTTTTAGCCTTGCTTTCTAAACCACTGTAAACCACACACAAATTAAACAAATGTCATAGAATCACAGAATGGGTTGGATTGGAAGGGACCTTAAAGACCATCTAGTTCTAACCCCTCTGCCCTGGACAGGGACACCTTCCATTAGACCAGGTTGCTCAGAGCTCCATCCAGCCTGGCTTTGGACACTTCCAGGGATGGGGCATCCACAGCTGCTTTGGGCAAACCTGTTCCAGCGCCTCACCACCTTCACATTAAAGGTTTTCTTCCTAATATCCAATCTAAATGTACTGTCTTTCAGCTCAAAGACATGCAAATAACTGCAATAGAAATGGGCTTGCTCCAAGCAGAATCTGCTGTTTCTATATTGGATAATTCCCATTGCCAAATAACCTGGCCTGTTGACCCCAGTGTCTAGCATCCTGGAGAACTGCCCTGCTTTCTCTGCCCTAAACCCAACTCCACAACAGGGCACTAATAAATATAGACCTTTCCTCTACAGAGAGGGTCTCAGTAGTCCCTTTATACGTACTCAGCTATAAATTTCTTGTACTTGTACCAAAACCTGCTGCTTAAGGAGATGCAAAATGACACAATTAAAATTATGTAATTGAATTAAAGATATAGAAGAATTAAGTTGAATACACAGGAAAAATTCCTAGTGGCAAGAAGTTGACTTCAAAGGGTCACACATGGGTGTAGAGTTGGAGGCCTTGGAGAACTGGTTCTTCAGGTAGAGGAAAATAGAAGAGGGCAAAGTAAAGTCAAGTTTAATTAGCTGACAGAATCACATGGGAAGCAGCCATATGGGTCTGTGCAGCTACAACTCTTTGAAGTGAATTAATTGCTTTGACCTGGTGCTGATTGCAGCTTGTAGGAAATGTAGGATAAGTCTGACTTTTGGAGAAGTGTCTTATGAGAGGAAAATGCCAAACCCTGAAAAATGGAGTGACCACAAGAGTCCTGGGGCAGAGAGTGATTTGAAAAGCAACCCATCTTTAAATTCTTAATACAAAATGCCTTTAATAATTCAATAATTAGGCTGGATGGTGACACATAATTGGTTCCTCTACCTCAGTTATCTAACCTACTTTCAGCCACAGCATCTCAGTTCAGAATGATGCTTTAACTGCTGTGTCATTGAGGACTTAGCTATATACTAGTCTCCACAAACTTCTGACTAAGATACACCTTCGTACCCCTTTGTAACTCTTGATTTGTTTAAAATAAATGGCCACTGCCTCAGTAATTAAGACTGCCTCAGTTTTATGTAATGAGGATTAGTTTATGGTATTATTACTCCCAGCTCTGCCGAAGATCAGCGCTTCATGGCCATGAGACTTACGTAAGCTGGGAAGGGGCAGGAAAATCAGTCACCATTGTACTCCAGAACAGTTCAGAGAAAATTTCCTCACTAAATTTACTTCTTTGCAGCTACTGGGGTTATTCTGCTGTTGTATTTAGCTAAATCAGGAGTGGATTGAAACACTGATTAAAACAAGAAGTACTGTTTAATATTAGAAGCAAAACACTGGCAAATTCACTACTGAATGGGGATATCAGAAACTAGATTAGTGATTTCCTTTAGAAACTACATAAAGACTTCCTTTAAGGAAAGAACTTCCCATATGCATTTTATTTAGAAACTATAACCTATTAGCTGTTGATCAAGTTGAAAAAGCAATTATTGAAGAGCTCGCATAGATGTTTTTACCAGGTGCCCCTATTTTTTTCCAGCGGATGAACATTACCATAAAAGGACAGATTCGCCTCATATTTTTCAAGAACACATCTGTTAAGGGGAAAAAAGAATCTATTATTAAAGAGTTGAAGTTAACACTTCAGTATGCTTTCTTGCATATTTAAGGCTACAAATAATCTGAGCACAGACAACGTGGTGGATTACAATACAGTTTCTTGGAGGAGTTGTTTGTGTACCTTAAATGATAACATCTAGTCTTTCTATTGTGTTATGAGACCGCCAAAAACTGCTTCTCAGACCTGATTCCTCCCTGATTTCAGCTTGGTTAAGGATCATCCAGCTAAGAAGAGATTCTTTAACCCAGCTGTGGGTCTTCTAAGGCAAAGTTTCATAAAAGTATATTAATAGATGATTTTTAAAGCATAGCTGCAAACAAAATGTGGATCTCAGTCTACAATTTCTAGGAAATTACTCAGAATCATGTACAAGTTAATAAAAATATCTCCTCAAACAGGATTAAGATAATCTTCCTTCTCATCCATATTTATTCCCCCCTTATCTATTTCTGATGTCATCCCCATGGCACTACACGACTGTCTTGCCCTTCTCAGCCTCCCAGCCGAGTGATGTCCCAAATTCAAATGAGATCTCCAGTACTGCTGGAGATATTGCTCGGATATTGCTGTCCATGTGTAGTTAGTAAAATACAGGCCCAGAGAGGTGAGAAGGCCACTTTCTACCATGATGGCAAGTCAGATTAATTTCACAATGAAACCTGAGTGAGCTCAAAGGACATTATTCCTGAAGCTGCAGTCCATTACTCCATGGACTTAAATTCCCTAAATCAAGTTATGGGCAGCATAATAAAATCCCAAATTGGGGTGCCACTTTTTTAACAACTACTGTGGTGGCTTTGTAAATATATGGGGGATTTTTTGGTTTTTATTGATTGGTTAATTTGTTTGGTGGTTTTGGTGGGGTTTTGTTGTTCGTTATTCCATTAAGAACTTTACTTCTGAAAAAAATAAAAGAGAAAGAAAGAGAGAGAAAGACAAACAGAAAGAAAGAAAGGAAGGAGGTGGAAACTAGAAAGGTATTCACTTTGGATAAAGGGGGTTTTGACAGTTTCAAGGAGAATATTTGACTAAATCTTCTATCTGGAGTTAGGTAAAGCTGAAGACCAGGCACTGTTCATGAGTTACAAGCAATGCAGAAACTTAACATATCCCAGGACACACATACCTTCAAAATCTACCTCAGATTTCATGTATTTATTGTGAGAAAAGTGTATAAAAACTGTATTAATTTTTTTTTCACTAATCTACCTGCTCTTTCTCCTGTTAAGAATATACTACAGTGTGACATTTTGGAGCTAATTTCTACAGTGTATAAATTCTATCACAGGCTCTACAAAAAAAAAAAAAAAGAAAAAGAAAAAAATATGTATCTATCTATATATATATTAAAACCTGCCTGCTCTTTTCCTTGCTTCTTACATTTCCAGCAAGCAGTAGATTTCTAAGGTTTGTGTTCCAATTCTATAATTCCCATGACTGCTCTTATTTCATCCCCCCCTGCTTTTGGCAGATCATCCGGAGCTGTTTATCTGGAAGAAATATTTGAAAATATTGTGAGCCTCATAGTGAGAATACAAAGCATGTTGAAGGCCATGCAACTGTAACAGAAGAATAGCCAGCACCTAAAATAAACAAGACTGTGGGTTTGTGGAGGTGATCTTCTGGGCTCAGCTGGATCAACTTTCAACAGGGCAAGACCTGATGTGATCAATAATGGTACTGGGAGACAAAGGGTTGCCCAGAATACCAACTTCATGGCACATCTGGGAGAAGGATGTGGCATCTGTTATCTGGATACTTAGAGCATGCAGTGACAGGACAAGGTGGAATGGCCTCAAAGTGAAGGAAGTTAAGTTTAGACTGGATATTAAGAAATTCAATACTGTGAGAATGGTGAGGCACTGGAACAGGTTGCCCAGAGAAATTGTGGATGCCCTTGGAAGTGTTCAAGTTCAGGTTGGATGGAGCTCTGAGCAACCTGGTCTAGTGAGAGGTCACCCTGCTGATGATCTTTAAGGTCACTTCTGACCCAGACCGTTCTGTGATTTTATGATACTTGTCCTGGATCTTTTGTAGTGGCCAGTTTGATGTTTGTAAAACCACTGCAGTCATTGCAGCTACTGAAATGAAGTGGGAGATACTAGAATGAAGGAATAAAGTTTTTCAAGCTGCAATACTACATTTGCAATGTTATCATAAACAAATTGTAACAAGGCTATTAATGCAACTCGATACACCTTCTAGAAGAGGACTTGGGTTTAAAGCTTGTGCTTGTACATCATGGTTAGACCTAGTTAGACTAATGTATATTCATGTTGTCATTCATGCTGTTTAATTATCTGAGCTCTGTCCAAATACTACATGTAAACCAGGAATCCCTTTCACATATAACAAGACATAGATGGCAAAGTAACTGCAAAAATATGTGTATCCTCACTGAAAACTTCCAAGTGGACAGTAAAGGGAGGCCTCCTTCTCATAAATTGCTGAGAAAGAGTTAGAGATATTTATTTACTCAATCTAAGAACGCTTAGAAAAATGAAGCCTGATTAAACATAGTATAAATGAGGGGAAAAACTCTGACTGAGACACAACACCCTAGACAGCAATATATCACTCTTTTATCTAGGGAAAAAAAGCCAGTGCTTAAATTTAACGTTCTGCTACTAATTTAATGGAAAATCATTAAAAAAAAAAGGTATTTTGTCTTATTTAGGGCAAACAGCCAAGTCTTTATTTCAAAGGAAGTATATAACAATTGTAATTCACAAGAGGCTGAGAGGCTGTTTGTATACACTTGTTCGATACAATGCCTAAAGCAGCCCCCAGGAAAAAAAAATAAGAGCACCTTTAACTGGTTTAAGAGCTTGTTTTCTTCTCTCATCTTTTCCTCTTGAGAAGGAGCTACTTCTAATTGTGTGGGAGGAACCTGATCCAGAAACCTCTTACAGAGTGGGGGCCTTTCCATTGACTTCCACGGGGCATTGGGAGGTGGATTTTTCCTCAGGTCAGTAAATCAAAAACGTTATCCAGGCATAGCAGCCACTACACAAGGAATCCCATCATGTTGGACTAGTACTTGCATTTGCTCTTTAAAGTAAAGAAATAATAATTAACACTGAGGCATGTATCAAACTCTCTCTTGTTTTGCTGGTGGAATGGATATTGTATGAGAAAGAGTCAACCACCAGTTTACGCTTAGTGACATGCACCCTGCTTGATTTGGAAGGGACAATCCAAGCATTCCATGAAAAAATATTTATAAGTTGAAATAGTTACTTTACCTTTCACTGTTCCCATATCTTAAAAGCAAGGTAATTAATGACCAAAAACTTCAGCTTTGCAAAATACCCTGAATCAGGAAGCCTGGTGGTTTGGGGTTTTTTTGTTTGTTTGTTTGTTTTTTTTCCCAAGAGCCATTATAACCCGTACACATTGAGTGCTTTCAAATGCTGTTTCTCTTTATATCCTATTCCTTAACTAGGTAGTTTAAACACAGAGAAAAATGAAGATACAAGTGCCTATTGCTAGGAATTATAGTCACACACTTGTGTAGCCATCTCTTACCTCCCCAGTGAATTCCCACCTACAATGATACGGTCTGGCTTCATTAAACTGGAGTGCCAAAAATCCCCAAAGGACAAAAGTCACATAATTAAAAAATACCCTGCACCTCTTTGAGTGAGTAATTTGAACTATTCTTGCTCTCACTGACACAAATGGAAAAAGAAAACCTCAGGTTCAGTGAGAATAAACAAAACCTTTGTGAAATCATCAGTTAGCTGCTGTAGTCCATCTTTCCATTGGTTTTATGTCTGCTATCCATCGTGTGTACAGAAATGTTATCTTGTTCCCTTTTAGCAAATTTCCAGAGCACAGCAAAGAAAATGCTTTAACAGAAGGGGAAAAAATATATCTGCTCATCTGTAGGAGGCATTTTTGCTCACTGATAACAAAGAGCTAAAAAGAGAAACTTTGCAGAATAAAGTACATGATTTAATGGTGAAGGATGAGGAAGAATAAAACTTGTCAAGAGGACTAGGTTCTTAGTGAGATTTTGTTGGGTTCTTGCTATTTATTACTGGTACATATGACTTCTGATGAAAGACACAGTCCCCAGGTACAAATGATTTCTACTACACTTAATGGATGATGGGAGCTTTTTATTTATGGACAGCAATTAATGAAAAACTGTAAGTTAGTTAATGAGATTTAGCAGTCTCAGACAGTTAACACTACATGTCTTATGATACTGCAGGTTAAGCCATGAGTTTTGCAGTGAAACACAAAGTAGGTACTTCAGTGAGTTCACTCCAACTAATCTTGGCTACTCCAAGATTTTGGAGACTTCAGGGAGGCTTATTACTATGCACTTTATTAAGCCCACAGATCAAGTTTATACTTTAAAGTTTCAAAATTATTGTTTTGGGTAACCACTACAAGCATCTCTTCCAACCTGGCAGGAGCAGGAATGTCAAACTCATGCTTCTGCTATGAGTGTGCACAGATTCATGGCACTAGTTTTCCTGCTCAGCTGCAGTGAGTTCACACCACGCCCAGAGGAACTGTGGAGACTCCCTTGCTTGCTAAATTTCATGTCTGTTCTTCAAACTACTTAAGCCTTATTGCTGGAGAATCAGTCTTTAACCCATTCTCCCCAACCAAAGGGAAAAAATACTATGTTTTAACTCTTATCTGCACATATCATAGCAGGTAAGTGTCATTTACCATAAATAGACAATGCATGGTCAAGGGTTCTTTGCATTTACTGCAACAGTGATGGAGGTCTGGTTCAACACTAACCAGAAGAGACTTGTAGACTTCAGATTTTTCAGCAGGTTAGTATTTATTTCAAGCTGCCCTGATATCTTTATCCTTCATATGCTTTAGAGACATAGTCCCAGCAAC
Source organism: Sakesphorus luctuosus (assembly GCA_013396695.1). Taxonomy (NCBI): domain Eukaryota; kingdom Metazoa; phylum Chordata; class Aves; order Passeriformes; family Thamnophilidae; genus Sakesphorus; species Sakesphorus luctuosus. Next base: position 1,128,570 of record VWZD01008760.1, read on the forward strand.
ACACTGAGAAGGAATTTGCAGACCCAAGATCTAGGCTTTCATTTACCAAACTAAAAAGAGAAAACTTGCACCAAATTATTCAATATTAACCTTTGTGCAGCTGGACAATCAGAAGAATCAAGAAGCAGGTTAAATTTTTCTTTTTTTTTTTTTTTTTTCCTTCCTCTCTCCAGAATAATGCCAGGTTAGAGAACTTTGCCAGGACAGGAAAAAAGAAGACACTGGGCATGGAAAGAACAAGACTGCCTATTTACATGAATTTTTATATGAATTTTTGCATGAATACCTCTGTATGTTGCTAGCCTGTTACAAGGACTGAAAATAATCCTGAAATTTAAGAGGCTTACCCTTTTGATTGTTAACTTGGGATAATACTATGGGCCTCGGTTTATTGACTTTATTACACACCTGTCTACAAAAATAAGCTGTACAACATTCAGGTTGCATGTGAGACAGTCTGAGCCCTTCAATTACAAAACACTGCATGTGCTGAACTATTTTTTAAATTTCTTGGGGTTCTGCTATGCTGTTTGAGAGCTGTTTTTCAGTTCAGTCCAGTCACGACACAGGGCCTGGTTCTCCATAGATTGCAGGAGACATTAAACCTCAGATGGTCCACTTATGGTTTGACTCTGCATTTTATGGGATTAGTAGGTTTTTCTGTTGCATTCCCTGATATTGCAGCAACAATTCTACTCTGTTGGACTAGTTATCCTCTCAAATCCATGGCTGTTCTTTATGTTTAGCATTGGGCTGTTAGATGTTGAGGGCAGAATTAGGCAAAGTTCAGAAGGATGGTTCCTATTCCTTTCCATTGAGACACTCTGCTGGTATTTTTTTATATTAAAAATGGCCATAAAACTTTTATTTCCTATTTTTGGCTCAGGAATCACCCAAGCCCAGGACTTACAGAATTAAGCAACCATCCATGAACATGGTTTCCGAGTGTACTAATTTGAGCTGCAAATCACACAGAACTCTTCCTCTGTATTTAGAATATTCCTCTATATTTAAACCAAACACATTTGAAGGAAAATAAACACTGCTTTCTTTACTGACTCTATAAGTAAGCAATTAGAAGACCAAATATTTTATGAATGGAAGATGCACCATTTGATTTATTTCAGTTTATTTCAGATAAAAAGGTGAATACATAATGTTGGAAAAACGGCTTTCTAGAATCTGTATAACAAAGCATGCTGTTAACTTGTAAGCCTTTATACAGAGCTACAATGTGATTCTGATTTATTTATTTATTTAGTGTTTATAGGTACTATTATAACAAATAATGATAATAATCTTGGTTATGCACTATTGAAGCTAATGGTACAGATCCCATTACTGCTAATGTGGAAAAAAAAAATCAGTTCTTTATTATTTCCATTGTAAAAATATAAAGAAAAGCATAACTACACAAAAGAGTACACATATATCAAATTACTTTTAGGGGAAAGTTGGCATGCAATATTTCAAAATCAGTATTTGTCATCTCATAATTTCTATATTATTCAAGTTTATCTTATTTTAAATGAGCTCATGCTTAACATGTGCTTCTGTTGCTAAGTAAAAATATGACAGTAAAAATACTTGTGTTTTTTTCTTTGATAATGGATCCAATATAAACATGTTTGTTCCAAACAAGAGAACAAAATTTCTATACAATCTTAGAAATCAGCTTTTTCTTCTAGTCTCAGAAAAAAAGGGATCATCAACATTCATTTTATTTGCTCTGAATAAATTATTCAGATCTTATTTACCATATTATTAAATTTTAATTGTTCTATTGCATTTTCTCAAACATAAACAAACCTGTGCAAGAACAAAGCATTGGTTAATTATGGCAGCTTCAATTGCTCAACAAGAGAGACATATCATAGAGGAATTTTTAAATTGCCTAATTCTTCCCTAAAGGCAAACTCAGCTTTCTCAAATATATTGCCTATCTCTTTTATGATATATCCACAAAGGTAAATTTTCTTAAAATCTTACAAAAGACAGCATTTCCGCTCTTGATTTTTTTTTTTTTTTCAGAGAAGATATTTGCATATTAGTGGAATTTTCCTTTGTTTAGCACTGCCCAGAAACCTGTGTTAAAAGTTATGAGAAATCCATATGAGTGTGCGTGAAAAAAAAAAAAAAAAGAACACAAAACCCCCTCAAAATGCCAGTTGTACCAGGGAAGGCTCAGGTCTTTTCCAACCTTAATGATTCTATGATTCTATGAACTTACAGGGCTTTTGGAGGGCAAAACCTCCCACAGGTAGCCCACACTCTGCAAACAAAACTCGTATTTCACCTCATATAACACAATTTGTACTTTGACAGGAGCGTCGCACAAACAGGTGATGCATGCAAGTGGTCCTGCAGCCCTGCAAGATGAAGCAATGACCACTTAATTATTTTTGCATTGCTTCCAGTAACAAAACTCTAATGACTGAGGAGTGAAGGCTGGTCCCAGCAATATGTCTGTGAAGGAAATGTCTGCCTGCCCCTGAGGGGTTAATATGTTAGCATGGCACTCTCCGGTGCTGGAATGCGAGCCAGCAGAAATCAGGTTTGGCTTAGGAGTGTACTTGCAGAATGAACATTGATGGGTAAATGGTCTGAAACATTAAAAACAGGTGTGATCACAGTGGGACTCATTAGTAAGTCACAGGCCTAGGTAAATGTATTTAAAGAGTTCCTAGGCCAGCTTGGACCACGGGAGGAGCAGACATGAAATTCAGTCCTCAGCTCTTACTGACATGCCTGTAGAAGTCCATTGCATGGACTACCAATGGCTGAGCGCCCTAGGGTGTTGACAGGTCAGTTGGAATCTTTCAGTACAAATGTTGAGAAACATGGGAAAATGCACACTTCAGAGCCAGAACAGGAGGATTGTTATAGATGAGGTAAGTAAAGAGCATGCTGCTGGAACAGGGACTCCAACCCCTACAGCATTGTGGGTTTTTTAGTTAATGTGTTATATTCCCATTTCATGTGCCTCAAATTAGGAACAATGGAGCAAATTTTTGTTCATATTTAGCAATGATTATAGAAAGAATAATAAAAAAAAAAGCTTAAAATGCTGTCAGCAAGATCCAGCTGTAATCTTGCAATCACAGCTTCTCGTAAAGAGTCTCCTGCACTATCAGAAAATACATGTGTGGTCTGATCTTAGCCAGAATGTTTGTCTGGAATCTCTCTGCTGTTCTCATCTAAGACTAATGTTTATGAATGCTTTTACACAGCCCTGGGGGTCCTCTGTCCTACCAAGAGTTCTTTTTCCATAATAGTTAACTAAAGGACCCTAGCTGCAACCAAGTAGTCTGGTATTCCACTTTATTACTGCTGTGGCATTTATTTCTGATGCAAAAAATAGACCCAATTTTTGGCAAAAAGACAGCATTCCTGAAATTTGTTTAAGAAATAGCAGAAGAGAGTGAGGTGCAGAAAGCTGTCAGCTCAACATTCAAACCTCAATGAATAGGAGCCTGCATTTTTCTCTCATTCTGGTGTCCTGTCTTTGGAACTTGCTTGTTTGTGCCAGCATCAAACAATAGTTCTGGGAAAAAAATACAGTTCAGGGCTGGATCCTCAGGTACAAGCTAAGGAACAAGTAGTTCCAGACTCTGAGAGAGCTAAATGCTGCAAGGTATTGAGTAGAAATAATCTAACAAAAAGTGATGGGAGAACCCAGAGGTGACACCCTGCAGAGCTGCCAGAGCCCTTGAGTGAGCCCAGAAAATAGATTACTGCCTCTTTGTGATGTACTTCAGTATGTGCATGTGTAAACCAAAGTAAAAATATCAATAAAAAGGATATGTCTATCCCTGCTGCTGAGGTCAGTCCCTCACCACACAGCAACTTCTCCACACCTTTTCTGGATTATCAAGAAAACACAAGACTGAAAGGAAACACTAGAATTAAACTTACAATTATTAAGAAGACATTGGTCTAGCTTGTGATTTCTACTTAGCCATCTAAAGCCCTAGAGAAGCAAATTAAGGAACTTGGAACCATTCATAGTGTCACTCCATATAGTCTCAGACAATGCAAAGTTTTCATGTAAACTTCACAGCTAATAAAGGGCTAACAGAGAGGCCATGCCAGCTGGAAGGCATGATGATCTCCACTTTTATCACAGCTCTAATTATAGCATGTGTAGTACTTTCAAAACCATATAAGAAATATTCATTTCAAACTCTCCACCAGCCTGAAATAATCTAAATAGCTGCTGTCTGTTACATTTGGAAATCTAAATGTACTGAACAAGTCCATGGGGTTTGAATTGCTACTGAAGAGGAACCTAAACATGACCTCAGACCTAACCCTTTCAGTAATTTTGTTTTGGTATTAGGAATTTGTGTCTGGACAATTTCAAATACAAGTGACCTTTCTCTGGAACTCTTTCCCCATGTCATTTAAATAAAAATGGCCCTAAAATTCAATTAATAAACAGGGTTGCATAACTGCTACAATTCTGAGGCTTGGTTATTAAAAAAGAAATTTAAAATATAAGGTGAGAGGAAAGCTTAGACAATCTTATTTTCTGTGTGTATTTTATCCCCAAATATTCTGTTTTGTTTTGAGCAAACTTGACATATTTAATTTTCAATTCAGGTTCAATGTTCTATTTTATTACCATAACAATTATTAATTAATATTTTTATGTATCGTTCTCATTTCACCATAGATGTTTTTAAAGAAATGTTGGCATAACTAGAAAAAATACGTCAAATAACTTCTGACTTAATCAAACTTGAACTGAATTTGCAAATACTTTTCCCTTCCAAACTTCTTATATTTGTTAAAAATATTCCCCAAGCTGGTTACATGCACCTGTCAGACTGACATTTTTACTTTAAAGCATGCGGTTTTAATCCTGTGTGCTCAATAACACTGCTCTCAGACCATAATTTATGTTTCTAATAATGTGCTTCAGTAAAAAAAGAAACCCAAGGTGAGGCTGAAGGAAAGGTTTGCTTGTCAGATGCCATGGCAGCAAGAGGGATTTGACAGCAGGAGCACAAGGTGAAGAGGAAAGAGCCTGCTGTTGTTATGTGTTATGTTCCTCTGTGAAAGGGGAAAGATGGACCAACTCCTGCAGTTTCAGCTCTTTCCCCTCCAGCCAGGGTGCTTCTTCTTGAACTGTGACACCAAACCAGGGAGTAAGGATGTCATTTTGCAGACTGGAAGCTCAGCAGGGCAAGGACTGTATGGTTATTTGGACTCATTTGACACAGCACAATGGGGGATTGAGAGAAGCTGTGGTCTTCGGATAGTGCACACAATCACATAAATAACTCTACACATGCAGGAAAGCCTTGCTGAAAATTTTAATTGCTGTGACAGTACCGATGACTGCTCTGGTAAAAGTCTACTTAAGTCCCAACACTATGATAGCAATCTGGGACAATTTTCCTCATATGTTGACATCTAAACTATATTTTAGATGGCCTGAAAAAACAACTCCTGTTGTCAAGTATTTCAGCTTTGCTATTATCCAATATTTTTATTCCAAACACACATTTTTAAGTGCAGCTGGGGCTAAGTGACCAGCAAATCTGATTACAGTCAGCTTGCAATGCCTGACATCCTTTATGCACTTGATTCTTGACTCAACACAGTGGGGGTTAATGGGAGCTGTGAGGCTAATGCCTGTGTAGCAGGTTGAGAACACAGCTGTGAAAATTAACATGGTAAGCTTTCCATCTTCATAAGGTTGCTTTGCTGGAGATGACAGTGATGGGTGGTGTGTAATATTGAGAAAGATCAGACTATGGCACAGGCAGAAATACTGTGACACCAATGTAGAGGTTCTTAAGAACCTCAGCTGTTGGGAAGAGGAATCCTATCTCAGGAAATAAATTCAACATTACTTTAAAAGTTACACTGATTAAAAAAAAAGATGGCAGAAAATTATCATAACAAAGGAATTATTTCTTTTATTCATCAAAAAAAGTATAGCTATGAAGGGAAAACAACACAATGTGAGCTGGAAGATATATTCTCTGGGTTCTCTACAGATTCTATTAATAGTCTTAAGGACAGCCACATTTGCCCTTCTCATGTTATGGCAGGATCCAGTTAAATTATAAATTCTTTGGGGAAGAGGTGATCTCTTATGTGTCTGGTGCAGTGGTACCCTGGCTCATGAATATATGCTGGTATTTTTAATAGCTCCACTGTGAGATTTGTTGTAAGAATGTCTTGGTGAGAATATAATGCTTGCATTGTGTGGGAGGTCAGGCTAGATAATTTTAATAGGCCCTTCTGAACATGAAATATATTATCAAACAAAAACATAGTGATACGGGCAGCAATTATTTTCATAATGAGAACTGGTAATTGTGAGGACAGTGTTGAGCAAAAAGAAATGAGATCTGGAGACTAATAGCATACTTCTGTAACACAAAGAGGAACAAATATTCCAGTAAACAGAATTGGTATTGCTAATAATTTATATTCATGCAACATTTTGCAGAGTTGTTACCTTCATTTTGCCGAAGGAGCAGAAGAGATTACAGAGGTTCAGTGGTTGCCCAAGACCATGCAGTGATACTCTAGATAAAGGCTGCAAGATCATCTCTGTGGGCCTGCCTTCTGCCCTCCCACCTCTTGCACAAATGGAACACAGCACTGATGAGGGATCCCTCTCCTGACCCACTCTGCTCCCACTTTATCGAGTCTAGGTGACACCATGGATACCTCCAACAGTCACTTTCCCTCCAGCATCAGTGCAGATTCAACAAGTCCTTCAAGCTCCTGCTGACCTCATTTCCACTGTAGGTTTTTTCTTGGGGCAGGTTGGACAGCGAGCGCTTTAATCAGGCATATGATGACCTTTACCTGCAGTTCCGCCTTGTCTTTTTTGTCACCCCTTGTCACCTTTTCGACAAACTCTCAGAAGCTACCAACACTGGTACATACTTGAGGGCATGAGAGTGTCATAGTGTGTGTCTGTATGTGCAGATATAAGACAACAACTCAAAAATATGCTTTTATTGCCCAAATTGTTTTCTTGCTCTTTCTCTCTGACCTTAATTGAGTTTACACTGACTTCTTTTGTTGGTTAATCTTGTTTCTTCTGATTTTTGATTTTTTTTTTCCTTTTAATTAGTAGACACGCATGTCCTCACTGAGCAGCTTTTTACTTACCCTTAGTGGCTACTGGAGGCTAATTTGCAGACACTATGTAAAGTGTCTATAAGGCCAGGAGTCAAGTTCTGAGCTGATGTAAATAAGGAGTTATACCCATTTACAACAGCAGTTTTCTCCATCCTGTCCCTGATATAGGATGCTCTGCCTACCACATGTAATAACAGTAAAATACTGGTAAGATTAAAGACCCTTTCTGGAAACCTTTTACAATCTGATTTACTAATTGGGCCATGGGACTCACAAAGCAGAGCATACTACCTCAACTACTAATTATCTGGCACTCAAATCCCAAATTAAAGACCGTATGCAGAGGGCTGGAGTCTTAGGGAGATGTGATTCTCTCCTGTCATTTTAAGGAAACAGACTGTTTCATATAATGCATGTACAAAAATGGAAAAAAGATGACAGGGACAATTTTACTTCCTTGCTATTAACATTCTTGACACCCATGCTATCTGGAGAAAAAAAAAAGAAGAAGAAAAGGAAAGAAAAGAAAAAAGAATTACACTACAATAGTGATGTTTTGGCAGTCTGTGAACAACTGCACTTATAAAGGGCTATTAATAGATTAAGATCGTGTCTGCTGTACTCCCAACAGTTACCTAAGGATCTTGAAATGTACTGGTAATAATGTAATGCTCAGTTATGAAAGAGCTTTACATCTCCAAAGTACTGTACAAATATTAACTAATTGATCATCAGTGCCACAGTGATCTGTCACCATTAATCAGAAATACCTTTTGAAAGAAGACCAACCCTGTACTTCAGGTGTTCAGGTTACAGATCTATTCTGTAGAGGCCGAGTGCCTACTTACTATAAAATTCAGTGTTACAAGAAACACCTATCATAGATGCCTCTTTTTCTCATTTTGATCTTATGGAAAGAAATATTAACAAGGCAGAACATTTCCTTTGAAGAGGTTGTTGTATTGCAGATGAAGGCTTATTTGCATATTTTAAATATATGCATTTGGATTAATCTGTGGCAAAGGGGACATTAATAAAAATTTATATAGTGTGATTTTTAGTAATTCGTGCTTTGTAGATGAATATTCTTCATCTGTATCCTTAGACAATTGCATTGTGCAAAGAGAACAAAGTCCTTCATTATTTGGTGCTTTTACAGCTGCAAAGCTGTTGTCCTTTGATTATGAAAAGGATATGGACCTAGAAATAGGAAATACAGTTATAAAGTTTCCTTTTCTTTTTTTTTCTTTATTATTTTATTCCTATTTTGGTGGATCATGATGTTGTTTCACTGATATAACAGAGGGAAACAAACTTCAGTTTGCCTTGTGCCGTTTATAAAATTGAAGTGGTTGTGCAGGTACCTTTTCAACACAAGACCAAGCTGTTGCATCTGCCTCTGCATACCAAAACTGACATAAAGGACTGTCACAGGAATCATTTTCCTATGTTGAAATAGGTTATATGTCCTAAATAGCACAGGAAATAAGCTCCTAGCTTTTAAACACTACCTAATGATGATTAACTTATCAGCTACTTGGAATACCCATACACACGTGATCACACATAGGGCTACTATCCCCACTCTGCAGTCCAAGATCCACTGAAAGAATAGTATTAACAAACACAGGCTTTCCAGAGAATTTTAGTTACTTGTGTCGCCTTAAGTAAACATAAAAATATGAATATATGTAGGTCTTTATTTGATAACATAGTATTTTTTGGTCTCACTTGGCCCAGAACAGAATGATGTTTTCTCATTCTTGTATGGTGTGTGGGCCTTTCTGTGTTTGTTTTTGGTTTTATTGATTTATTGGGATTTTTTGTGGTGCTGTTGGGTTTTTTCTGAACACTATCTAGCCAAACTTTTTGTTCATTTCCATATGGGATTTTTTGTCCTTTGAAATGCTTCAAAAATATTAATGAACTCCAGCTGTATTCTAGTGCAGGGTAGTAGATGAGAAAAGAATAGGATTATTTAAGGTTTCTCCTACATTTAACTGTTGCATGCCTGATTATTGTAATGTTATTATAACTATGCTTTTAGGGAGGATTTTCACATGTAGTTTATTAGATTTTCAAAAATTAAATTAATAAAAACCCAAAATCTCATTCCTTGACATGGTATTAAAACCTACATGATTCAAAAGCAGGATTGGAAACATTAGTAACATACAATGAAATTACAAGAACTTCTAAGTGGAAATTTAGATGGTTTAATAACTAAAAAACTTTTTATTGATATTTTCTTCTGGGTTTACTACCTTTCTTTTTGTAGGGATTTCTCCTCTTCAGCTTGCCTTTCAAAATTTCTTAAATATATTTATTTTCTCGTTTTTATGTTGGGGCATGGCTTGTAGAATCAGGCCATGGCATCTTAACAGAAGCCTGTATGCACAACCCCCTGATCACTACCGACAGCTTGGTCAAGGACATCCATGTCCATGCAGGAGTGATGGTTAGGAATGTAACCACTATCTGGAGAGAAGCGATTGTTATTGGTTCAAGTTCCCCATTGCTGTCTGCGTGGATGCCACCTGCTGTCCAATCAGCATCGTGGCTTGTCCGCGTGGACAGCCACCTTTAGCCAATTGTAAACCATTATTGTACGCGTGGGCGGTCTGAAAAGGTATATTAACCTTGTTCACCCTACTATAAAGTTTGAAGCATTGACCATATACCTATGAGAAGTAATCAGTGACTTCCGCGCCAGAACCCGGGTTCGTGCGCTGGGGGCAACCCTCTAAGAAGGACTCTCTCTCACCCCTTCTCCTCCTACATTTTTTTGCTGTATAACTCTTGTGCTGGATCACTTTTTTCCTTCTTACACATCCTTCTCCCTTGCTTTCCTCATTAATCCTTCTTTCCTTGTGTTTAGTTTCTCACATAGATTAGATGTAGATCACGATGATGCTTTTACTGGATGTAATGGGAACATATCATCCATGTAGGTGCAGAGGAACACTAGAGCTCAGTGTTAGCAGGTCTCAGAAGGCACAGGGGATTTTTTGCTAATCCTCAAAGTGTGGTGCATGTCACTAATGTCATGTAAAGCTGAATCTCTGTTGTTCTCTGTCATTAACTAGCATTCTCAATCCAGAACCCAGGGACGCTGGAGAACATCTTTCTGTTTCTGCATGTTCCTGATAAAGCTTGTCATCCACAGTACTACAGGAGGAATTTGTGCTGTTTCCACTGGCAAGGATGACAGAAGGATTTTTAATTGTTCCCTATCACAGGCAAATACAATGCCACTGAGCAACATTTAGTGATTTGTAGGTTCCTCTTAAATTTCTAACTATCACCTTCTCATAGTGAACTGTTTCTTTGTTTAAGGCCTATTGATGCACTTGGTACTGTATAACATGAAGGAAAGAGGCAGGAACAGAGAAGCAGGCAGCACTTCAGGTCTTCTAGAAGCATTTGAACAATGGTCTCATGCACATGGTGTGCTTCTTGGGGCTGTTCTGTGCAGGGCCAGGAGTTAGACTTCACTGTTCCTTCTGGGTCCCTTCCAACTCAGAATTTTCTAAGATTCTATGATTTCACAGACTCCTGTCACTAAAATAAGGAATAACAGGAACAGCAGAGAAGCTTCTCTTAAGCCCCACAGAGTTTTAGGCTGCAAATGTGAGTTGTAGAGTTCCCTCTGGTGAAATCTCTACCAGATTCAAAATGGAGCAACATGCCAGGAAGCCAACTGCTGATAGGTGTGCAGACTATCAGCATGGGCTGATAATACCAAGCCCTGGCTGATGCCCAATTCAGACAACACCACTAGTATGAGTGGGTTGGCTGGATGACCAAAAATACCAGCCTTTATGAACCGCTGCTCATTTTTCTCAAGCTGTTATGATGCTGCTAATAGAAGGATCTTGTTTCAGCATTTCCTAGTGCTGCTCACAAACTTCTAGCCTGAAAAGGCCCTCTCCTCCTTCCTATTCTCAGCCTTCCAGTTCCTCCTTTCTAATTCAATTTCAGCACCTCCTCTTGAATCCTCTTGTTTTCCCTCAATAACTCCAGATTTGCCTTCACATGCTTCTCATTAGCCCTAACCCACACAACCAATTTTGTTCTTCCATTTCATTTTATTGCTTTCTGGTTGTTATCTGACCTCAGTTTCCTTGTTAACCCTGGTCCCACAGTGTTACGCCTTTCTCTTGGATACTAAATCTCTGTGATACACACAGAATACCAGTTCCCTTTGCTTCCCTTTACCTTCTTTCAGTCTGTTTTCTCAGTTTCCCATTTCCAGGGTCACTTCTCTTTGTACTTGAATTGCCTAAACTGTCTTATTTCCAATCTGGTTTTGACATAAACAAATGTCTCTTCTTTCTATCTTGGCTATCAGTATAGAGAGGAAAAGATGTTTTTGTCTTGATTTCAAAGCCTGGGTCATAGCTGGCTAGGAAAAGATGGACATGTCCTTAGAGGATTACCTATCGTACACCTCAAGGGCTTTGGAAATTCAGGGTGCTCTTGTTCTGTGTTATTGGTATGATGAAGAATCCCTCAGGCTAACTGTAGAACTGAAAGGAGTATGACAGGATGACAACATCAACAACGTGGTGACTTTGAGAGTTGCCACCTTCAGCCTCAGCATTATCTCTATATAATTACTCTTTCCAACAGCTGTTTTCTCCCCATCTAACTCTGAACTTGCTTAGGTTTCCCCAACAAATCACTGAATCATCATGTTAACATTTGCTGTCCATTCAGTGGAGGATGAGCTACACCACATCAGCCCAGGAAATGATGAGACACCAAAGGAAGCTGCTTGGCTCTTCCAAGAATCGCATAAATTTTAAATTACTTCTTTTAAGTTACATGTAACTTTCCAAAAATGTGTTTTGATTGTTTCTTGGTATGTACTTGCAGACTGGTGCCACAAAGACTGAAAGGGTGCCCAAAGTCAGTAGGAATCATCAGACATCTCATGAAGGCTCTTGCTCACTATGTTGCCAAATAATCAGTGATTTTCAGATAAGCTTCCAAGAGCTGAGCCTTTCCTGTGAAGTATATCCAAACCTCCAAAGCCTGTGTAAATCCAACAGATAACGAAGTTCCTGGAAGTTCTGAGAATCTCAGCTTCATTTTTTTTCCTTATCCCAGATGAAATCTGAGAGTTAAAATGGAACGAGAAACTTTCTATTGGAGACTAGGTAGCTGCAAGTCTTAAACACCCTTGGAGGCAGTATTTTTTTTTTTAATTTAAAAATGTATTTTGCCATTCTATTGGGAACAGTTTACGTATCATTTACACATTTTGTTTTGAGTCTATGAACTCTGTGTATATTTCTACTTTTGTACTATCTTTTGGTGTCTTTGTTAGATAAATTCACACCATATCTGTAGGTAAAAGGGAAAATGAATACAGATCTTCTGAAGCCCAGGTCAGATCTCTTTCCATTAGACAACCTCCCCACCTGCTGCCAGGGGAATTTTTTTTTCTTAATGTCATGTGAAAAAACCCCCAGTTGATCCAATGAAGCAAAACCAAAGCTTTTTGGTTTTAGCTTTGAAATTTCTCAGCATGCATAAATGAATTAGATACTATGAAATTATTTTGTTTACAGTCCTGTACCATGGGATAAAAATATATTAGTGATTTTTTCACAGAGAAAATGCAGCCTTTTTCCTTTTTGTTTTGACTGAATGCAGAGTGCAGCAGAAGCACCTTTTTATTTAGTGTAGTCTCATGATTGGTTACACTCAGATTCTGGAATTAAAAAAAGGCAAAACCACAGACACCCAAAAACCTGTACAGAAACAAGTCTTCCTGCCAGACAGACCTTTCTATGAAGATAACTCCTATTCTTGGGGGGAAAACTGTCTAGGAAATAAAAGAAAAAACACTATAACTTTGGGCTTCTTTCCTCTGGAAATTTTTTTCCCCCTAAGCACTCAGTGTACTCACTTATATTCAGTTTTCCAAATTCTTTCAACTAATCCTCCCTCCTTCTCTTCCTCCCTCCCTTCTTTCTGTCTTTCCCTCCGTTTGAAATACCTTTTGAGTTGGCAGGTGACTACAAAGAGCAAATTAGACACAAGCTTGCAGTGGCAGCACAAAATACCTGAGTAATTTCAGAAAAGTTTAACTTCAACCTCTAAAGGAGCAGCATTATGATGCTGAAAATTGCCACACATAAATTTCTGTTTCATATTTAGAGCAACAACAAACACAAAAGAAAATGCATTCTAAATGAGGTGAATTCCAGACTGCTATAAGGAATGTTTTATTGTCATTTCCGTTGCAGAAAATGCTTAGAATTGAGCATAAGGATGACACTGTAAGGAGGGGTGTGAGGAGACCTGTGTTTAAGGCTGGGAGTAAAGAATTGTAAGTTGGCTTTTGTGCTGATTTCCTTGAGGCTCTAGGCAGAAAAAAGATTTAATTTTTTCCTCAAACATTCTTATTTAAAAACTGTGCATGAAAAGGTTTTCCTGGTTTAGAGAACAGATTTGAGGGTTAAGACCAAAGACTAAAGACTGAGAAGCTGAGACGGATGATATGAAAACAAGCAATGCCTCTATTCAGCCTCAAGCATCCAGTTCCACTATTTATATGTTTGCAAATTACTTTTGATCAGCTCAAAGTGCATATCTCAACACAGGATGCCCTTTTTAATCATACAATCTTAAGAGATGCTGAGATTTGAAGCACAGTGCATAGAAACACAGAATCATAGAATGATAGAATGGTTTGTGTTGGAAGGGACTCTAAACACCATCTAGTTCAAACCCCCCACCTTGGGCAGGGACACCTTTCACTGGGTCAGCTTTTTGAGAGCCCCATCCAGCCTGACCTTAAACATTTCCAGGCATAGGGCAGCCACAGCTTCTCTGAGCAACCTGTTCCAGTATCTCACCACCCTCATGGTAAAGAATTCCTTCATAATACTTAATGTAAAACTACTCTCTTCCAGGTAAAAGCCATTCCCCCATGTCTTCTCACTAACACCCTTGTCAAAAAAACCTCTCCAGCTCTCTTGTAACCCCTTTTAGGCACTGGAAAGTGCTCTAAGGTGTCTCTAGAGCCTTCTCTTCTCCAGGCTGAACAACCCCAAATATCTCAGCCTTTCCTGACAGGAGTGGTGCTCCAGTCCTCTGATCATAATTGCGGCCCTCCTCTAGACTCACTCCAACAGGTTTACATCCTTCTTGTGCTGAGGCCTCTGGAGCTAGATGCAGTACTGCAGATGGGGTCTCATAAGAACAGAGCAGAGGTGCAGAGTCACCTCCCTTGATCGTGTTGGTCAGGTTGCTTTCGATGGTCAGAGCACACTTCTGAGTCATGTCCATAGTTGGATTCATGGTGACCAGGAGGAGCAACTCTCAGTCCTCAGGATCCCACCAAGATCTTTTCCAGGAAACCCAAACAGATGCTCTGTTTCTGGTATGTGTTTGAAGCACAAAGCTCTGGTGAACACCAGCTCTGTGGGTCTTCTGTTACGTACTCTGCTAACTTTAACATAAAACCACTGTGGCTCCTTGTAAAATGTTTGCTGTGTTTAAGCTGCCATAGTAACAAATTAAATCATATATCTGTTCTTGGATGCTTTCCCTCCATCCCAAACTGCTCTTTTAACTCACTGTCCCCCAAGGATCCTATTTCAATGTTAATATTTTATGCATTTAACCATTATAAATAAAGAATATAAACATGGAATATGAATGCATTCCTGAAGGACAAAGTAGCACTATGAAACCCCTATTTTGCGTTGAATTTGACAAATTATTTCTTAAGAGAATAAGGTGCACCTAAGGAAATGGTTGCCAGTGAAAAGTTTAAATGAAAAGCAGAGCAAGAAAATACACAATGTTTTAAAGTTCTAACTAACTTTGAAGAAAAGATACCTTGGGGAAGGAAAAGTAAGACTGGTATGTGTCCATTAAAAGATGCACATGCAATCTTTGATTTCTTTTGTTCAGAGGACTTTAAGATGATAGGAAGATGATGTTAAGAAAAGGGGATTACATCCTCAGCTATACATGGCCTGGGGGAGAAGACAGTCACTGGATACAATTGTTTCATTTTTTTGTGCAAGATGTTTCAAGTGCTGTGAAACTAGTAAACATGATGCAGTAAAAAATTCTTGAAATAGTGAACAACTGATACATTTGAAGATTTTATTCTCGATTCAAGAGGATGTCCATGCAGTATCACATTTCTTTGGAGAAGATTCTGACAATATTGAAAAAAAAAAGAAAAGAAAAAAAAGGGAAGGCAAATAAAAGCTGTAGAAAATATGCAGAACACTTTATGTGGAAGAGGGGAGGGAGGCAAGAGATAAACAGTACAGAAAGGTCTCTGTAGCCTCTTCTCTTCATTCCCTGTGACCTAGAGAAAGCTCTTGGCTATCTGATGGAAAACTTACAGTTCTTTTGAGGCATGACAGAACCAGACTTTTAATCCAGGTCTAGTGCCATTGTGAGATATTAATTATAGAACCATTAAGGTTGAAAAAGACCTCCAAGACCATCAAGTCTAATGCCACCTGGTGCTTCACTGTGCCTGTTTCACTTCTTCCCTCCATCATTTCACAGGTCGCTTTCTGTCCCCTTCAAGAAGGTGAGCAGCCAGCACTAACAACCAAGCCCAGATTTCAGAGTATCTCATAATTTCTAACTCACAATAGACTGGGTTTTGCAAGGGAAGAAAAAAAATCCTGTTACATTATGAACTATGAATAATAAAATCCCACCCAGAACTCTTTAACTAATACTAAAGCTGGATGGAGACCTTCATTTTACATTATAAATTGGTACAAAGGATGCCACTCACAGTACTCTGTCAGGTTTCAACAGGAGGCTTACAAATGCCACTTGCAATTAATAGAAGCTCTGTTCTCAAATATATTTTCCTGGTTTTTTTCCAAGGGAGAAGTACTTTGCACTCTTTGAACTTCCAGGCTGATAGGCTGAGCGCACAATTGGAGGTTTCTTTCAAATGGATAAGCCAGTACATGGCTGAGCAAATGACAAACCAGATGCAGAGTGTATGGTACCCCTCAGGGCTTGGAGAAGTGGAGAAACAATAGAATCCACAGGACATTTATAGTGAATCAGACTCTTGTTCTCTTCCACAAAGGAGGAGGGGGAAAAAACCCATGATGCTACATAAAATGTGGCAACAAATTGATGGCAACTTCTACAAAATAAAAACATGAACTATGTAGCATGTAGATAAAAGAGAATGCATCTGCAAAACATGTGAGGAAAACTGTGAATATTATTCTAGCAATTATGATTATAGCCTTGTATATGCTACTGCACTTAATTACAATTCCCCATTCTTTTCATGCTATGGAAATGGACTAAATGGACTACAAAATATATCTCAAAAGACAAGCAATCAGTAGCATGAATAGGAACCTCCTTTATCTTAATACAATGAGGCCCACATTTCACAAACATGGCAGCGTCTCTGTGAGAATTTTGATTACAAAATGAACATCGTGATAAAAATTAGCAGCCTTTATTATTTCATCTGAGAACATGAATAGGATTATTAGGAGTATTAAGAGGAGTTGGGTTGTTTTGTTACTTTTTTTAAAACAGTTTCCTTTAGGAGTTACATTTAAATGGTAAACTTTCTTTTATAAAAAATTCAATGTTATTTTATTGAAAAGGAAAGAGGTCTGATTTTTAAAAAATGCTCTTCATTTACACACTTTGCACTTTTCTCCTTTTTCTTTACTGAATGAGATGTGCAAGTTTAGTAGTACACACATAATCAATTAAAAGTTAAAACAAATCATAATCATTCATCTTAAACTGTAAAACAGAACAGTTCATCCGTATAGATCTGTGAAATATTTTGCAAATAATGAATTCTGTTTAGGAACATTGGTCTAGAAGTGAGGCCTCTGGGAGCTGAATTAATATGCAGAGGTTTTTTGGTACACATTTAAAAATGTACAATCATGTTTTAAGTGTTGGTTTCAGGTGGTTTTCAGATGTTCCACTGAATTAAATGAGCCAGTGTGGATTTACAGGATCTGGGGGAGTAAGTCATAATACCTCTTGAGAGGAGAAGTTGTAGGAAAGCATGGTGTGGTACAGCATAAGATTTTCAGTGGCCCGAATTTGAGACAATGGCATCCTTGGGAGTAGTAAAATTATGAGTTACACAATTGTCTGTACAGACACACTGATAAATCTTGACAGTTCATTACCCCATCTTGTATACTGCAAGCTTCATTCATTTTATAGATTTTTTTTTTGACTGTTTAAGACTTCAGTGGGTTGGATAACTTGCCTCTAAAAACCTTAGAAATTCTGGCTGTATGTTTGGAGAGCAAGAGTTTTCTGTGTGGGAATGCTGTTAGAGAGTGGAAGCCTGTCTCCAGGGTCAGGAAATTGTGGGTGAGCCTGGATGACTCTCCTTTTGGATGGTAGTAGATTAAACAGTGAAGTGGGGGCTGGGGAGAGATGGTAGATAAATCTGAAACCTAAAATTTCAGCAAAGCAGGACTATAATATTGGCTCGGCTCTTGGCGAATACAAGGACTCTGAAGTGCATGTGTGTTTGGGATGCAGGGTAGAAGAATTACAGTGGAGGACAGGCAGTGAGACAAAGGTTGTAAGACTACAAGATGAGAAGGAGTACGGAAACAGAAAATGTCAAAGTTTAGACAGTTTGGTGTATGTAAATGAGAAACCCAAGAAGGAAGAGAATGGCTATGAAGAAGGGAAAGCAAAGTGGGAGCAGAGAAGAGAGGGCACATAGCCTGGAGAAAACTGTAATTGCAGGGGCATACCAGCCTACTAGGTCATAGGGGCCATACTGGCCATACTGGCCATTCTTAGACTTACTACCCAGTAATACAAAGTAGAGTAAAGAATCTGTGCCCAAGCTATGTGTATAAATTGGCCTATTATGACATCTATTATGACTGTCATCATTATTACTTCCACTCTGCTCAGAAAGGCTTTTTAAGGTTGGAGAGTTATTTCCTATCAAGTAAACATTTTTTCAAGATTCGTTGTGAAACCGCACACAGACCTCCTACAAAAAGCAGCTTAAACTAATGGGACTTCATTGAACTCTGTGGAAGTCTGAAGGGCCATGGACAACTGGGATCATGCTCTTTGATATGCAACATGTAAAAGTAAAAAAAAACAGTAAAGAACAGACAGTGTCTTAATTCTGCTGAAACAAGTGATGCTTGTGAGGACCTGTACCTTGTCATCTACCATCCAAGCACATCTGCACAGCTCTGCCCAACCAGAAAAACCCTCTGTGTAGGTTGTGGCTGAGTTAGTAAAAAGTGGATTGAATTTATTTTTTACACAATTTTCATTATAAATTCAAATTTCAGGTTGTCTATAGAGTTCAACTGGACTACTTTTATTTACACCATCTGCTATAACTCATTGTTGAAGCTGGTACTCCTGTACGTAATGTATGGTGGATATAAATAACCCTTCTTCTTCTCCTGGTCGAATTCAGGCTAATTTAGACCCTTACAAATGTCCAATATTTACACTGGAGAATTAATTAATATTTGGACTTCCTGCAAGCCACTTGTTAATTTTTCAGCATTTTCTTTAATTTTTCAACTGGTGCCTATTGCTACAGTGCATACAAAAACTGACATTCCTACTTGAGGTCATGGAGTTGAGCCTTTCTTTCACCCCGCACCACCTTCCACAGAAGCTTTGTCCAGACATAGAAACACAAGCTAGCTTAGATTGATTTATCCTAGTCTGGACAAGCTGTACAGCTCTCAATTTCAAATTTGATCTCTTCCTGTCTGTATTTTCTTGGACTCATCATAACCCTTCCTCTGTATGCAAAACATTCCTGTTTAAGTGCTAAATGTCAGGACTCCAGAACCTACCACACCTTGTTCATTCTTTGATTAAACTTGTATTTCACCAAAGGTCTGTAAAGGACTTTTCTCCAGAGGTTTTTTATTTTTGTTCATTTTAATATTTTTCTTCAAGAAAATTCCTTCTCTGCTGTATTCAGTCCTGCAGCATAAACAAAAGATTATACCATTTTTCTTTCTTTTTTTTTTTTCCCCTGTCATGGACAGCCGTATGTAGGAAAAGCTGACTCCTAAAAAGTTACTTTGAACATATATAATCAGATAACAGCAATTTGATTAAAGCCCATTTAAAAATCTAATGTTTATTATTAGCTTGTGTACTTCCTAATTGTTTTTTAGGCTTTTATTTTTATGGCAAGATTCCAATCACTATGAAACCATGGAACTCAATACATATACAAACAAAGAAATGCATTTGCAAACTTTGTTTAAAGAGGGAATTGTCAGAAATGTCAGACCATAACATTTCACAACAGAGAAAGAATAACTTTGCTTTTAATGATGTGGTTCTTCTCTTCCTTGTTAATGTATTTAAGAATACATTACCATTTTTGTAGGGCAAAAGGGAAAAGGGGACTGCACTTAGAAAATGTAGGGCTGTGTAATGTCAGTAATTCCAAGAGATCAAAAAAATAAAATCAATATACCAGTTTTCACTTAATGCATTTTCTTTTCCAATTGTTCTTATGGATGCCAGAAATAGATTCTGACCTCAGTCAAATCGTGATCCTGGAAATACTATCCTTACACAAAAGAAAACTAATTTAACTGATTTTTAATGAATAGCAGCTTAGAAAATGGGACTACTGAATGCAAACATTTTTCTAAAGACTCTCTGGGACCACTCTGTGTACTTAATTAAGTAGTATCCTTATGCCTGAATTAATGAGTTAAATACGTAGAACCCTCACAGATACAGTAATGTCAACTAAAAAGGAATCAGCCCTGAGAATATGAAATTTTAATTCCATTAGCTCTGATTTCTGGAGAGCTCCTATATCTTGATATCATACCCTTCAATCTTGCAATGATTTTAAAAAGCAGAGAATGTCAGAAACATTTCCTGCTATTTTCTGCTTAAGCATAAAACACAAATGTAACAAAACCAAATACAGCTTATACAGCTTTAAATCAGACACTTCTGGTCTGAAAATCAAAAACACAGGCAATGGGAAAATAATGATACTATAGTTCCCTGGGGGATTCAGCCGAAGGGGAATCAGTTTGCTTGTAAAGATCACGCTTTTGATCCACCTTTACCTAAGTGCCAGATGGTCAAACCAAAGAATCAACACATTAAGTAGATGGACTTGGTATCTGATTCCCAATTACTAGAGTTGCTTTATGTGGAAGGTTACTTCTGCTGATCAGAGAAAATTATTTGTCCCCAGATGGTCGCAAAAATTTGCTCACTCTGCTCTTTTAGTATTAAAGGTTCCCAATTATCTTTCAAATTTGGGCAATGGCATTAAAAATTTCATCCAAGGTTCATGGAAGTATCTATTTGGCCTAGTAAGTTTTGGGTCTAGCCTTAAAAGTGGATAATAAAAAACTTAGGGACAAAAAGGTGTTAGGTATGCAGTTCAGGTAATTAAGCTCTGACCTAATGTTGAGGAAGAGAAAGCCATTGGACATTGCAGAAGAAACCAAAGGACGTAATAAACTACTGTATGGGAAGTTGGCCAAAGCTTGCAGGGATGGATGGATTCGATAAGTATTTAAAGAGGAGTTAGGTGAGAGACAGCCAGACAGCTCAGATACATAGACAGGGGTAGAACCTTTGAGGGAACAGAGTATTGCTGGGGCTACACATAGTGCACACATAGCAGCAGTGAGTGAATCAGGCAGAGATTACATGACTAACTATATCAGAAATACATTTGACAACTGGAGCTAATAAAGAGAAATTATTAGGTACAGACTGTTTTGTGTTTTTGTTTGTTTTTTTTTTTTGTTTTGTTGGTTTTTTGTTTTGTTGGGTTTTTTGTTTTGGTTTGGTTTTTGTTTTGTTTTGGTTTGGGTTTTTTGTTCGTTTGTTTGTTTTTGTGAAGACAAAATAGCCGAGAAAGGAACAGCAGGGAAAACTGGAGAAGGAGTGGGAGATGAAATGAGAAGAAACTTGAAGCCTGACCAGCTGGAGAGGAAAGTGCAGGACGGGGCCATCAATGCTGCTGAAGTTCATGTGACATTACACTGATTCTATTTCTGCAGTTGTTGGTAAAGGTATGGTTCCCTGTTTGTACCGATCTAAATGACCAGCTGAA
Source organism: Sakesphorus luctuosus (assembly GCA_013396695.1). NCBI lineage: Eukaryota > Metazoa > Chordata > Aves > Passeriformes > Thamnophilidae > Sakesphorus > Sakesphorus luctuosus. Next base: position 1,149,781 of record VWZD01008760.1, read on the forward strand.
GGATTGCACATTCATTTCTAATCATGGATGGACCCAAATGGGAAAAAAAGCAGTCTTACATCCAGCAGTCCAGGAAAGAAGGAATTCTCAGGTTTCAAAGACCAACAGATGTGCTTTTCTTTTAACAAAAGTGTCAAAATTATTTAAAATAATCTTTATAGATAACATAGGACAATACAGCTGAAGACAATAGAGCTCCATGGAAAGCAATAAAGCTCCATTAAACCTTGTTCGGGCTTCTACAGACAACCATGCATTAGTTACCAGCTGTACAAAACTATTTAGTCAAAGCATCTATTTCAGCAACAATTCGCCATCAAAGGAATAAATGGAAGTATTGTTGTGATGGATTCAACAAGTTGGCTCTGTAGATATCTGTGCATCCAGGGGTTAGAAGCGGGTATTGTTCATAACAGAGCTTATGCCTTTCCAAAGCTGACATAATCAAACCTGATTCCCAAATCCCTCCCCCAATCTCATGTGCTCGTGACATTTGCATTCACTCATAGCTTAGAAATGAGAGACTGCTAGTCTTGATATTCAGATGCAAATAAGTAAATATTATACCTACCTACATATATATATATACACACTCACAGATAAAACTTATGTATGTGTGTATATATGTGTATATATATATATAAACTTGCTATATATTCTTTTTAGGCCAAGCCAAAACACACCCTTTCTTGTCAAGCAATATGTATTTCCTTTTAAAATAGCATTAAGGCCAATTGAAAACATTTGAGTTAACTGAAAATTATACTGTTAATTTTAGGATTTTTCCTCCATTTCAAATGCCATTACTATTTTTAAATGGCTAATTTCTGAAACAGAATCCCTGTTGAAAGACAAAGACTTAAAAAACTAGTAGTGAACATTGGTCATTAGAGATTTTGAAGGTTTTCCTCTTCTGTTTTTTGACTATAATTCATATTCATAGAATAATTAAGGTTGGAAAAGATCTCTAAGATCATTGAATCCAACCATTTACAATTCCCTCAAATTTTGAATTTTGTGGATAGTCACAGTCTTTCACACATTGTCACTCCCCACCCTCAAATCTGTCTCTAACCTCAAAAACCAACCAACCAACCAACCAACCAACCAACCAACCAACCAACCAACCAACCAACCACTGCATGTACCACCTGTTTGCCTGCAACTATTTGCAGGGCAACAAAGATGGAAACATCCATGGAGTGCAGATCTTTTGACATCAGGCAGATGCACAGTGTGCTGCACATCATGATTTGGTTGCGGTTTTGGTTTTTTTTATATATATAAATAGCAATGAAATTTTTCTTCACAGTTAAACTGCTAAGCTTGGTCTAGTTGTAATTAAGTCTAGCCTTCTGTTTTTCAAACAGATCAGGTTTCCGAACTACACCAGATTCATGGACTAATATTTCTATTTGGTGACCAGGTTTAGACAGGCAGGAACTGCTGCCCCTCCTTTTCCTAAGGGACTGCTTTAGTTTCATACAAATATGACCTTTGAAAGAAAAGGATAAACTAAGCTTTATGCCAGAAAAAGCTGGAGAAAGCCAATTCCCCTGTGTAAATAAAGAGTGAAGACCTAGTTATTTAGCTCTTTCGAGGAACAGTTTGCATCTGTTTCAGGTGCATCTGACAACAGAGATAATTTTGAATACAAAAACCTTGCAACTTTGACAAGGATATTAGTTATAAAATGCTGTAATACAAACGGGACAATAAACTGGAAAATCTGAAAGGAAATTGCAGCGATCAAGAATGGAAGAAAAACATTTCTTTACTGCAAACGTGTATTTTCTTTGGCTAAATATCCTCTTGAAATTGTCTTAGCTCAGTAGCCAGTTCCCATTTGTTTGTATTTAAAGGGAGGTAATAAAGAATTTAAATAGTAATGATAATATTATTCTTCTTTAAATTTAAACTACTTTAGAGTAGAAATAATGAAGACTATTCTTACAGAGAATAGTTGCCTGAGAAGTCAATGAAGGTACAGGGCAATGCTACAGCGGCATGATAGGGATGGCATCACTTTGCAGATTTACTGCATCACATCATAAGCAGATAGAGGAGAAATGCAAACAGCTTTGTAGGTGAGCAGGTGAGACATGACATTGACCAGACACTTTAAAGATAGTTTACAAAAAGAGAGAGTATTGGTATGACCTTCTCCTGACTCTCATGTTATTTATTCTATACTGACAGGTTAATGATTCTCTATAGCAACCACCCCATATCGGTTCAGCAATATCCGTGACTCCCAAGAGACTCACTTGAAACAACCCCTCTCTTTATGTAATCATTCACCTCATCTCAGAGCAGCGTGTAGGCCATAGAATAAATATGATAGGAACTTTATTGCTTAAATCTCCATTTCCAGGAAAACCTGGCTTGAAGGAGATCAAGAACTGAGAAGCAAAGGAAAGGGAGGCAGGGAGAAGAAAAGGGGGAGTGGCAAATGGAGATATTTATAGTGGCTTTATAGACTCCTGCCTCAGGGGCAATTTTCTCTAGGGGTCTGGAAAGTGTCTTTGATGAGTCCCAGAGTTCGCCAGGACTTAAAGCTGGGACTGTTGACACCTCCTTCATAAACAGGGGCCCCCAAAAATGCCAAAGGGGCATGAAAAATCTAGACCTAAATTTTACAAGAATATGAAGATGATCCTCAAATTTTGTAAAACAGAGAAGCCACAGAACTTGTTTTGAGAAATGTAAAAGAGTTTGAAACAAGTTCCCTTTCTGTCAATCTCTCTCACACAGAAGACCCTCTCTTCTCACCTTTCCTCTTCAATATCTGTGTTAAACTCCTTCTTGTTCTTTCTACCATTCTGATCCCTGATTCTGTGTTTGCCATAGCTACTTCCAGAGCACACAGCAGCCCACCTCTCTACCTGCTTGCCCCATCCTGCTCCATTGCTCTCATGGAAGAAATAATCTTGCACTAGTGTGGAATGCAGCATCCTCATCTCCCGCTTCTGAACCATATTCAATGAAAGAACACAATAGACCTTAAACACCAATCCCAGCATCCTCTGCTTTTGCTTCCTGGACTGCAGGGATTCTCATCTAGGTGCTGGACAGAGGATGCCACCCATCCATCATATGGATACTCTCTACATGAAAGGCATGACACAGGGAATCCTGACCCCCACAGAGGAGGGGCTGGAGTCCGGCTGGCATATGCTGCACAGCTGACATACTACCTAACAGCTATATGCAGATAACCAAAACCTGCCCTTCTCCCCATGGTTAAGTAATATGAATACAGCATTTTCTTTCCCTGCATTTTCTCTACCCAGCTGACTACAGTTGAATAAAAAGAGTTCCAGTCCTTGGATTTTATCTTCTCAGTCCTTTTCATATCTTTTTCTGAGTGTTAACACATTTTGAGAAAATGCTGTTGCAGAACATGCCCAGAGGTGTGACCATCTCTATGTATTTCAATTTCACAGTTTGTAAGGCAGGAAGGACTTCTCCAGTTGTATACCTCCATACTTAGGATAGGCCAGTGATTTATAGACAAGAAGCTGTATATATAAATCTCAATGCTGTATTTTAGAAGGCTTTCATTAAAAATGAAAGTTCCATAGAAATATTAATTGCAAATAATTTAAAAGGGAATATGCTCATAAAATCAAATAAGGATTAGAAAGCTTTCTTATTGTGTCCTGCATTGTCTCATGCAGTGGAAAAAAAGAAAAATTTGAAATTTTCACTTTCTGGACTAAGGCATTTGACAGTGCTGACTCTCCAGCACCAAGAGATGTCTTAGCACAAAAGCAAAGCCTATCAACACTGAATTATGACAGTTTGGTTGTTTGCCCAAATTTGGATACAATTGAGATCATTATAAAGAATTTTCATACATTCCTATCTGGATTATAAAACAAAAAACAAAACAAAAAAAAACACCAAAAAGCCAAACCAAACCAAAACAACCAAACAAAAAAACCCCAACCAAACAAAAAAAATGGTGCATGGGCATGTTCACACCATTCACTGCTTTGAATATGCCCCAGTCAGAAAGAATTACTAAATTTGGTACCAGAATATATTTCCTATCCACCACAGGCCATAAAATGTCACCTAATGCACTTCCTATTGTCATCCATCAAGTAATCCATATCTTGTTTGGGACAAATATGATCCAAATACAGCCCATTGCATATGAGAACAGGAGGACAAGTCTATCTTCCTCATCTTTATTTGAGGTTGAAAACATGTGATAATACTCTTGCAATACTGGAATTACTATACTACTTGTAAGAACAAAATTACCTGGTTTGACCCCTGCTCTTAAAGAAAGGTAATCACTGGGGATGCTCTGAAAGCTTACATCTCTGTACACAGAAGCATATAAATGAGTGTATGAAAAATTTCAAATACCTCTCTCAGAATCTTTGTACATGAACAGTCAGCCATAAGACAAGGACAAAAATGGGAGTGAATTCTATATGACAGGTAAAGTATGACTGCAAGTTGCTTGTATGGTGGTACAAAATCCTTACCAGATAATTATTTTTTTAATTACAAGCCTCTCCTCAAAAGATAAGATACCAGCAACAATACCTAGTTTCATGACACATTGATTAACTGCGTAAAAATAGAAAGACATCAGTTCTTTTCATATGCATGGGGTGTGCTCCAAGCTTGGAAAAGCTTTAAGGTAGACACAGGGACTGTAGCTGGCCCCGGCTTCAGGACTTGTATATAAATATTGAGATTAACATGTCTTACAGTTTCTTCTTCCCACCCTCTGTGAATTTACACTTCTCATCATTCAGTTCATAAATTTTCTGGTTGATAATGATGCTGTTACAGTGTTGGATTGGAAAGAGGGGAAAGAATTCAGTTGCCTAAATACTGAAGTGGTGCTTTAGACATGCAAGGTTATCCAAAACATTCCCATGGAGGTGGCAGATATGACTGAGCAACTTCTAGAACAACAACTCAAGACCTATTCCCAGGGAATTTTCTATAATACTAGACTACTAAGTTTAAGCAACAGAATCCCATCCTATGGGACATTGGGGAGAGAGATGCAAAATGATTTATCAGGTACACCTCAAATGCTACACCAGCTTTGGCTACCTGTAAACCTCTCTCTTTATCACAGACAATAACTTAGCACTTTTTGGGGAACATATTTGATACTAAAAACATATAGGATTTTTTTTTACCTTTTATTCTCATCTGGAAAATAAAGGCTGAAATACACTCCTTATGAAAGGAGACACTCTCCTCCAGGAGGCAAGTCAGTACGCTTAAGAATTAATTTGTCCTCTGAAGAGTGTCAAGGGCGACAATACTACCAAACAAAATGCTGCAGGCAATGACAACAATGAAGTTGAATTCAAGACTTATATTTCACCAAAGTTGACTAAAAATAAAGAAAAAAATAGGATTGGATTTAGGAGGCTAAAGTATGCATTTCTTCTTAGAGTGAAGACTCTAAGAAGAAAGAGTGCTGAAGAAATTCATTCATTGTTGGGTTATTTGTGCATTTCACGCAAAGTTGCTGTCTTTCTTTTATTTCAATAAAATTAATTAATTTTGGTCACTCTCCCTTCCCTCCATCCTCTCTGTGTGTCCCAAGAATACATCCCAGTAACTCCAGAAAAAAACAAAAACCAAAAACCATCTCCCAAGCAAATATTTTTTCAGAAACACAATAGAGAATGAAGTTGGGAGATAGGAGTGCTTCTATCTAGTATTGAAAAACAAAACTATGAGAATTGATTTTTGATGGCTAATTAGAACTTTCAGGAAATTGGTGGCAAGTACACAGTTTGCCTGATAAACAGTAAGACACCTGCACCATCTGAAGGCAACATGTACAACAATAAGCCATTAGCTGACAGATTGCTGGTATTAAAGGGCTTGTTGTTGCTCTTAAAGAGGGATTTTATAAAATTGTCCTCTGTGAATATATAAATCCAAGCAAAATTAAATGTTTTAGACAGAAAAACAATCTCTATTACACAGCTTGATTAATTATATTTTGATGAAGGACCAACGCATTTAGAAAAATATCTTTTTACCTTTCTTATCTCCGCTTGTCTTTGACTACAACCAAAAGCACTGATGGTATAGGAAGTTCAATTTTATTTTTCTTTCCCCTTCTAATACTTTTTGCCAGTAGTAAATGTAAAAATGGTGTAAGTTTAAAAGGAACTACTAAATGTCTTTAATAATGTATTGTCTGGTGCATAAAACACATTCTCAGAACAAGCATGTACCCAGCACTGTTACTGAGGTTTTGTTTCATTATTTTTAAATGTTATTTAACACCTAAGGAGAACTAAATAGCTCTTCCATTGTTTTGTATCATTTTTATAACACAGATCAAGCCTGTATATGAGACTAGGATGTAATGTGTTAAGATTTGCTGAAAAAAACCATTTTTTTTGATTAGAAACTCCATTCAGTCTGACCACTATGCAAAGGTCATTATATAGCAATTTATCACTTCTATTTTTCAATAAACAAAATGGCCAAATAATCAATGTTACAGCAGAATTCAGTAATAGGTACTGTGCAGTTAACCTGTACATGCACAGCAATTTCATTTATAGAGTTATAGAATGGTTTGTGTTGGAAGGGACCCTAAAGATCATCTAATTCCCACCTGCCATGGATGGAAGCACCTTCCACAAGACCAGGTTCTTCAAAGCCCCATCCAACTTGGCCTGGAACACTTCCAGGGATGGGACTGCCACACACTGTCACAGTGCCATGGTGCCACAGCATCTTCAAAGTGAAAAATTTCTTCCTAATATCTAATCTAAACCTAGTCTCCTCCAGTTTAAAGTGATTCCCTCTTGTGCTATCACTATACACTGTTACGACATATGAGATGCTTGTTATGTCAGACATGGGATTTTTCCACTTTTCCCAGGTGCAAAATACGATCCTTTGTAAGAATAATCTACAGATTTAATCTACAGATTTAACATACTATTTTTAGAGACCTATGTCTGCAGCCCACATTGTATAGGGCAAGATGCAGCTACAAGCTTTTACACAAGATGTTTTAATTTATGGGCAGAAGAGAACAGTGGCATATGCAGATTAGCAAGTAATGTCATAAGCAGTGTGTTGCCATTTATGGGCCATTGAGAACAGAATCATAATGGCAAATGATTTCAGTTTACTTGGCACTTAGTAGCAGCTTAGCTGTGCTAAACAAAGTTTGAATAGATGACTCTGTGGCCTGAGACCTTTTTTTTTTGTTTGTCCAAAAGCCCATCCTAATCAGAAACTGAAAACACTTCCCTGTTCATATTTTTGTTCCCATTGCAGAAATATCAAATGTCCATCTGTAAGATTTCCACAGTATAAACTCACTTAATTACTTCTGAATAAGAAATCACTACCCTTGCAGGTTAATGAGATGTTTTACAGACCACAGTTGCAGGGTGTGCCTTTCCATAGCAAGACAGAAAGCATTGTAAAAAAAAATATAAAATTATACTTCAGGTATAGTGAACAATTTGTTTTGGATGGTTGAAGATGAAAGGCTGAGACTGCTGTTGTCTCTGTCTATCTGGGGTGTATCTTCCACCTTAGCTCGTTATTGAAGTTCCCTTTTTTGTCACTGGAGAGAGGTATTTTTTTGCTATGATTCATCTGACTTTTTTGGATGTGAGTTATGAGATGAATTACACCCTTGGGGTGTCCATAAGCTGTGAAATGAGCCCAGTGTCACCAGGCAGGTGGATACACCTGCACTCTGTGTGTCTGCCTCAGACATGTGAATTCCTCCCTTTGTAATGACTTAATTTGCTGGTGGCCCTGTTCCTTAATCCACTATGGGGTCTCGAGTGTCAGAACTGAACAGAGATTACCATAACAGCTAGATTTGTCTGGTGATAAAGAGCAGCAGGTTTTCTCTTATTTCCTTTTCATTATCATTTAGTGTCAGATTTTCATGCTCGGTTTTTCCCCTTTGTTTTATTTTCCCTGGTGTCTCCAGAGGCAAGGGCTGTCCCTCCTACTGTTGTCACCTGACTCCACAATTCAAGCTGAAGATTTCAGAAATACATTTAGTAAATTATTTTTTTTTTAAGTTTCACTTCCTAAAAGTAGAGCTCTGGGCTCAGAGTGGTAAGATGTGGATTCATACCCCTTGAGCTTTCTTTTAGTTGATAGAAATATCAGCACAGTGGAAGGAGATGCTTTCTTTTTGCTTTGTTCTGCAATAAGCACATCAGAAACAAAATAAAAAGCAATAGTCAGAGCCACTGACTTAAGTTGTTCCAAGAATGCTAGAGACTGGAGAATGACAGTAAAAAACATAGTTTTGTCTTCTAAAGAATTTGATTCTGATTTATAGATTATGGGGCTTTAAAAGGCTTAACAATATTTTCTTTTAAGTAGAAAGTTCTCTTGTATAAATTTCTGGCATGGAAAAATAAGTTAAAAAAAAAAGAAAAGACACTTTATTTTAAGGGCCTACAGCCTTATATTAGAAAATTTTTGTTGAAAATTGGAATTTTTCTGTATTTAGATTTTTCACACCAAAGTAGCTTTTTGGGATTTTAGTCTTTACATACAGACTGGATTTTTCAATGCAAAGAGTTCTGACTGCATCTGTTCTTAAGATCTTGGAGCATGGTTTTTGATAGTATCAAAGAGATCTGTCACTTCCAAAAGGCTTGGTCTTGATCCCTGCAGCAAAAATCAGGAAAACTTATCCAAATTACATAACTATATGGATGTAAAGTGATTTAAAGTAAGCTAAATCATATACACATTGATTTCTTAATAATATGTATTATTAAGAATATATGTATTTATGTATTTATGTTTAAACCATTAAAAACTAATTTGGAATTAATTTCCTGCAATCTCCCATGCAAACAAATTCTTACAGAAGGTGATTGCTGCTCTTTGAGTTGACATGTATCTAATCTATCTGCCTAGATATTTAGCATGCAGTCATTTGTGACAGATTAAAAATCTTAAAAAGATACATGGACAAAAGCAGTGAAAACATGAGTTTTATCTGTCCGTGCTGTGCATAAAACTACTACTCCAGTGCTTGCCACAGTTCAGTAAATACTTGCCAAGTCCAATGGTGAGATAGCACAGCCATGGGTCACCTCTGCCCACACTCTTAGCTGCAAAGCATGTAAAGTGTCAAGGTTCAAGAAACAACTGGACACGGCACTTGGTGCTATGATTTCATTGACATGGCCATGTTTGGATAAAGTTGGACTTAATGATCTTGGAGGTCTTTTGCAACCTTAACGATTCGGTGATTCTAAAGTTTATTTGGAGCAATTGGCCCAGGCACTGTCCTACACTAAACTGAGGATGAGAATGGTGAGGCACTGGAACAGGTCACCCAAAAAACTGTGAATGCCCCATCGCTGGAAGTGTCCAAGGCCAGGTTGGATGGGATTTGAGCAACCTGGTCTAGAGGAAGGTGTCCCTCCTGCCCATGGCAGGGGGTCAGAACAAAATGTTCTTTGCAGTCCCTTCCAACTCAAATCGTTACGTGATTCTATGATTCCGTGAACTGAATATGTCATGGAAAACACTTGACTCTGCTGATGTACCCTTTTTCTTATGACTAGTTCTTTGCCCAACAGTTATTAATTATTGGAAGTGACACTGGGAACAGAATTACTTACTATTGCACCTGCTAAAGTATAATATCTTTGATTTCCTTTTTCTTCCTAGAAGAGACATCTCCCAAGGAACACAGGACACCATTGCCCTGTTCCTCTGAAAAGTTGTGCCTCACAGACTGTAATGGCAACTCAGCATTTAATAAAAGTGGTGGTGCAAGCACTATTTTGACCACTAGTCTTGTGTTCACTGCATGGTAGATGACTGCATTGTTAAACACATCTGTGCTGCCATTTTTATTTCTTGCTGAAGGGAGAGGCAGTCTTGATGCTTCTGAGGGCAAGCAGCAAAACTACGTTTCCTTCTTCTGTGTCATAATATCTCAGGCAAAGTATGCATATTTGTCATAATAGGCAATTCAGTTTTCTCATTGCCAAGAAGAATGAACAGATCAATGGATTACTTTGTTCAGATTGCCTCTGCAAAGGTGCATGTAGGTATTGATTTGCAGCATCCCTGAGCAGTACAAGGTATAACAGCATCAGGAACATCTGTTTATTTTGGAGTTTCCTGTGATTTTGGCACCAGCAGCCGGAGTAAGTGCAAATGCATATGTGTTACATCACCAGTAAATATCAAGCCAGGCTAACAGATGAGTAGGGTGGAGTGGTCATAAGCTGGTGAGGTGTGTGTGCAGCTGGGAGTGTGATGGGACCTGGACAGTCTGCCCAGAGAAGCTGTGGATGTTGGATGCTCAATACTGGAAGTGTTCAAGGCCAGGGCTGTATGGGCTCTGAGCAGCCTGGTCTAATGTACAGTGTCCCATGGCAGAGGGCTTGGAATGAGGTGATCTCTAAGGCCCCTTCCAACCTAAAACATTCTATGACTCTATGATTCTATGATTCAGTTCTATGATTCTATGACTTGGCTACTGAGGCACTGGGGGTCCAGGCCAACTGCTGAAGAGATGGAGAGTTTGGGAGTTGACTGAGGGGGGTGTGTGTCTGTGTGTCTCACTAGAGGGGGCAACTGGGAAACTAGTGATTCACTGGGCGCTACTAGGCTGACTGAATCCACCTATTGAATGAATCCACATTACATATATCTATACATAAAGATTTTTTCCAACTAATGGATTTTCCTCCCACTAGAGAACAGATTAAGGCCAGAATAAGGTGCTGTTTATGTTCGTATGCACACTGACTGTGCTGTTTCAGGGGGCCAGGCATGTGCCTATTAGGAACATGTGCCCAGATTTGCTCCTGGCTGGACCTGGGGACATGAAGGTTCAGCTCTTCACCTTAATCGAGCTAACAATTTCAACATCCTGTGAAAGTATTCATGTACATTTGGGTGAAATGAGCAATCCAGAGTAAACTTTTCTCTTGTGTCAGTGCTTCTCCCTTGTGTCAGGCAGGTAATTCTCAAAAGCAGAACAAGTCTTCAGTATTTTCTATGACCTTGAAGCAGTGATGATGTTTCCTAAGATGCCTCCCCTTCCTATGAGACATGCTCTTGCAGGTAGCAGAGCAGAGAGGGAATGTTAAACATATTTTAAACTTTCATAAACTGGCTTGTACACCACATCTTGTTCTCCTTGGCTTATTATGCATTTGCAGCACATATGAAGATTTTTTTTTACCCTTCATTGTCTCTGATGAGTCCAAATTCTTTTGGCTTTCTTCTTTCCATATATCCTCCAAAGGGCCTTTCCCATTCTGGATTGGCTCAGATCTACAGCTCAGTGTCCAGTCTCCTTTAGCCCTCTTCCAGACATGTAAAAGACAAGTTTGGAACCCCTACCAGACAGCCTCTTTGGCTGACAGGAGCCTCCAAAATCTTCTACAAGGCTCTACTTTGTAGCAAATCAGTCACTTATGAAGGTCTTTAGCACTGAGCCTTCTGGGAAACAAAAAACCATCCAGAAATTGGTGATTGCTTATCAGACTGACCAAGAAAAAAAATGTTTTCTTGTGTTATCCAGTCTTCTTGCATGAGGCTATTTTCTCTTGCCTTACACTTTGCATACAAGCTCTGAGAGACAGACTGTCATTTTAATCTGTATTTTCCAATGCTTAGCACAATAGCTTATGACGAAGGCCCTAGGCATTGCAGTAATATAAACAGCAGTAAAAAATAAATACAATGTAGTTCTTAAGGTGTGGCTTGCAAAAAACTTCCTGGTCATCTCCCTTGTCTAGACCTTTATTCACTCAAGGTCAAAGAGGTGAAAGAGCAGAGCTTTCTCAGTAAAATCTCTCAACCTTTTCTAACCCAAGTAATTTTTGCAAGTTCTTTTTATTGTTACTTGTCACATTACAGTTCCACACAGTTAAAAAATATTGTAGAAGCTACAGTTATTATAGTTATTAAGATTTTATGGCCTTGTTATTCATACCTTAAGCTCCTTAAAGTGAAGTGGTGCATTTTAAGAGAGCAGCATGTATTTAATTGATTCCACTTTAAAAAGGTCGTCCTACTTCAGTGGTTTCTAGTCTTTTTCCTTGGGTTTTGCTTCTATTAATAATGACAATATCAATTTTATCTCTTTAACAGAAGTGATACAAAGCAATTCCAATTTTCTTACTGTGCTGTATATCTGTTCTTGGTTTAACATTTTCCTCCCTTTTTTTTTTTAATCAAACTCCGTGGAAAGAATCACAGTGCTCTGAGGTACACATTCATGCACATATCTACCTCCACTTCAGAGTACAATGACATGGATTCATTGGCAGTGTAACTGTTCTTGAATTATACACATCTATCATGTGTATGTGTACATGGTGTAAGTACGTATCATAGGAGAGCTATGAGTAAGTTTCTGATGTCCATGAGAGAAGTTTTTATCTTACCAACTTTTAAATGCCTGTAGAGTAGATACTCTTATCTACAGTGGTTTCCTTAGAATCTGCTTCCAAGTGCTGAAGAGAGACGGGGTTGCTCACTTGAACAACCATAGGAATATAGGGTACCTTAAGATCAGCCTCCCTCTAGATATGCCCTGTTTCCCGCTGTGTTTTTGTGGGAATCCTAGAGTGAAATAGTGCAAGGGACAATTCATGAACCCACTTATGTCTTGTGTGGTGGAAGCTTTGTATGACAAAATTTCTCTGTGTTGAGACCCAAATGCTAAATGATTATCATACATTTCCATTCAGTTTTCTACATCTTCTATACCAAGAGACAGGGACAAACTTACATGAAATGCTTATACAAATTCAAGCCCAGGGGCCTTTATTCACCACAGGGTATTGTAATGGTTGGAACAAAAAATGAAACCATTCTGGTCAATCAGGAGTACTGAATAACAGCTTTCTTATCTAGTCTCACTGAAAGGACATCAGACACCTGAATTTGGACAATGCAAGCTTATACTATGAGATCAAGAAGGTCAAAACCAAAGAGAATGAAAAAAACATAGGCAATTGAATTACAGAGCAGTGATAAAGTCAAAGTAGTATATGTTCACTTTATCTTTAGCAGACTGCATTAGTCATTACAATTTTGATACTTCAGTGTACTGGCAAAGATTGATGGAATAGGAAATGGCTACTCATATATTCATTGTCATAAAAAAAGGCAATGAGAAAGGAAAGCAGTACAAATGTAAACCATTCCTTTCTACATCACATACCCATCACATACACCTGGCACATTTCTGCTCCATTGGCAGCTTCTACTGTGGATGAAGCCAGAAGCTGAAGGTGGTATGGCTGTTGCCAAACACACTGAAACAAACAGAAGTGTATTGTAATTTATGCAACAAAAGGGAGCATGTCAGGACAGTGTCTAGAAGGTCATGTAACATCTGCCTATTGATCTGAAACCCCCAAATATGCTCAAACATTTAAAAGACATATAGATGTTCAATGAATATCATTTAGTGATGAACTTGGTACTGCTGGGTTAATTGTTGCACTTGATGATATTAAAGATCTTTTCAAGTCTAATAAATTCTATCATTCCTGATTCTAAATGCACCATATTTTCTATAGATAATGCATTGTATTATTCATACAGTTGGAGTTTTCCAGGAAAGTTAAATGAACATTATTTTACCACTTATTCTCTTTCCCTTAAAATAAAATGAAATTATTAACTTCAACAGCAGTATTAGATATTTTCCTTGTTCTTCTTCAAGGGTATTACATAAGTGCATGGGGGTCAAAGAAGAGAGCTGCTAGAAAGAAAAGTGTCTGCCAAATACTGTTGAGCAGTGTATTAACATTATTCAAATTCCTTTTAAAGAGCAGTCCTTCCCCCCACAGTTTCTTCTTGACAGGTGTCAGTTGATGAAGAGATGAGTGCGGGGGTGGGTGTTCTTATCTAAAAGGATTTTAAATAATGTTACTGACATTATTTGAATCAAAATTACTGCCTAAGTAATGTTATAAGCAGTCTTGTGTTTTAAAGGGCATTCAATTATGTTACATTTTTCAGTAGCCCCACCTTTCATCCTCCCTTCTCCCCTCATTTGGGACTTGTATGTTCGCATTTTCCTGGGGTATAAGATGCCATAAAGTCACAGGATTGGTCACTGTCAGTAAACTGAGCATTTTACAAACAGCCTCAAGAGTTTGAAGTGATGATTTGGTTTGTTGTGAGGCTGTGGCAGCTCAGCAATCCTGTAGCAGTGGAGAGATATGGGTCCTGAGATTTTGGGTATGAGTGATTAGGTTTGCACTGTTCTTTAAGAGCAGCTGAGAAACAGCAGTGGATTTCTAGCAGAGAATTTTAAGTGAATTTAAGAGCACCATAATTATTCTCTGTGCCCTTGCTCCCCCTGTGATTCTTTCAATTTAAAAAAACCCTGATTTTCAGCCTCTTTGAGTGAGTGGCCCTTTTCAAATAAAACAAATGGCATGTTTTTTCCTTATACTTCCTCTAAAATTAGGAATAATATACCTGTGATGCATCCATTGAATTTATTTGTGCATTTATTTTGAGATGTCAGCAAAGAGGCTGGCATAGTTTTACAGAGTGGCAGATGACATGTTTGAGGAGAAGTTTACATTTTAATAGCTGTTCAAAACTAGATGCTGCTGTTTATAAACGCAAGAATTGTGTTATACTCAATACTTGACCAAAAAAAAAAAACAACTCATGAAATGGGGAAACTAAGATTTCTTTCAATTGTATGTCTGATACTGCTGGTAGCTCTTTATAGAGTAGATTGTCATAGAAGAGTTTGGTTCTTGTTTCCATAGTGTTTGTGAACTGATGAAGCAGCATCAGAGGTGATCAGAGAAAGACATAAAGGTAAGATTAAAATATATTTCCTAATAAAGAAAAGGGGCAGGGGGGAAGCAACCACAAAATAGAAAACCTTGAAATGCTCTGGAATAGTATTTTTTCAGAAATCATTCATGTATATAAAAGGAAAAAAAAAACCAAAACACAAACATTCAAGAGTCCTAAATGGAAAGAATATCGATAGAGTATAGGGTTGCTGGGTAATACTTATAAACTTACATGCAAAGCATATAGTCATATCACTGCAATGGCTCATGACTGAAAACTGTTGTTTGCTGAATATTTGAGAAATGTTGGCATAAGGCGATATTACTTTAAAAAGAAAGAAAAGCAAAACTTAAATAAAATTCTTAATTATAAAAAATCAGAGAAACACTGAAAACCTATGATGCTACAAAACCAAAATCCCTTCTAAGGTCCCATCTTTGTATAAGTTGGATCCCTACAGTAAATTTCCTAGATGTGTAGAAAAATCCCACAGCCCCTAAAGAAGGAACTCTATTCATTGTGTATTTCTTTGTTCTATATTGAATGAATCTGTGAAGAAAAACAATCTATTAGTACATCTTCTCTTCCATAAGCTGAATTTATTGGAGGCTTCGAGATGCTGTTCAATGTGATTATGTTATTTGCAGTATGCTGGCTGACTGCATAAACAATCAAAAATTATTTCTATGTGTTTCGTGTGATTTGGAGATTTTATTTTTAATACATACATAAATATTTATCAAATAAATGTTGGGGAAAAAAGTTCCTGGAGCTGCTGTGATTTTCTATTACACAAACAACCACCAAGGCAGGTAAATAGGGTATGACATGGCCAAGGAAGGAAGGCAGTCAACATAGAAGTAGGCAGAATGTGGAATTTTGTACTTGGAAGAGGCAGACCTAATGCCTGACATTTTTTCTTTTTCTGCACAAATGTCCATAGACTATAAGTTTTTCTAGATGACTGAGAAATCTGAGATGATCCCAGTGTACTCTAAAATGTAGAATTATTTTGGACAATTTTACCTCACCTTTTTATCCTCACTAATAACTATTTATATAGTGTTCTATCATTGTGAGGTTCTCTCCAGAAATCATGAAAAAGACACGATCTCTGTCTCAAACAAGAATAATAACAAGAGATGAAGGAAAGTGGGTGGGAAAAAAGTTTATAACAAGTAAAGGTAATTGAGTGGTATTTGCGTATAAATTTCAGCATTTAAATTTAGAATCAGGACATAGAGGAAAAGAATAATAGCTTGACTTGAGTGTTAAAAAAGGCATTTGAAAGTGGGGTAAGTAACCCCCATCTCAACAGAAAAGAGTGCAATACAAAAATGTATATGAATAAAAGTGGAATACTTAGGATTTTCTATTAGCCTGCACAGCTTAGTAGGGCACAAAGTTGTCAGAAGACTGGGAAAAAAGGTAGAACTTGTTTAAGTTCTTCCATAATATTTTACTGCACTGCGCTGCTTATGTTTACATGTCTTACTTGATATTTAGTGCCTGGAAATGCAAAAGATGAGAAGCAAGACAAGTCTAAGCTGTGATTCTCTGATAATTCATACATTTTTTTGTCCCAATAGATCCTCAAAAATACAAGGAAGGCAAATGCTCTTCTCTGAAAACTGTCACACACAAGGGATCCCTATGAACCTGTCCTCCACACTGTCTTCCCGCAGAGAAAGTTGCTAGTAAGAGATCAACTGACATGTTTGGCTTTAATTCAGTGCAAATTTGGAAGAAAAGTTTAGGAACACAAAACAGAGACAAATCTCTTTGGTCACTGCATCCAGTTCTCCGCACACTCTGTCTCACAGGACTCCTTTTCTGAATATAAGCTACATCCTGAAATTGGCTCATAAGTTATTTTTCTCCTATTCTTCTGGCTCTAGATTGGTTCTTGTATTTAGATTTTCTTCATAATTGCTAATTCAACCACATTATGAACAGTTTATGACCATTGTATTGTGTGGTTCTAGTTCTTTTTCTTCTTCTCTGATATTTTTCCTTCCAGTGTATTTATAAAGAGCAATCATAAATTGGTCTCTTGGTTTAATATAATTGTCTCATTTTCTAGACATTCCAAATAGATTTCTTGTGCACCAGAGTATGCACATGCTCCTGCTCAAGTTCATATTTGCAGGTGAGCTCTTTGGAAGACTTTTTCTGCAGCACAAACTCTTTCTTACCATTGCAACACATACCTTCCTGTAAGTATCATATTATTCATCCTATCTACTTGCTCTTCCAGCGCCTAAGAATCTTTTCCTCACTTTTCCACAAAAGAGTGCGGTTACGATGACATGTGCATTTTTCATCTGCACTGCTGTTTTTCAGTGCATATACTGCTGAATGGAAGAAAATAATATACAGTCTCAGCTGGTTACTGACCTTACCCATGTATCAAGATGAGCCATAAACATATCTGTAGCTCCTTTGGCTGTTGGTGAACTCTGCCCATCAAAGCAATTCATACATCTGGCTGCAAATACTTTAGAGATTCTCCTTCTAGGTGCTTCAGCAACTGCTGAAATAAATTCCAACTATTTAAGCATAAGTCATGCAGCAGGCAGAAAAAAAATACTTCTATTGGAGTCGAACAGAAATCGTCAGCACTGGATCAAACTAGTTTTTGACTGACAGCATCAAGAGGTTTCCTGGCTTGATTAAGCTTCCTATAATTAATAGGATGGAATTTCTGACAACTTTCTCCACATAAAAATTGTCTTATCTGTAACAGAACTTTGCCCATCAATTAGCTGCTAAACACTCAGATCTTCTATCGATGGTAACCACAACACAGAGAGCAGAAGTACAGTGTAGACTCTATTTCCTAGAGTACCAATCACAGTATTTTTGTTTCTCAGATCAGTGCATTTTATTATAAGCAGAAAGAACATGAGTATTATGGTAGTCCATGACATTTGCAAGCATGTCCAAAATGGATATTTCTTAGAATTGGAATAAAGCTTCACAGGAGTCCAGTTGGTGTTTATTAAGCTCTTCCTTTAAAAAAATTGCTTGGACCTTTTCTTGTGTTTACCAAATGTAAATGAATGAAGATAAATAGCCAAGCAGGAAGCAAAGTAAAAAAGGAATTCTAAAATTCTCATATTAAAATATGTTTTTAAAAGATTTTTTTCCTTTTTTTTTTTTGTTAAACCAAGATATTTTCTGTAAACTGAGGTCTTAAGAAGAGATATTTGGAGGGAATTTCAGTGAATTTTAACAAAGCGCTATATATTTTATTTAAGTATACTTAACAGAAGATGAAAAAATAGATAACTAGTCAGTAATAATCATGTGCAGCTCACTGCTACAAAACAGCCCAGCTGAGAACTTAGAGGGATTCCCAAGGCCATGCATTGTGATGCAATATACAGTAGTGGAAGAGTCAGCTAGTGTGCACAGTTGTTTGTGGCAATGGATTGTAAAAGTGAATCATTCTGCCCACAACTCAACAAAAGAATTGAAAGATGAGAGCAAGATTAGCACAAGAGTTTTTTTCCTACCTCACAATGCAGGGACAGTAGGAAGAGACTCACAGAATGTAGGTCTCAATGCACACAGGAGGGAATTAAGGGACTGCAGGTACTGATGTGAGTACACACAGAGGTACAGCTATCACATCTCCAATAGGAGGGGTGTAAAATGGGGTAAACAGCTCTGAGAAGAGGGATGTGTACTTGTGATGCCCATGTCCTGGAAGAAATTGTGTGCAATTCAACCCAGTGAAATTGGCATAGTCATCACCTGTGAAAGTATTTAAAGGACATGTAGATCTGTTGCTTGGGGACATAATTTAGCAGGGGACATGGTTTATCAGTGGACTTGGCAGTGCTCTGTATTAATGGTTTGACTCAATAATCTTAAGGGTCTTTTCAATCTAAACAATTCTACCATTACATGATTCTATAACTTTGTGTCTGCGTGGGTACATGTGGGTGTGATTGAAACTCTTGGGGAATAGTTACAGGAGGATGTCTCAAAACGCGTGGGTGTTCATCAGCATTTTGCAAGTGTAAAATGTTGTGGTTTGTTTTATTCCTGAATTGATCCTGACTGTATAGCTCACTGATTGCAACATAATGATGCATCATTAATGAATTGACATACCTCCTTGATACTGATTTTATTTAAACCAAGCGAATTGAGCAGAGTTTTCTTTCTCTGCAACACAGGAAAGGAGGAATTGGTATTAAGATACAATAATGAACTAATCATGGATCAAAAATCAAATCAAAAGAGAACAGGTGGGGTGGAAATGAAAAATACAAAATTTTAGGGTTTTAAATTTTTTGCAATAATTGCACTAATTTTCAAATGGTAATATGTAACAAGATGCTTCCAGACCCTTTCAGCTAAGCTAATACAGAAAGCCTCTCATGAGGGTCTTTTCCAGGACATTTCTAGCTCAGCATCGTAGAGACAATTCCTAGTTTTACAGGGCTCAGGTAAGTTTCTATACTTCCTGTTTGGTAAATCACCTTGGCCTCCTAGACAGAGAAATTCAGACCAGATTCTGAATCAATACTCAATTATTTAAAGTTTGTCTCCAGCTGAACTTCAGAAAAATATATTGAGTGAAGGATAATTAGTACAGATCAACAAAAGGATAGACACAGATAAATATGAACAAAAGCTTCTGCAATTATGCTTTTCTACACCCACTGAGTTTGTTTTGAACTAATCCCATCCATTTTCATTTTTATTTTATTTTACCTTTTTTTTCCTGAAAAATATAGCCACTAAATCTTTCTTGCTGGTCTCTATGCCTCATTTAGCTATTTAAAAGAAAATAATCAAAGACATACAGCTATACTTACTAAAACTCTTCAGAAACACAGTATTGAGGCACTAGGCTGTGCTTAGGGGAAAATGAGCTTTTACTTAAAAAATATTAAAGATGACATGAAGTAACAGTAATGGAGAGCTGTCTCATATGTAAAACTTGGGTTAAAAAATTATTCTCTGCTGTTGGGGCCACATTCAGGAATAAAACTCCACAAAAAAACTTCAACAAGTGAAGTAAAGGAGAAGGAAAATGTTTCCCTGATATAAGGAATATTGAATGCAATACTAGTATGAGCAGTCTGGTAGCTACAACAGATAAACAGGACTCAGGATATCATCACATTGCTTCACCTTAAAAAAGTTCAACTTTATCACGCCTTGACACCTCTAGCTGTAAGCAGCAATCCTTCATATTTTTGGTGGTTTCTATCTGACCATTAACTTCTTCAAAGAAAGGCTCTTAATATGGAATAAGCTCAAAAATAGTAAACCAAAAGCAATATTTTACCTGATTGAGAAAGGAAATTTTAAAAATAACAGTTACTGAAACATGCAGATAACATTTGTGGCCAACTTTTTCCTGTGTGATATGCTATTTCTGCTTTTTCTTTTTCTCCTTAGCCTGTTTCTTCACGACTTTAAGAGGATGTATACATGCTATGCCTGATATACCTATTGTAGTAGTTTGTTTTTAAAAAGACCTGATTCTGCTCTTGCACAGAGTTATTTCTTGGTTCACTGAGTAACACCTGCTTTGCTTCAGTGTGAATGAAAGAAGTTTTAAACTGCTTCTCAAGATACTACAGAGGCAGTAACAAACTACTGCAACAGAGTGTACATCAAACAGACAGATGAGATGTCAATCCACGATTCTGGCAGAGGAGGTTGCCATGGAGTTACAGATATTTCCTAGATGTGAAAAATTCTATTTTGATGTCTCTTGAATTGGATAAGGAAATATTTGTCAGTAAATCTGGGATTTATCTCATTAAGGCTTAGCTCTCTAATGCTAGGCATGATTCAGGTCCCACCTGTGGTCAACAAGGAAACATGCATCCCAAGAAGGCCTAGTCATGCTCAATATCATGAATACTCAGGTTGGGATGTTTTTCTAAGTAGCTTCTCTCTACTGAGTAAACACAGAAGGAACCTCTGTTTGGCCTCCATTCCTAATTTT
This sequence comes from Sakesphorus luctuosus, assembly GCA_013396695.1. NCBI lineage: Eukaryota > Metazoa > Chordata > Aves > Passeriformes > Thamnophilidae > Sakesphorus > Sakesphorus luctuosus. The sequence goes on from VWZD01008760.1 coordinate 1,170,569, forward strand.
TCATGGTCCAACTTTAAGTAAAATAGATTTCACATTTCACCATATTTTAGGAGAGAGGTAATTAGCCTAGTTGGCGCTTAACCTCTGAAGGCTAGAATGCAGCAAAATAGGTCTCAGACAATTCATCTGAGGAGAGAATCAAGTCATTAGTGACCAGTTGGCAACTCCAGGTTTAAACAAACTGCTCATGATCAGACACCAAAGAGTATAATGACAAACTAATATCCCCTTCAGTTTTGGGCTATATTAATAACATGACTCAACACCAAATTTGTTTTCAGCCCTGTAGCTCATCTGAGAGGCAGCTAAAGTTTGTTGTAGAAGTAGCAGTTCAAGAGTGCATAATATCTGAGCATGACTGCTCTAGTTTTGTTAGGGGGGAAAATATTTTACTGCTTTTGATCAGAATCAAAATCCAGGGTGGGTGACAGGCTTGTTCATCAAATGAAGACACACAATCTTCAATTCAGTAACGATGCCAAGTAATGGCATAGAGAAGATCATTTCAGTGACATAGAAAGAGGAGAAAGAATACTTCTATTGTTAATTACAACAATTAAGTTCTGATGGATAGAACATTTAATGGTACAAAATAATTACAGGAGGATTGCCTAACTTAGATCTTTGACTATTCAAAAATTTGAGAGAAAAGCTTTTCTACTCTGCACAATAAAGAGCTCTATTACCAAGGATTTCCAAGTGCTGGTAACAAAGCTGAACAAACGTGACTTGCTTATGCTAAAGTGCTTGATAAACAGGAACCAGATCATGGCCTCATGGATATCTAAACAAATCCATGGGAGGTACTTTTTTAACTTCTCAACCACTTCAAGATGGGAAAAGTCCAATTCTACTTGGAACTAGATGATCTTTAATGTCTCTTCCAACCCAAACCATTCTATGATTCCATAACCCTTTGAGATCCAACAGTAAGGAAGTCTGTAGGAAATGGCTGCCAAGATATAGTTGCAGTGTTAAAAAAAAAGGAATCTGGCAGGATTTTTCTTTAGGCATTCTTTTCATTTGATGAAACATTGGAGAAAAAAGATAAATAGTCTCTCATCAATAAGCACAGTCACCTCAACTAAAGAGAGAGAAAATCTGTAAAGTGTATACTGAAAAAGTAATAATCATATTGTAGTTTTTTATCTGACTCAGAAGCTTTCAGAAAGCTAAGCTTGACATTCATTAAAAAAAAAAAAATCAAAGGAAACTAAGTAGCCTGAGTTTACATCAGGGAACAAAGTGAAATCTTTCCTGAACAAGCAATTATCAAATTACAGACCTGTCACTGCAGTTTCCTGCAAAGGGTCAGCACCTTCTCTTGTTCCTGACAGACAAAGAAAGTGTGACAGGCTTGATCAATATTTCAGTTAACAAAACAACTGGCTAATAAGAGGACTTATGACAGAAAAAGTTTGTTTCGAGGCAATAAAATAGATGTTTTCTCAAAGATGTGATTTAATTGTTTTTCTTGTTTGTTGAATAGTTCTCATTAATCTGAATTTCTTTCTTCAATCATGAGATATGTGTGTTTAAACTTATATTTTCAAAGATGTGGGGAAAAATAATCAGAAGACTATGTAAATTTAAACAAGAACATTTTCGGTTATCTGTCAGTTGTAAAAGGACAACTATGTTGAAAGGAAATTTTAAGACATTAAATGCACATCCATGTGCACATGAGAGATGTGATGAGCCCTCTCCTTTTTCCCACCTGACTCAAAGTGAGGCAAATTTGAGGAATACTGGGCAAAGTAGGCAGATTTGTCCAGCAGAAGTCAATATCTGTTGTTATTTTCCTTACATGAGTGCTATATGAATTCTGGTTGATGAAACTCCACAGAAGCTTGAGCACTTTTATATTTTTAAATCTTTCAATGACTTTTAACGGAGCAGCACGCTACTGTGGAAATCAAATCCCTTTCCTTTAGGTTTCCAGGAACCTCCTATGAAAGTGAATTTCATTTCAAGGCAAATATCATGGAGCCTGATAATTCAACTCTCTTCCTTTGGAAGCAAAATATATTTATTGCATGAGGGTAAGGTCTCTCAAAATGGAAATGTCAGCACACACCAATGGTGAGCTGCACTAAGAAGTGCTCAGCGGACAAGAGCGGTGCAGACCTTGATGATATCCTAAGCTCTGGCTTTGCAAATTATTTCACTTAACTGCTGCCCTCACCAGCATTTGTTCAGTCAAAGCTGGATTTAGAGGACAGCATCAGAGTTCTTGCCTATTCTTCCACGTACAAAGAATTCTGAAAAGGATTATATTGCAGATTTCTCCTTCTGTATGGTCATAACATTTAAAATACATTAAACCTTTGCTTTTGCTTCTCTGTGGGTTCCTGTACCCTACAGCTTAACACATTTTAGAGTCTGTAGGGGTTCATATTATACTCCAAGCTTCATGTAATGTTGTAATGTTTCCATAAAACCATTATGTGGAAGAATGTTGCAAGCTTTGTTTTTTATTTTTCTATGGCAGTTTTGTGTGACACTTATTTATACACCTTATTATGTGCTGTAGTCCCTAGTGATCATTTTTCATAGTGATCTAACTTGTCTGGTATTCTTTCCCTAAAGGCTGTAAACACACTGGCTCTATATAATCTCAAGGCTTTAAAGCTGAGCTGTTCTGATGCTGCATTCAGCAGCTAAAGCTTTCCACTCGAGCTATCATCTTTGCATGCAGAGTGTCAGCTGCATCTGATATGACTCAACATTTTCTGTGACAAAAACTGCACTTCTGGAAAGAAGAAACACCTCAAAAATGCCTCTTGGCAATGGCACACGTTGATCTGGATGAACATGCCAGGTCTGTGCAGGGGCATGGATGAACTTCCCTCCACCTCAGCTCCAACCTGCTAGAGATGAGCTACAATCTTTGCTTTGTCAGAGAACGCTGAACTCGACCTACACTGATGTGAACAAAACTATGATGTTGAAACAGGAGATTGTTTACATTTTAAAAATATTTGTGTCCAAGCTTGATACAAGTAGATGATGTAGATGCTAAGCTCTTCATGACAAATTCATGGTGGGAAGAAGCAAAAGAGCTGAGAGGTTAAGGAAAACTGCCGTTTATATTTCAGTGGCTTCTGTTTGTGTTTATGTTTCCACCCCCCACAGACTTTACTTAATGCCTTGAGAAACCTTTTATCAAGCCAGAAGAATGCCAGTCCCAGCGGGTTATGGAAGAGCTTACGCTGTTTAATTCAGACTCTCATGCTGATTCAAATTACTTTTTCTCACACATCAAAGAAAACTCCAAAATTTGGCGTGTTCAAATTACTGCACTGTTTCTGGGTGTCTGTTTATTACCATTAAACCCTCAAAGTCTCTAGTCTCAATTAGCTGTTTCATTTTTTAACAGCCTTTATCATCCATGTATTCATGCTATCCATCCCTCCCTCCACGTAGATTCTGAAGGCTATTTTCAACAAGGCTCCCTCCTAAGCTTATAGCCTTCAATAGCCCAAACAGACATGCCTTTCCACAAGGCGAATTACACAGAGGATGCTAAGGACCTTCAATAATCTCAAGACCTCACATAGGTCAAATGGAATCTCAATCTCTCCATGAAAGACAAACTGCCTTAAAGGCAATTTATTCTGCTTAACTTTAGCTGTAAAAAATTTGGGCAGATAAAATAACCAAATTGTTTTAATTCCTCATGAATGGAATGAAGAGATACAGTGTCAGGACTGAGCAATTAATTCCTTTCAAGGATAGATATCTGAGATATGTAGGATGGATTACCTGTGGAGGTGCTACATTCTTTGTGCTGGCTGTAGATAATTACCCTCGATGACTAACTTTCATATGGGTAAAATTAGATGATGTGTTGTGATTATAGAATGACCTTGCAGAGAATGGCTCCCAGTACAGGCAATTTTAAAGCCTATGAACCTTTTGTACAAACAATGAGATATAAATATGAGACATTAGCAATAACAATGGTATTTACATACTTCACATTTTTCAGACCACTTGAAAACACCTAGCAGTGTTGAGGTCTGTGTTATTTTTTGGTTTTTTGTTTTTTTTTTTTTAATGCTGAGGTGGACTTAAAGCTCATCAGAAGAAATAGACTAAATCTAATGGTTACATCTCCAGGCCCACATTTCCTCCATGTGTGCAGATTCCACATCTGAGACAAAGCAGTGTTAAAGTACAGGATGGCAAGACCTTAAGTAAGACACAGTTCTGCCTGCTACATGCTTTCTTTAAAAATGAGCTTTCAGAAAGCACAAGAAAGACTTTAGTACCTAAATTTATTTTTTTGTTGTTATTTGAAAAACATAGTAGAACAGTGAGGTTTAGAAACAGAGGAATTTAGACAATACATAAAAAAAAATAAACTGTTTTACTAGAAGTTCCCCTTCCTGCTCATTTTGCCCTCTCCTCCTTTTTCTCTTGCTTATTATCAAATTATTTCTGGCTTTGTGGCATGTAATGCCTCCAATAAATTCCAAAGAATTCCTTCAGGGCCAGAGTTCCATAAATGCTCCATTCTCTTTTTGGGAGACAAGAAGATGGGAACCCCACTTCATGTTAAGATTATGGAGCACTTGCTGCACCCTGGCTCATTTCAAAAAATCTGATCATTTACATAATTGACCTATTGTCCTAGTTTCACCTGGCAATAGATACTAATTTCCTATCTTCTCCTGACAATGACTATTGAATTAAAAAAAAAAAGGCGGTATAAAATACCTGCATAATGGTTAAAAAAGCAGTCATAGTGTAAAACCTGTCTTGCCTACCCAAAGTGCAGCTTAAGAGACTCTTATCAATGTGGAATCCCAGCAGAACTTAGGAGGAAACTTTGTGTTTGTCTCAGAGCTACCTGAGCTATAAGCCAACTATAAGGAAAGAGTAAGTAAATGGAAAGGGGAAAGCATCCTCACATGACAACAGGTACTAGGATTGTTCTGTAGCTGGGTAAAGTATCTTATGAAAATTTTCCCTGTCAAGAAACTTGTAAAGCCCCTGGCTGCTCCTAAAGCACAAAGCAACAGTAGTGTCAAAGACTTCACTATATTTTGTTGGGTTTGTTCACTTCTAGTTCCTGGTCCTGATGTAAAGACACATATTTGGCTTTGTGATGAATTGAAATGATGTGAACTGCTTGGCATTTGATCTAAGACATAGTACGTGATGAATGCAGGGATATCAAATAGTCTATGACAGATGTGAACCCATCTGACAGGGAGAAAAAGATGTTTCATATCTCAAGAGAAAAGGATATTTTCTTTTTTATGTTGTCATGGTTTAACCTCAGATGGCAACTACGTACCATGGAGCCACTTTCTCTACCTCCAACTCTGATGGGATGGGGGAGGAGAATTAGGAAAAAAAAACTTAAACCCATGAGTTAACAACAGTTTAAAATTGAAATAAAAAATAACAATAGCAATACAATAATGAAACAACAACAACAACAACATAGTAATACAATGAGTAGGGAGACAACAAAAGAAAGAGAGAAATAAAACCCAAGACAGATTAGTGATGCACAATACCCTTACTCACTGCCCACTGACTGATGCCTACCCCACCTCCAGCAGGGATTGGCCAAGTCCCACCAGTTCATATACTGAGCATGATGTTTTACGGTATGGAATATCCCTTTGGCCAGTTCAGATCAATTGTCCTGGCCATGCTCTCTCACAGCTTCTCCTGTATCTATGCATGGGAAACTGAGTTTAGAGATAGCACAACTCAGCAACAACTAAAACATCAGTATGTTATCAACACTCTTTTCATATTAAATCTAAACTCCACAGCCATGTAACAGCTACTTAGGATGAAAATTAACTCTATCCCAGCTGAACATACATCCTCAGAATGTCATATTTCTCATCAGATGTTTGATCAGACGTATTCAAGTTCTAGCAAATGGCAAAAAGAATCTCATTGATGAAGAGAATCTGATCAAAATCAAGCACCAGGGTATGTTTGCCTAATATCAAAGTGGAGGAGTGGGTTTTATGAATGTTTGCAAAAACTGAAGCAACCTCTCAGGGAAAAAAAAAGTCTGAAAATTTCCTAACAGAAAACTACAAGACAGACTTTAACTGGTGTACAATGGCAGAGAAACATTAATACTGTTTCTAATATTTAGTAGCTTAAGCACTACTCAAAGCGCTGAGAAGTTGTACACATTTATGAGGTATATTCTCCAAGATTAAACTTCAGATTTTCCTAACAGTTCATAAAATATGTTCCTATTTACTTTAAGAAATAATACAATGGAATGAACAATAAGAATATTAATATAACCATTCATTTTTAAAATGAAAAATTACTTCTCCATTTTAGTCTTTTAAAGGGAATATTTTCTGTTTTACTTCCAGTACAATGTAATCACATAACTTCAGTACCTGCTGTCCAGAGCCCACGGTGTTAGGTGAGACACAGACAAAAGGCTTGGTAAATACCTTAGCTTTTCTGTGCTTTTATTTTTTACCAAGATATAAAATGAAGCAACAGCAATTTCTTATCTTCCTAGTAGGATGCTGTGAGTAATAACTAACAAATACCTGCAAGGTTCTAAGGACTTTAATCCTATTTACTGGAGAGGTCAAAACTCTTGTGCTTCCAAGAAGAAACAAACATTTTACAATGTGAAAAAACCCAGAGGTTTGTTTCAGTGCATTAGTCCTGAGGGGAGACGGATATCCTTTCAAGCTCATGGCAAAGAGTTGTAATGTGTAGTAAATAACCTGATACATCTTTATGTGAATCAAGATCATGCAGTTTTTCAAAACCATACTGTTATTCAAACTCATGCTTTATTGCAAGGCTATGCATGTCTGTATGTCNATAGTACGTGATGAATGCAGGGATATCAAATAGTCTATGACAGATGTGAACCCATCTGACAGGGAGAAAAAGATGTTTCATATCTCAAGAGAAAAGGATATTTTCTTTTTTATGTTGTCATGGTTTAACCTCAGATGGCAACTACGTACCATGGAGCCACTTTCTCTACCTCCAACTCTGATGGGATGGGGGAGGAGAATTAGGAAAAAAAAACTTAAACCCATGAGTTAACAACAGTTTAAAATTGAAATAAAAAATAACAATAGCAATACAATAATGAAACAACAACAACAACAACATAGTAATACAATGAGTAGGGAGACAACAAAAGAAAGAGAGAAATAAAACCCAAGACAGATTAGTGATGCACAATACCCTTACTCACTGCCCACTGACTGATGCCTACCCCACCTCCAGCAGGGATTGGCCAAGTCCCACCAGTTCATATACTGAGCATGATGTTTTACGGTATGGAATATCCCTTTGGCCAGTTCAGATCAATTGTCCTGGCCATGCTCTCTCACAGCTTCTCCTGTATCTATGCATGGGAAACTGAGTTTAGAGATAGCACAACTCAGCAACAACTAAAACNATTTAAAAAGATACTAGTTTTAGTTAAGTGTCTGTAACTATATTTTCAAATCTGATGCTGTAAGAGAATTTTTTTTAAATAAAACTCTCTAAGAGTTCTTCATGTTCAGTAACTGTAAGGGCTTTTAGTTTAGGAAACAGTTTTTCAGCAGTCTCATCAGTGGAATTTCNCATACATCCTCAGAATGTCATATTTCTCATCAGATGTTTGATCAGACGTATTCAAGTTCTAGCAAATGGCAAAAAGAATCTCATTGATGAAGAGAATCTGATAAAAATCAAGCACCAGGGTATGTTTGCCTAATATCAAAGTGGAGGAGTGGGTTTTATGAATGTTTGCAAAAACTGAAGCAACCTCTCAGGGAAAAAAAAAGTCTGAAAATTTCCTAACAGAAAACTACAAGACAGACTTTAACTGGTGTACAATGGCAGAGAAACATTAATACTGTTTCTAATATTTAGTAGCTTAAGCACTACTCAAAGCGCTGAGAAGTTGTACACATTTATGAGGTATATTCTCCAAGATTAAACTTCAGATTTTCTTAACAGTTCATAAAATATGTTCCTATTTACTTTAAGAAATAATACAATGGAATGAACAATAAGAATATTAATATAACCATTCATTTTTAAAATGAAAAATTACTTCTCCATTTTAGTCTTTTAAAGGGAATATTTTCTGTTTTACTTCCAGTACAATGTAATCACATAACTTCAGTACCTGCTGTCCAGAGCCCACGGTGTTAGGTGAGACACAGACAAAAGGCTTGGTAAATACCTTAGCTTTTCTGTGCTTTTATTTTTTACCAAGATATAAAATGAAGCAACAGCAATTTCTTATCTTCCTAGTAGGATGCTGTGAGTAATAACTAACAAATACCTGCAAGGTTCTAAGGACTTTAATCCTATTTACTGGAGAGGTCAAAACTCTTGTGCTTCCAAGAAGAAACAAACATTTTACAATGTGAAAAAACCCAGAGGTTTGTTTCAGTGCATTAGTCCTGAGGGGAGACGGATATCCTTTCAAGCTCATGGCAAAGAGTTGTAATGTGTAGTAAATAACCTGATACATCTTTATGTGAATCAAGATCATGCAGTTTTTCAAAACCATACTGTTATTCAAACTCATGCTTTATTGCAAGGCTATGCATGTCTGTATGTCTTTGCTCCAAGACAATTCAATAGAATATGCTCAGATCTAAAGCTCCTTCTGCTCTCAGTGAGGTCTACCTTAATCCCTAGAGAAAGACAAGCTGTTCTGTCAAAACAAGTGGAATGAACACACAAGTATGTACATATATTAAGTAGCCCTCATTCATGCACATTGTAACTTCAGTTTTTGTGCTAAGCAGTTTTAGCTGGGATGACAAAAAACCCAAGAGGGTCATGTGACAGTGCATTGTAGCTCTTGGACCAAAACCAATCCTCTTGTGTGACCACTTATAATGACAAAATAACAGAAGAGAGGCTTGTCATGGAGGTAGAAAGTACAAACAACTCAGTACTTGACAGTCAAAGGCCTAATAGCAAAGATGTCTGTTGACTGAGAGACTCTGAATGAAGAAATTATCCCAGGTCATGCAACCTTTGCCCATGCACTCAAACTCAAGAAAATCCATCCAAGTTAAATTTCTAGTAAATGTGCTCAAGCTGCATAGGAGCTATATGCAATCCAATGCATTAATTAGGTTATATAACTCTTACTTACAAAGTAGTATTTAGTCTGGGCTGCCTGAAAACACACTGATAGACTGTATTATTTCTTAGGCATTCAGAACAGCAGTTGTATACTGTCATCTCATCACTTTGGTTCATCTTAGTTTATGTAGAGCCTATTGGAAATGAAGTGTAAAAGCCCAGTCTGAAAGCAGTGTATTATTTTATATTGTTGTCAGATTCCATTGTGTCATTTCATTGGATATTAAGAGTTGTCACATCATATTAATGCTGTAGCTCAAGGGAATGGTGATGTGGTGGGACACACAAGATACAGACAGTAGGAGCTAAATAAGAATTAATTTCCATGTCCTCATCGACTTCATTAGCTGGTTGGTATCGAAACATGATCACAGTAGTTTTCAGAAAAACAAAAATATTTTGTCTAAGTACATGTAATTTAAGTAGGAGTACTGACAAATTTGTGAGCAAAGGAAAATTTAGGTTATGTATTTAAAAAGANGTTTGTGGGGCTTTTTTTGTTTTATCTGTTTGCGTTTTTTTCCCCTCTAGGGGATGGTACTCTTAAAAACAGTACGTGTTTATGTCTTCATCCTAGAACCAATATTTCTGATACAATGACCAACATTTCTTAAATATTTCAGTTGCCTTCTGTGGCTTTAATCCTGCATAAGATTATGTCCAGAGATTTTAAATTCAATCTCCATTCTTACTTGATACTCAAGAACAATAAGATTCTTGAAACACTTCAGTATGTGCTTAATTTGCAAAGAAAATAGGAGGTTTAAGGTACTTTTTAAAAATAAAACTTCACATAGCTTGTAGCTTTAGATATAAGAGGCATCAGTAGAAATAAAATTGTTTAAAAAGAGCCTAGTATCTTTGACTAATATGAAAAAAACCCTCCAACATATACTACAGGTTTTTGGCTGCTGATCTCAGAAAGAAAAGCACTAAAGAATCCTGAATATCTGCTTCCATTTCCGGTTTCCAAAAGGACAGGAATTTAGTGAGTCTAGGACATTTCACCCTTACCATGAACTTTGAGCCATGCTGAATTGAGCATTTGATAGAGTGACTCTGCATGGTCTGAAGAGTGAATACAATATTTTCAGGATCAGCCAGGCCACAATGTCACCATTTCCTTTAAGAGATTTCTGAAGCAAATAATATCCAGCAGCAAAGAATAATTGACAATCAGATCTTCTGATAAACTCGATAGAAAGTCAGAAAATACATTAAAGATACAGAAAGGTGCTAGAGATGTTTCACAAAGACAGAGAACATGTTAGATATGATCTTATTTATACAAGTTTTTAGTTATAGCTGACAGGCTAAGATGAAGTTACAGAATCAGATTTAGGTTTCTTTAAGCACTGATATGTAGATCTTCTTCCTACCAAACTAAAAGAATTTGATAGTTAGTGAAATGACAGTTTCAAATTTAATGTTGAATGATACAGCAAACCATAAAACCTTATACACATAAAATATCTTGCACTGTAAACCCTAATTTTGATTCAGTTCTGTAACTGACCATTAAACAAACAATAAGAGTAATAGTATAATACTACAGTAGTAATTAAAAAACTGTGATTCTCTAATTTCTAATGTAATTTTAAAGCTAATTTAAGTATGGTTTCCTTGGAAGGTTACTTTGGATGCATAAGATATTTGGTTGTTAAATTCAGCAGTTAATCATTCCCCTACCTTTTTTAAATATTTTTTTCCAAGTCGGTAATGATTTAACATAGGTAATTTTTTGGTTGTATTAAAATGAAAAAAATCTGTTAAAACCAGTTTCTGCTTAAAACTTTGTTTAGTTACTGCATAATCTGATATTATGACTTACACCAAGCATGTCATGACCTGAATTTTTCCTGGCCACTACCTCTGTAACTTGGGGAGTACTAACAATGTTAAGCTTCAGTCGAGCTCTTTCCAATGGCTGCTAGTCCTGAGCAGCTTCTTTACTCTCATGTGCATTGGCATTGATAATATATTCCAGCATGATAAAATCGTGCCTTCCTTAACTCCCTTCCTGTCTGATTGGAATTCTGGCTCTAGGCAGTTTGCATTCCTCACTGATTAAGAACCCGTTTGAGCAGGAATGAAGCAGAGTTCCCATTTGACAAATGGGAACACCAAAATAGACACCCAAATCTGAAACTTTTGGCATTACTTCTTTCTGTCTCAGAGAAGTAATGAATTCAAGATACCAGCCTTCTGGATGACCCTTTTGACCATATATTGATGGGGGAAAAAAGAAATCTGAATAAATGCAGCTGTTGCCTGTTCCATGCAGTTTAGCCACCTCTTCAGTGAGTTTTGGTGCCTCCCTGCCTCTGCTCTGTATTGCAAGTCTGCAACGTAGGAGAGACAAGGTGATCAATGTAGGAATGGGGTGTGCTATGTCTGTTTGCTATGTAGTGGTTTCTTAGAGTTTGCTAGCTGATGAAAGAAAGGTTTTTCTTTCTTTCTTTTCTTTTTTTTTTTAATCTTTAAATACATTTTATGTATAATAAAATCATAGAATCTTAGAATCATTTAGGTTGGAAAAGACCATTGACTCCAACTCTTAACCCAGCACTGTCAATACCACCACTAAATCATGTCCCCAGGTTCCGCTTCTACACATCTTTTGAATATTTCAGAGGATGGTGACTCCACCACTCCCTAAACAACCCGTTCCAGTACTTGACAACCCTTTCACTGAAGAAATTTTCCCTCAATAAGCATTCTATATTTACAACTTGTGTAAATGTGACATCAGGTATATTTTGATGGCAATTTTTGATTTCCATAGGCTTACAACAGAAATTAAAATATTTTCCTACCATCTTGGAAGCAGCAGTTTTGGAAAACACCTAGATGCTAAATGATCCATTCCACTGATGTGGGTGCTTTTGCACATTTCTGCATCACATCTGAGGTAGATTAGGTACAACAGCAAAACAAAAACACTTATTTCATTCCCAAATCTGTGCTGATGTGCCCATTGCAGGATTCTTCTCCATATTGCTTCAACTGTTGGCAAAATGATTGACAAGAGTGTTTATCATCTTTCTTGAGCAAGTTCATCAGTGACTAACAGTCCTCTTGATAATCACTGAAATGCCACACCAAAATGATTTAGCTATTAATTTGTCAGATCTGAATATTCTTCTGAGTCATACCGCAAATTCATTTTATTTGAATGTCAATTAATAAAACACGGAGAAGAGAAAAGGGATACAAGGTTGATAAAATACCCTATTAGTCTATTGATATAACTGTAAATAAACATTTTTTTCTATTGTTTAAATTTATAATATTATGAGGCTTCTTTAATAAAGGAGTTTATAATAAAACAACCTCAAAAACCCAACAAAACCAAAAAGACCAAACACAAGAATTCTTGTGGAAAACTCCTTTCTTCCTTTCTTCCTTTCTTCCTTCCTTTCTTCCTGCCTGCCTGCCTTCCTGCCTTCCTGCCTTCCTGCCTTCCTGCCTCCCTGCCTGCCTGCCTCCCTGCCTTCCTTCCCGCCTTCCTTCCTGCCTGCCTGCCTCCCTGCCTTCCTTCCCGCCTTCCTTCCTGCCTGCCTGCCTTCCTACCTTCCTCTCTCCTTTCCTCCCTCCCTCCCTTCCTTCCTGCTAGTCCTGAGAAGTGTATGAGTTAGGGTAGAAACAGTGGTCTTGGATCCCATATCCAGCTTCCTCATTGAGAAGATCCTGATTGAGATGTTTGTTCAGGAAAGCCAGTAGAAGCTGAAGGCACCTCACACTTCACAGATGATGTCAGTAGGCAGCTTATGAATTCTTCAATAAACAGATGTGTTGCTTAGCATACTCAGGGTGGATATATACACCATCTGTCAAAATGATGTCATCATACTGATCTCTGCTATTTTGCAGCAGGAGCTGCAGCTCTACCCCATGTCCTGCCACTTCTCTCTCATTCTGTACCACAAGTGCATGCCTAAGCATGATGTTAGTAAATAAAAATGACTCATATGTAAATAACTTGCCTTATATGTATGGAATATCTGTTCTGGGCATGTAATTCTTGGTTCCTCATCTCTAGTAATTGACTTGTCCCTTAAAGGATCAGAGGGGAAGTGGATACTGCAGTTAGAGGGAGATGCTGTCTGTGCTACATATCTTAGACTCAATAAATGGCATGGTAAGTGCCCCTTCTTTTGTCAGACACGTCTGTTCCTACTGTCCAAGAGGTCTTTGGGATAATTGATTCTGGCACTTCTATTACTACCCAGAAACACAAGGGCATATTTTGCACATTCACTCAGACCATGATTTGAGGAGAATGGTTTTCCCACAGGATATTGCTAACACTACCTATTTGTGCCTTCAGTGAGATTGTGGGCAGACTTGGCACATTCATAACAGTGTGATAAGCAGAACATAAAAGTGATAGACTCAGAACATTTTTGTGGCAATTTTTTTTTTGTTTTTATATGTCTGTCTGTGCTCCATATTCAGTCAATGAGACAGCCTTTAAATTAAAGAAATTCCTAATACTTAAGCATCTAGAACAAAGGAATCTTTCATTTATCTGATATCGTCTTACTTTCTATATTTTTCCCTTTCTGCACATTTTTGCTTGTTACTAAGCATGGATTAAAATTAGCTCATAAGTTACAAAGTGTCATGGATTTTGCAAGGAAATAAAGACAATTATGTGTGTCCATTTGTACATGTTGCATCACAGAACACTTGTGGGATGCATAGATAAAGTACACCCAAAAACTTTTTATTTGGTATTATCTTTCCTAGTTGCCTTGTCCAATTGTGTTCTTGCACACAGAAAAAATGCTTGTGCTATGAGAATCAAAAATAAAAGGGAAATTGAAAGAGGTGAACCTTCAGTAATTATGTATAGGTAAATGTTCCATGTACGCAATTTTTCCTTCCAGTTACTTAAGACTAAAAACTTATGAATATAAATTTTATCAGAGACTTCTGTGATGTAGTGGAAGGAAGAACGAACAGCATCATATTTGAACAATGCAAACTTAAAAATTATTTTTCAAAGCTGATAGGCCAAATATTCACAAAAATCTTATTAAATTACAACTGGAAATCTACATACAGACAATGAACTTCATATATGTCCACATAAACCTCACTTATACACAGTATCACTGATTATCTGTAGGCACAAGCCTATTTGCTCATAAATAATTGAATAGCGTCAAATTTATTGCAGCAGGAATGTGACTATGCTGAGAGATTTGATTGTTGTTGGGATCTGCTGCCTTGTGCCTCCATCTGAGCTTAGTATAGACTCCTCATTCAATACTTCAATTTGAGAGGGTGCATTCAAACCCTTGCAACTCAGATTTATTTGGGGGCAGAGGACTGGGAAGAGTTTGATTAATGAAAATGGATACTGAATCCTCCTCTTTAGCTGCCCAAAAAAGTCTGAGCAATAACCAATTTTTGAAAATATATCTGGATGAAGCAAGTTTTTTGGTGCTTCAGGAGCATAAAAATCACAAAGCTGCTTGAAAACACTGGTCCACCTCAGAAGGATGGGCTAAAGTACACTTTCTTGTGCTGTCAGAGGTTTTTCAGCACAGCTGTTTGACATGCAGGATGAACAAAATTAGAGACACATAGAAGATACTTTAAATTATTTGAGCAGATGCTTCTCTGTGACTTGGCTAATTGTATGAACCTCACAGACTCTTCTGTCTCTACCTTTTGTCCCTCAGAAGGTATGGCAGAAGGAGGTCTGTCCTCCTCAGTATTTCCAGGGGAAGGGGCCATAAAGCAAGCTGTGCATGCAGCTAATGGACAGAAACACAATACTGCAAGAAACTTCCCTATTGTGTTTTTAACTTCCTCCCACCATCCCTGAACTGATACTCATATACAAGCATGTTGAGCAGGGATCAAAGCAAGAAAGTCACTGCTAACAGTGAGACCTGAAAATTATATGTGCATAACCACGCAGACATTTTGAACATTTGTTTGTGGGTTATTTTTTTTAATATTGAGGGCATTTATGTCTGTTCATAATTAGAGATGCTTGGACATGCATTAACAGTAACTCTCCACGTTGCCTTTTTGGAAATATGTGACTTCATGTTAATGGCTCAGGTTTGATAACAGTTTACAGGCAAACACTTACCACTCTAATACACTGCTTACTCGTTTGTTTCTCATATATTTAATTTTATGTATATCCCTTCCTGGGATCCAGAAATTACTTACTCCATCATCTGCTGCTTGTCCTACTTAAAGATGTAAATGTGTTCCAATTGTACAAGATGTTTAGCATATGCTTAAATTTAAGCCTATGAATACTTGCACTGAGGTAAATGGGACTGCACACTTAGAATTAGGCTCACACTTAAATTGCTCATTAAGAGCTGAAAGAAATTACATACTTGGCTTCCTGAATCCTGCACAGTCAAACATTACCCCAGGACTTTGGTTGGTTTTGTGAGTTAGTGGTGTGTTGTTGTAAATCCTCCATTAAGCATCATCCTTCCAGGTTCTCCTTCTCTCTTGTTTTGCTGAGGTGTTGAACATCTCATTTACCTGCTTGCCAGTGTTTCTTTCTAATGCAGCTCTGAGTGAATAATCATTCCAGGACAGCCCAGCCCAGCACTCAGCTGCCGGAGCGTGACATCAGCTGGTGATCCAGGTGTTATCCTAGAATCCTGATGCACATTGCTGTGTGGGTTTTACACAGTGAAACGCAATCTATCAAAACAGTGGTTTTTTCTACTTTTCACATTTTTTACAACTGTGTATGCTTTGGATGATGGTTTTAAGAACAGTGAGGTTAGCAATGCAGTCTCTGTGTATCTTAATGTTCATAAAATCATAGAACCACAGAATAGTTGGAAAAGACCTTACAGATCACCTGGTTATAAGTCCCCTGCCATGAGCAGGGACACACTAGACCAGGTTGCTCAGGGCCATATCCAACCTGGCCTTCAACACTTTCAGGGATGGGCATCTACACCTTCTCTGGGCAGTCAGTCCAGCTCCTCAGCACTCACATAGTAAAGACTTTCTTCCTAATGTGCAATCAAAACCTACCCTCTTTCAGTTTGAAGCCATTCCCCCTTGTCCTGTCACTACATGCCCTTGGTGTATTCTGCACACAAACACACCTGAAGCCTTGAAAAATGCAGTCAGACAACACAACCCTTATTTTAGGAAACTTGACCCCAAACTGCTTTCTAATTCCCCAGACACGTACCCTTTGGGAAACCTGACTCTGCTCAGGGATTTGGAGAGAAAAAGTTCTCCTATTACCCTGAATGTTGTTCTCTGAGAATCAAAGTGTTTATATACCATCTTGTACAGCCCTCATAGTGCAGAAAGATTTCTATAAAATCTGGCCACTTATTCACATTAAAATAAAAAATATAACCTGAACATTTGAAAGACTATTTGTATAACTCCTCTATTTTCTCCTTTATAATTTTCAGTTCTATTCTCCTTACATTTTTCAGAGTAGGGAATTCTCTTTTATGGTGTTTTTTATGTGGGACAGATAATAAGTGCTCTCTTTTAAGTGGGAGCTCTCTCTTCCATACACATGGGTCTTCTTACCACAAACTGAAAACAATTATAGCTGTGTATGCTTTTTTTTTTTACAGCTTTTCACATGTGCTTCTAGGGTGCAATGCACAAATACTTCTTACTATAATATCCAAAAAATTATGCCTCTTGATGTACTTGTCTTTTTAAAAATAGTCTTTGATAAAAGCAGAAAATTCAACATCTCTAAGGAAAAAATGAAGAAGATAATTTCAAAATGACTTGGTCTATTAAAAAAAGGAAATATTCATTGTATAAAAAGAGACATCTTGTAGGTAATGATAAGGAGGAAGGGTGATCAGGTAATATATTTATGTCTGAAAGCATCAGTTCTTGTTTTACTTCTTCAGATAATGTTTTACACAAAATAGTATTTCAGCAGTTTTGTGTTTTCTTTACAGTTGTTTTCCAAAGACTGCTATCAAAGAAAAGAAAACATAATTTTTCAAACTACTTCATGTGTTAAGCAAGAATGGAAACCAAACAGAAAAGGCCCACTTTTTGCTCACTAGGAAGCTCTACTGCTAAGGCGGGTTTTTGGAAGGGAAATCTTCTTTGGAATAGTAGTTACCAACTCCTCCAAACTCTATGTCCTGTTTCTGGCCAGGACAGCGTTAACATTTGCAGCAGCCAGAAGGGACATGGACAGCACTGTGGGGTTATTCAATACCGCTCCATGTCATGTACAAGGGGTCAGAGGGGCAGGGGTAATGGGGGTTGTGAGTTCTTTAGAGTTTGACAGAGTGTGCAATTGGATGCTGGGGGATTCCGTGGGGTGAGCAATTGTGTGTGAATCACTCTCCTGTCTTGTATACTCTGTTATTAGTATTGTTGATGTTACTGTTAATTTTCTTATTTAATTGCTGTTTCTAGTAAATTGTTCTTAGCTGAACCTGTGATCTTTACCTTTTTGTGCCTCCAATTCACCTGTCCATCCTGCTGCAGGGGAAGGGGAGGAGAGAAGAGTACGTGGCCTGGGGTGTTTCAGTGGCAATACTAAATTTAGGAATACCATTCCTAAGCCACGATGTTCTACACTGAGATACCACAGAACAAAGATGTCCAGGCAGAGAAAAAGGATAAATGGAAGAAACAAAACATAGTTATAAACCCCCTCTTTTTTACAACTGTTATAGCCACTGAAGTATTTACACTTAAACTATGGATTTCCTGAAGTCAGGGGTGTCAAGAGTATTTGAGGCTGAAATTTTGAAAGTCAAATAACTAATTGTCATCACATTTTAGTCTAAAAATCAATCTCCCTTTCACTTAATCAACTGACCATGTTTCATTTTAAATACGTACAGATGGACACAATTTAAAGTCACAGTGAGACAAATTGGGTAATAATAATATGTTCAATATCTGAATAAATGCCTATCTGATGCATGAAAGCATCACCTGGTGAGTTGTCCACAGGTTCAAATTTCAGCAGAAAGGCATAAATATAGGTCAATAGTATTGCTTTTTTTACTTATGTATATACAAAGCGATAATTCATTAGAACTACAAAGAATATTCCTCATTCCTTTAACAAATATCTTCTCTGAAAACACTCTGCTTGGCTGGAAGAATTCAGGGTCTGTATTTATTGCTCAAGATTATCTTTTCCTTACAGCAAATGGATTCTGGAAGAATACTTTATTAGGATTTAACTGTTGTCTACAGGTTACCCTGAGAAATAGGACTGTGTATTTTTGAGTACTTCACCTGCCGTAAACAACCTTCAGATTAGTAGATAAAAACTATTTTCTTAGTGCACTTGATTTACAGAGCTATTAGAAGTGTTTCTGTATTTAACAGGAGTCTTTTGCAGCACAAGAAGCTGCTTCACCTGCCTGACATCAATCAGAGGCAGCTAATCACGATCATCACACCAGTGTAGTGATTTGGAGGACAGTGGTGTGGTCAAACCCTGGGAAGGCAATAGGTTCATGATTGTCACTATTCTCCCAGTCCTGTCAATGAAACTCATGTTTTAGTGAAGTATGTTCCCTTTTTACGTAATAGGTGCTAAAAGTGGAGAAAAACTACAGCAGAATGATGATTAACAGCTTGCAGCTCGTTCACATAGCATATGATTCCTATTCTTCCTCTTTAGGCAAGGAATTCACAGCATCTGATTTTTCCACAGGTTGAGGCTTGCAGCTAGGACAGGCACAGTGCATCCACTGAAGTTAGTAAGAGTGTAACAAATCAGGTTAGCAGGAACAAGACTTATAAATTGGCTTTTATAGGTTTTCCTTACTTAATTGTTCTCCTCATGCAAAACTAGTCACAGCTTTGGAATAAATAGACAGGTAAATGCAAGCAACCCCTAGTAGGGCCACTAAAATAAATTTTTTAATTTGCTAACAAAAATCCTCATCAGTTGATGGTTTCTTATCCCAATTCTCTGTCATTATATCCCGTGGCAGCAAGCAACTAGCCCAGCTGAAAGCCACATTGAACAGTTCTGTCCTGTTCAGAAGTAACTGAACTCTAGCACTGATGGGATACAAGTGAGAGGTCTGCACCCAAAGTATTTGTCTACTCGACGCCAGGAATGACAACACAGAGTAAAATTTTAGGGAATAGTTGGTTGTTTTTTGGTTTGTGTTTTTTTGTTTGTTTGTTTGGTTTTTTTAAGAAAAGAGACTAAATTCTCTTGGAAAATGCCAGAATATGTGCAAGGGAAGAAAAGATTTTTGGTGCGAAAAACAGGTGGTTTTCCAATGCATTGATTCGGTTTTTTCCTGTCTGCACATTTCTGTTAGCATTTCATGTAGAAAAAGTGGTCAAATATTTACCAAAAATGAATGTTAAAATTGCAAGTGGAATCATTGTGAAAAACACTCATGCCAATCTATTTGTTGTTGAATACATTTTACCTTTTTTGCTCTCAACCATGAAAGAAAAACCCTGTGACTGATTTCATAAATCTCTGCTAGGCATCTAACTGGAGTTTAACACAGTGAACACAGGATATTTGAGGCTTGCCTTTGTACACAGAGAATAAAAAACCCCTCAAATATATATGAAAAAAGTAAGTAAACTCATCTATTTGAAGATTCTATTGTTTGAATGGAAAGAGGAGATAAATTTGTCAGATAAAATATTTATTGAGACTTTTAAAAAATGTTATTTTCAGCCTGACCAAGGCAGATCATAACTGAACTGTGTACAACTGAGACATAATGAAATGACTTTCCTTAGATATCTAAGACTTATACAAACTTATTTAATATTTTATAGTCCCAGTATGACATTTTATGAGATCAGACTGACAGCCTTTGACAAAGACTGAAAGAACAAAGAAAAAATGCACTAAAGAAATGAGAAAAAGTTTTGCAAGTAAAAGTAGTGTAGTTTTCCTATTTTGTTTGAACACATAGAAAGCAAGACTAATATTTAAGTGAAGATTTCAGCCAAAGGTAATTACATTTCAAAGAGGATACTATCTGATTTTAGCAAAGATTGAAATAATTTTGTGTGTCATTTAAATCAGAACATTCCTTGAGAATAGGAGCAAACTACTGAAAAAAAATCCTACTCTATTCAAACAGAACTTAATAATACGTGTTTTGAAATAAAATAAAAATAAATTACACAATAAAATGAAATAGAATAAAAAAATTGATGGAAAAAATAAAACAAAATTAAACAAAACAAAATAAAATAAAATATAAAATAAAATAATAAAATAAATACTGTATTTTCA
>VWZD01008760.1:1191082-1209133 GCA_013396695.1 Sakesphorus luctuosus
TGTGTAATCATGGATTCTTAAGAAGTTTTTAAAAATCCTTTTTTATATACATATTTATAAAAGAGATTCCAATGAAAAAAATAACTGAAACCATCATGTGTGGCACCTTCTACTTTAAGAAAGGGGAACATTAGCATTCTACTAATAGATAAAATGTCACCAGAAAGTTCACCTTTCCTCATAATACTGTAATTAGTATTTCATATGCTATAATTTTACTCTTGATGAGATAAGCACTTTCTGAGGAAATTTCAGTATCTATATTGCTGGTGCTGGCAAAAAAGCAATTTAAAATGACAAATTTTAATACATAATGGAGGTCCAAGCCTTTTGATATGGTGGCATGAATATCAAGTATCTTAGGTACCTTCAAGGTTTTTAGTGACTTTATAGTACTACAAACAGCACACTCTCAGCCTTTCCTATTTCCTTCTATTTTCCCTATTTCTTTTCCTCAAAGTCATCCTTCTGCAAGGCTCAGCTTGGCAGAAAATCTGTAGTTTCTCTGCCTTGGTCTGAAAGACTGTCAGTTTTGTTCTGATCTAAAGAAATCTGAGATCATCACTCAGAGATACCTTTCATCAGCAGGTGTCAATTGAACAAAAAGAAAATGCTACAGGAAACCTTAAAAAATCCAGGGTGCATATTTGTGTAAGAAGTTGCAGCCAAAGATAATATCTCATATTTTCTCTTATCTTGTAGGTGTGCAGGGACTTGTGTCTGTAATTTCCAGACATGCTATTTCTGTTCCCAAATACCAGCTCATAATAACTGGACCATACCCCAAAGCATTTTTAAAGGACTTGCTTTACTTTGGTGCTCTGCAAGAACTAATTAAGTTGCCAAAAATTAAAAAACAAAAGCAAAAACAAACAACAGAGAACAACTAAAAAAAAAGCAAACAAAAAAACTCACCAAAACCCTCAGACTAAAGATCAGAAAAGTATCATTACTTCACCTTTGAAAAATTCTTTTAAGGCAGCCAGAAGTTATGCGAACTTAATGGGGCTGGGTCTGTTACCAATGAACCCAAATTCACCAAAAGGAAAACAAAAGTTCTTCAAACATTTCAATTAAATCTGTTTAAGCTTAAACTGAGACAAGCTTCTGAGTTTTATGTCCAAACCGGGTGGATCTGGATGCTTTTGGACTGAGAGTATTACAAGGCTCACCATTGGTTCAAAGCCAAAACCAAGAGCGAACAGGTGTTCACCTACATGGCTCAAAGGCAAAATACATTCTGGCTTTGTCACAATAAAGATAAATTTCCAAATTTTACTGCATTGGAGGGGTGCATCTTTAGTCTCAGAAACACAAAACAGACACAGAAACAGGAATGACAGTTCCCTGCAGCCTAGGCATATCAACTTCATTTTCAATGAAAAATGTGCATTTTGACTCTAAATTCACTCCAGTAACAGCTTCCACCCTTAGTGGGAGGCACTGGGTGACAAAGGGTTTCTCTAAGGAGTGCAGTGGAGACAGTTGTTCTGTGCTTTGCTCTGCCAGTAGGACACTGTTCCCAGTGCTGCAGAACCAGCTGATTTATTTTCCATGGGAGTCTTTGTTGGGATGCAGATGCCCAGCAGTGGGGAGTCAGGGGGCAATGCCTCAGGGAGAGGCAATGATAATAGCCCAAACTGGACAAATCTGTGTTGCTCTTCTGCTGCAGTGCTAACACACTAAACCCTAAAAACTTTGTGCCAGTAATCCTGTTGTTAGTGTAGGCAGGAGAAAGTTCTTCAGTTGCTGTCAGTGACACCAGTATGTGCTGTTTGACTCACTTCACCCAAAAATATGTTAAAGGTAATATGGAGATGTAAAGCTTTGTACCCCAAATTATGAAATTCAGATAATAATGTTATATAAAACTTGACCAAGCTTAGTGACAGTTTGAACTGGCCTAAACTTCCTAAACTTTTTTCTAAGATAAATTGTATGTGATAAGTTAAGAGAACTGATATCAAGGACTATCAAAAATGCCCCTCTACAGATATAACTAATTTTAAAAGGTGCCAGTCTAACTGACAGAAAACAAAATGGAGACACATTTTGTTTTTACATATCAAACATCCCAGGAACTCTGTGTCCTTGTAACTGCTTAGGAAGTAGCTTCAAGCCTAGAGCAGGAAATTAGTCATCATACTTGGCTAAAATTGACCAACATGTCTTGCCAAAAATATTATTGAAAAAAATAATTTTAGAGCTACTAAATTCTTTGTGAAATCATGAAATATTTTATGAACACTGATGATAAAGAAGTAGGTATTTCAGAAACATTTATTTTATTTTGGAATTAAAAGAAAAAATGGCAAGTTATACTTATTTTAAAAGAAACAAGCAAACAATGGGTCCAAAATAGCCTCAAACCCCACAGTGCATATGATTAATAAGACATTAAATTACTGAGGTTTTCTTCACTCATCAAAATAAACAACCATTGTCCAAACCTCAGCGATGAACTTTGTGACAGGATTTCCCTAGGGAATGGCGTGAAGCTGCGCCAGGGGAGATTTAGGTTGGATATTTGGAGAAGATTCTTCACCCAGAAGGTGTTTGGGCACTGGAATAGGCTCTCAAAGGAAGCGGTCACAGCACCAAGCCTGATGGAGATCGTGAATCATTTGGTCAATACTTTAAGGCATATGGTGTAATTCTTGGCACGGTCCAGTGCAGAGCCAGGAGCAGGGCTCGATCATCTCTATGAGTCCCATTCAGCTCAGGAAATTCTATGGTTCTTTGAAAAAAATTCTTAAAAAATGGCATAAAAACGTTGCTGACACACCTTTACCCAAACTTTTGTATCACCAGCTGTATTGCAGACATCCACAGAGAAAAGCTCTGCTATTAGGACATGTTAATTTGTGTGTATTAAGACCCTAGTGTAGACAAAGCATTTTTACTCCCCTTAGGACAATCATAAATTTTCAAGAGGTCAGAAAATACTAAACTGTTCAAATAAAAATGTTCTGTAAGAATGTATCCATGTTTGCTCAAGCATCTTTGATCCAAGTTAAGGCCCCTAGACTCCTAAAAATTCTACTGCACAGTATACTCAAGTTATATTTGTTCACTCCTTCTCTGAAATGTACCAGCAGGGTCTCACGCTGGCAGGAAATGCTATTTAAGAACATTTCTCCTGGGCTGCCAGTCAGAGAGGTGCTTGATAAGATGGGAGCATGGGGAGAAATTGCTGTTAACACCCATTTCATTGAGTTTGCCTGGTAGTAAAAGATTGGCAGAGTACAACATAAGATGAAAATCAGCATTTTTAATGGCATTTTAACCTCCTTCCTAGAGAAACAAAAATAGCCACTGCTGATCCATCTCTAAAATGTTTGTGGGTTGAAATTGATTTTAAACGGGGTAATTTCTCACCAACTATCCATGCTCTGCACCAACATTTCAGAACATTTTTATAAGAAATTGTTGGTGTAAAATGCTTTCTGCATCTTTTACTTTTTCCATATCCTTGGATAGAATCAGTGTTTAAAATTTACTGAAAAATATTGATATATATAGCTGTGTAGATACATACTAGGATAGACAATTGTAGAAGTGGAGAGACTAGTTAAGTCTAACACACTAACTGTAAGATGAACAGCTTCCTACACTCTAACAAGCCAGGGTTAGATACAGATTTGGAGTTCTTTATTGTGCGCTGGTTGTGGCCATGAAGAGGGACATGTGTGTTGAGTTCTAACACTGACAGATTTTTTGCCAGCCCTAGTAGGACAGCACAAGGTCCAGAAGTTTGGAGTCCAGGCATTATTCAAAGAAACGCAAAATGTTTCAAAGAAAAATAAAATGACTTACCAGAATGCCTCAGCATTTTGGAAGCCTTAGCAATGTCTAGACAGGTCTAGTTTTAAATTGTTTATCGGTGGATCCAACCATGCACCGCTTGCTGCTTGTCTACTTGAAAAAAGATTTTTCTCTTAACTACACAATTCCAGATAAATACTATATTGTCCTGGCTATGTTTTATAGAGCAAACCAGTTCCCTGTGTTTGTGCACGTAGTTGACTGTGATATGTTCAAAATAAAGGTAGTATAAAGCAACAGTGTAACTAGACAGAAAAGGACTGTACCTGCCCACAGCAGTGCAAAGGCTCTGCAAGAAAGGTCTTATTAGACAGTTTTGAAATATTAAAACCATCCTAGGCTGTGAGATAGTACAGTGTAAGATAGGAAGATTGATGTCCTGGCTTAGATAGAGTACTCCTAGGTGACTCTCCTGGACATTCATCGGGCTTAGGGGCAGGTGTGGC
The DNA here is from genome assembly GCA_013396695.1 of Sakesphorus luctuosus. Lineage (NCBI taxonomy): Eukaryota > Metazoa > Chordata > Aves > Passeriformes > Thamnophilidae > Sakesphorus > Sakesphorus luctuosus. The sequence continues at coordinate 1,195,354 of VWZD01008760.1, forward strand.
AGAAAGAGTGGGAAATGGTGTCTTCAGGACTATGAGGAGTTCACAAGAAAGAGGAGGTGATGTGAAGGAAGAAAACCAAATACAAGCCCAAAACAGCCTGTACACCTCTCACCACAGGCTTGATATGGAAATAGGGATATATGGAAAATGTTGCTAACTGTAGTCCTATATGAAGCATATATATCTTTCTTTGCCTTCATTACAATGAAACTTGAGTTGAAAAGCATTTCCAAGGGCTGAGTCCTCATGTCAAGCTTAGAAGAAGCTAGAAACACATAGCCCAGCCTTCAGATGCTAAGAACTGCTCTCGGCCTGAAGTCACAAAAAAGAGGACTCCAGAAATTTCACATTGAAAATGGTTTTAAACAGTTAACTTGTTGATTTTTGTGGGTTTGTTTTGTTTTGTTTTTGCTTGTTTGTTTTCATTTATGTAAGCCCACCTATAATAATGGCCATCCTATAGATACCTACATGTAAGTACACACCATATAGAAACATGTGCATGCTAAGTGCTCAAAAATAGCATCTTATTACTACTGGAGAACTGCACATCCCTGTTTTTTGTGAATATTGTCTATGTATAGGACGTGCATAAACTTGCACTGTTAATTTTACATTAAAAACGATCCCTAAATCTTAATAAGATGACAAAAAGAAAAATAAATTGCAAAGACATAATTTTAGTAACTTCTTGACAAGCACTTAATGTCTTCCAGTCAAGCAAGAACAGAAAATATGTTAGTTGCTTTTTAAACTATTATTCCAATAAAAAGTAATTATAGTGATTAATTGCGTAATGATTACTGTAATCAGAGCCCATTCTTAGCTGATTAAGAAAGACAGAAGCAGCTCACAGAAAGCTTTCCACTAAAACTATTTATGTTTATTTTATTTGTCTTTTGCTAATTTTCTTATCAGAACACATGAATGGCAATATTTCAAAGATAACCTTGCCAGTTGCTTTGAGACTAATTTACTGCCCATGGATAGAAAAACCCTTTAAAGAATTGACAAATGTGTTATTATAGAGGCAGGAAATTCTGTCACCTTAACCCTTAGGAGTTTTTCTGCTGCTATTACAGTTTTTCCCTTCTTTTTAATTGAATACTTTTCCTCACTATAATATTTTGAAAGAATTTGCATGTACTTTTAAATACATATAAAAATTAGCATAATGCATATATTTAAAAGGTACATAGACTCTCTGAAGAAATGATAATAGAGTGACAGATGTGGGATTTCATTTGGGGGGGGCTAGAAATCTTGGATGCTGGGGAAAAGCATCATAGTTCTATCAGTTTGGATGGAGTTGTCATAAGTGTCACTATTTAAGACACTGCTCTATCATGTTGTTTCTCCTCACAGTCCATTGGGACACTGGCTTTTATTAATTTGGTGTGCAATGAGATCAAATACTGCTATGACAGTCAGCATCATGAAACTCAAAATAGAGAGGCTGAGTGATGGACAGAGATCTCAAAATATTATCTACTTTTGACTTCTATGGAGAAATTGGAAGAAGAAAGCAACTAATAGGCAAGGCAGATGCTTTAGTTAAAACTTGTTAACTGCATAAAGACTCAATAATACCTAACTCCCATCCATGAGCCTCATGTTGCTACCCTCCTGTATGTGAAATTGGTTTGGGTGTAAAAGTACAGAATGGAGGCATGTTCCAATGACAAATGTATGAAGTGCCTTAAAACATTTGTGACAGATATCACGAAAAGTCTGGAGATGCAAAATGAAGAGAAAGACCTCTGATACAAGAGGACCATGCTGCTTAGAAGGGAGTAAGCTTATTCCTCAGTGTGATTTAGATACATGAACTTGAGTCTGTGAAAGCCCTTCTGAGCTCGGATGCAGCATCAGCAGCACAGCAAGATCCCCTGTGAAACTGTTCCCAAGATGTTCCCCGAATAACATACCAGTCTGTAACAACCACAAAATGAGCTCATCTCTCCTAAAGCTCACCCCAGCCCTTCAGCCAGCAATGCCAGATATGCCAGATAGCCTTTCCATAACAATGCACTTTAATACAAGCTATCAGACTTTTGCCAACTTTTGGTACATTGACTGCAGACAGGATGCTGAAGTCGTCTAGACAAATGTCAATGCACACGGTAGCTCTTACAAAGAGAAAACATTCTTCTGTATAATTCCTCCACCTGGTGGCCAGGTCAGGGATTTGGCTATCCAGGTACTGGACACAGTGGAGACCAGTTCCCAGCTAAGTCATGCCTTTCTTGCTTAAGGTGATACTTAGGCTGGACAACCAGGTAAAGTTCTAAATGTTATTAGTCACATGGGGCCCTGATGTTTTATTTTCTGGAACTGGATGTGTAGTCGTTAATCGGCCAAACATGTGTTTTACAGGTACAGAATATCATAATTTTCAAGAAATTTTTATCTTTTGTTTTCCCTCCTCAAAACTGAAAATAATGATTTTCTTCAAAAGTGAAACAATTTGAAAAAACAGACTGGTTGTGAAAAATACTGCATTTCAACTTTAAAGAAAATATATCATGGCTTGGAATTGTCAAAATGCCATGTTTTGACATTTGAAAATGAAAATAAAAGAAACTTTGAAAGGTCACTATCAAAGTAAAATGCTTACAAATTTTTTAAGTAATTTATTAACTCAGTTTCTTTGAAAGGGGTCTTTTTTATTGTTTTACCTTTTTTCCCTGTTTTTCCTATTATTTTTTTTTCTATTCTCCTTATTTCCCAGGTATTTACTACTGGAACATCTGTAAGGCAGTGAAATATTTAGACATCCTGTAGAATTTTCAAATATGCCAGGATGCATAACTGCTTTAGTAACTAATGAGTGTAAGGAGCTTCTTTACGTCCTACATCTCTAAATCCTGAAAGTACTTGCAAAACGGAAGACCTGCTTTCCACCTGGCACTCAAGCATATACTCCATCAAGCTATTTTATGGTTCTTGTGAGTTAAGACATGCAATTATCACAACTGCTTGTTATTATAAATTCATACTCACATTAGAGGTGCATTTCTCTCTGTCTCACTCTTTTTTCCTTTGACTGTAGCTTTTTAGTTTGTTGTCTATTGCTTACTACTCCTTTCAACATATTCTTTGCAGTGAGGATATATTGAACCTGTCAAGTTTATTTAAAGAAAAGTTAAACTGGGGAAAAATCAGGAGTATGTTGCCTAGACAGGGATAGTAAGGTATTCAAGACAAGGCCTTGCTCCACTTAGCAGACTACAAATCCTCCAGATGTCGAGGGAAGCACAGAAAAGCAGATGATAAATGGCAAGTGAGAAACTGTACATTGATAAATGGGACTGCAAAGAAAGAATACATCTCCAGCAAATCCTTCATTGTTGCCTGCAACTCAGTTGAATTGCAGAGTGCTATTTATATAATCAAACCTGCCAGTAATCCATCAAGGGAGGCATGGTCTTACATGTGTATGAGTCTAGAAAGTGAAAGGAAATTGTAACACAGACTGGGGAAAATAATCAGGTTGTTCCTGTTCCCCAGCAGATGCCCATGTTCCTCTTCATCTATGGACTGAGTGTCCTTTAGGGAAGGGACAGGAATGATAAACCCTCAGAGGATATCAATCAAGAGAAAACTATTTAGAGGATTCTAATACAGCCACCTGTCATTTTATAAAACATTATTGAAGAAATGAGTCAAAGGCTTTTCTTCCTCTCTAATTATAAAATCGTTTTTATTATTTGGTGTGATCTCTTCAAGGAGGTGTTCAAGTCATAGATGGGTTTAAGACAGGTTGCAAGCATTGTGTTGCAGCATCATTTATTGAGCTCTCTCTATTAATTTAGCCCCCAGATACAGTCACATTTGAGCAAAGAGATGACCATGACTTAAAATAACCTATTTTTTGCATGGAATTTGTGTGTGCTCTTTGGAGGACATATATTCTTTGGAGCTAAAATCTCAGGATAAACAGACAGAATTTGGACTGCAGGAACACTTCAAATGACCCCAGACTACAGCTGGAGCACAAATTAATAGCTTTGATTTCTTATTCGGAGACAAAAGTCTCATCTCGGTTCCCTCCACTTACACAGTTGGCTTGAGTACAACATTGTCATTGATGAGTGTGATTTTTGACCCATAGCCCCATTTTGATGCAACCTCTGACACAGGCAAGTTATGGAGTTATAGAAGTACTTTGTAGCAGTGTATCTTACATTTGTTATAAGGAAATGGGTCATTTTGGTATATGCACATTTATGACAATATATCGACACTTGCATGGCTGAAGGGCTTCAGCTACATGGGACGATTAAAGAAGTTCAACCAGGACACATAGACAGCTTTGTTTTGCTGATTTTAGATCTCTCAGACCACAGTCACTCCAAACTGAATGCATCCAACACAGAGGCTCCTGGACCCTGCTGATAACTAGATAGGAAGCACAGGAGAATCTCAGGAGCCATAGGACTGAGGCAACAGTATTAGTGACCATATACCACAAAACCAAAGTCAGTGGAAAGATTTCAATGAGTTCCATTGTCATTGCTGTACAGCAGGATAGGAATTAAAAAGGAAGAAAAATTAGACATCTCTTTCCATCTACACATGTTTGCAAGTCACACCAATATTTATATAGATGTGTGAGACATGTTTCATAATAAGAAGCCTTGAGGTCTTAAAAATTGAATGCTATGGTTTCTTGCTTGTAATAGAGCTACTGAAAGAACTTCAACTTGCCATACAGAATGTCCTTTCCTTTTTTTATAATTCAATTTTAAATACCTTCAGGAAGCTTAAACTCACATATAATATGCAAATTATCAGTACTCTGAAACATCACATTGATTTACATTGTAATTGTTCCATTACTGATGATAATGGAAGTTGCCTGTCCACGAGTAGTTATTCTTATTAGGCAGGAATTCTGCAAAATAGGCTGACATTGCTTTGCTTTTGTAGCAGTTATTACAATGTGAATGGAAGAGTCATAACACACCAGCCGTATTGCAAGATACTGAAAAGCATTCTGGAGATAGCGTTATTTCTCAGAGGTTTAGTCTTAGGAAAAACCCTCCAAAATAACAAAAAAACCCACACCATTTATTCAGGACTTGATGAATACAACTACAAATATAATTGTAAGTATTAAAATACTGGTGATACAGTTCATGTCATGAAAATTCATTCTTAATAGCAGCAAAGCTATGGAAACTAGTGATGGGGAAAACTTGCATATAATCTAGGTCTAACTAGTTCTGACAGTGCTGCCTACATTAATCTGTGACAAAATGATTCATGGAACGGAATGTTTTTGCTTTCTCTCTTTACTCTTTTTCAACAACTTTGCTCCCATTCCGTCCCCTTAGTGAATGTAAGACTACTCAATAACTTTACAGATGGAACTAAAATAGGCCATCTATTTGGAACCCATTATGGGTATGGAATCTCAGATCAAGATATAAATGAAAGATGAGATCATAAGAAACAGCAAAGACACACATTTGATTTATGAAAGTGTTAACACAGATCAAGGGAAAAGATTTTAAATTGAATATTGGCAGATATGTACACTCAAGAAAAAGTAAAAGCAAAGATACAACAGTTCAAAAACACTTCTTTTAATTTGATATGTTTGAAGCTAAATATAACTTCTACTGTGTGTGGCAATAGTAGCTTTTTGATTATGTTCACCTGAGGTTTGTATTCACAACATTTGTCTTTGAGGGTCAGGTGAAAATAAATAAAGCCTAGATATCTTGGTTTCTATATCCAGGTGCAATACAATTACAACTTTGGCCTTTGGATGATGACCATGGAATTACACTAAATAATGACTCAGATATTAGGTTCATTGTAGTATCAGCAAATTTCTTAGATTTCTGTCTGTCTCAAGGATTCATAGTTAATATTTTTATGTAAGGTGAAATTATTTCCATAGAATTATGGAATAGGATGATTTAGGTTGGAAAAGACCCTTAAGATCATTGAATGTGACCATTAACTGAATCCTGCCAAGACCACCTCTAAACCATGTCCCTAAAAGCCTCATTTAAATGTCTTTCCAATTCCTCCAGGAATGGTGATTCCACCACTGCCCTGAACATCCTGTTTCAGTGCTTGACAAACCCTTCTTTGAAGAAATTTTCCCTAACCTTCAATCTCAATCTCCCATGGTGCAACAAGAGGCCATTTCCTCTTGTCCTGTCACTTGTTGGGTCTTATTTGGGAAAAGAGACTAAACCCATCCTCACTACAACCTCTTTTCAGATATTTTAGAAGACAATGAGGTGCCTCCTGAGCCTCCTTTTCTCCAGATTGAACATCCTCAGCTCCCTCCGCTGCTCCCCATCACACTTGTGCATCAGACCCTTCTCCACTGTCTTTCTCTGGACTCACTCCTGCACCTCAATGTCTTTCTTGCAGTGAGAGGCCCAAAACTGGACACAGGTTGCAAGGTGCTGCCTCATCACTGCCATGTACTGGGGATGATCACTGCCCTGGTCCTGCTGGCCACAATATTTCCAATACAAGCCAGCATGCCATTGGCCTTCTTGGCCTCTTGGGCACACTGCTGCCTCATGTTCATCTGCTGTCAACTAGCACCTCCAGGTCCTTTTTTTCTGGGCGTCTTTCCAGTCACTCTTCCCTCAGCCTGTAGCGCAGCATGGAGTTGTTGTGACTCAAGGGGAGGGCCCAGTGCTTTGCCTTTTTGAACCTCATACATGACCTCAGCCCATCAATCCAACCTGACCAGATCCCTCTGCAGAGCCTTCCTGCCCTCCAGCAGATCAACATTCCCACCCATCTTGATGTCATCTGCAAACATACTGAGGGTACATTCGATCCCCTCATCCAGCTAATTGATGAAGTTGTTAAATAAGGCTGGCCCAAATACTAAGACCAGCCACCAACTGGAATTAACTCCATTTCCCACCATTCATTGGGCTCAGTCATCCAATCAGGATTTTACTCAGCAAAAAGTACACATGCCCAAGCCATGAGCAGGCAGTTTCAGCAGAAGAATGCTAGGAGAGATGGTGTCAAATGCTTTACTGAGGTCCTGGTAAACCATATCCACAGCCTTTCCCTTGTCCAGTTAGGCTGTCATCTTGTCATAGAAGTCCAGATAATTCAAGCAAAAATAAAATAAATTTTAAAATGCGTTTTAAGTGAGACAGCTCCTGCACTTTTTTACCTAGGTGTTTTTTCAAAAGTTTTTAGCATCTACACAACCACAACACCTTTTGATAGTCATCCGCTCCTGTATGCAAAATGAATGAATTAAGTACAAAGTTATGGTTTGCTGCAGCTATTTCAGATAAAGGAAGGAGCCAAGCTGGTAAAAAATAATCTTTTCTTCCCTGTGCCTCCACCCACAAGCTACTATCAGGTAGTCTAACAGAGGATACTACTTCTTTTTAGAAACCTTGTCTTAGAATCTTAGAGTATCTCAAACACAGCAACACTACTAGTAATTTTGTTTACATTCAGTATTGATAACACACTGCTAATGAATTAATTCACATTGCTGATAAGTTACTCATATTGCTAATGCAGTTATATTTGCACTTGTGCATTGCTGCAACATGCACTACTTCTGGAATTCCTGCTATGAAAGTGCAATGAAGATTTTGAAGCTTGCAGTGAAGTTGAATTCTTCTCACTTTATTTTAGGTGTCTAAAAGTCATATGCCATTTAAATAGATCCTCTCTCTCTTCAATGAAAAAGTTACTTATCCCATCCAAAACCAGGTAACTAAGGGAGATTCAACGAATCTTGCTCAGGAGCTCAGAATAAATGCCTACTTTATGGAGGCTACTCTTATATGCAATGAATTCCTTCTTCTTTTTAGTGTGTATTTTGTGCTTCACTGATACAGATACACAGAAGGGATCTTGACCCATTATGGATGGTTTACAAATAATTTAACCATGGAGAAGGCTTACAAAAAACTTGAATCTGACCAACCCTTCTAATTTTTGAAATGCTATCTTGAGACCCTCAGGAACACAGAGTTGATGCTATCAAGATTGAAAATACAAAATAAATCTGTGTGTATATACATGTTTATATGTAAATAAATCCATGTTTCTACTCTCTCACTAGGTGTTTAATTAAAAATGTCTCTAATTAGAAAGTATAAATTTAGTCAGGTAGACTATAATCACACACTACCAACTCCTGTCAGACTTCTGTAACTCAGTTAATAAGGCTTAAATATTACATATGGATTTTTTTGGAATTCACTTTTGCCCAGGATCATACCCTGATTTCTCTCACTTCTTGAATAAAGCTCATTCTCACAGAAGAGGAAAGCAACTTCCTCAATTTATGATGTAGAAAGGGGTTTGCCTGGGATATTTGTGCTTTGAATATGTAGCATCATTCTACATATTTTCATTTCTTCATGAAATAACAATGAACTTGGGGGGGAGGGGGGGGTGTTCTGCTGTACTATAATATTGGGTATCTTTTCTGTCACTTTGATTTCACTTTCTTTTGTGGTGTGGGGTCCCCATAGGATATGATCCTCAACAGCAAATCTGAATTGAGCAAAGAAAGCAAAGACAATTTTCCACAGAACCCGCAAGAATACTTTTTTTTTCCAAACATCCATGGGCTTCACAAAATCTATGTTTTTTTTTTTGCTTTACACAGTGATAATTCATTACATATATATGTGATGATAAGAGAAATTAGTTTGAATAGAAGAGGTCTCTCAGAGTCACTCCTGCCTCTTGCTGCATTTGTTTGTGTTTATGTAAGCAAAAAAATGGCATGCATTATCTTTTTATGAGCCTTGCGATTTATTCTGTTTTATTGTCAGACCTTTGGGAATGCATTCTATAAACTTTATTGAGACAAGATATCTAGAGGCGTTTGCATATTTGTGAACTCAGCACAATATTACTTTTTAATGCACTTTTGACTTTGCATGGAGAAAATGGAGTAAGAAAATGTAAACCAGATATATTTTAGGTGGCTTCGGTTTTATTACCTGCTTTTTGTTTCCCTAGGTTAATAGCAAATAAAGACTCAATTATGTAAATTTAATAAACGCTGAGTTCTACTAGTTTAATTTCTGACTCTTTCTGTGGCTAAAAATTAAAATTAAGAATCAAGGTCTCCATTCAAAAATCTATTAAGGATACTGCTACCTGAAATACATATTTAAATATGAAGATATACTGGTAGGGTTCTTGAGCTGGGCTTTATGATGTGTCTGTTTTCAATAAAAAGACTGTCACAGATTTTGTTGTTTTAATTCTCTATATTCTTCCTGATAGTTACTCAAATTGGCATGAGCACGTGTGCATTACTATGCTCAGTTGTGTACAGACATTCACATACTGGTGCAAGTCCAGCAGTAGACCTATGAAGGCAGTTCAAGGCTGGAGCATATGTGATGTACAAGCAAGCAGAAAGAATTGCTTTTGGACAGCCTAAAAAAGAGAAATGGAAGGGAGATCTTATTGTAGTCTTCAGCTACCTAATGGGAGGATTTAAAGAGGGTGTATACAAGACCTTCTCAGAAGCACACAGAAGGAAAAGGCAAGGATGCAGAATAGAAATTCTAGTTTGATATAAGGCAACATCTTTTCACTGAGAGAGGAGGCAAACACTGAAAAAGGCACCCAAAGAGTTTGCCTGTTCTCAGTCACTGAGAATAAGGCCTTTAACACCCTGACGTAGTAGACCCTGATCTGATCAGAAGGTTAGAATGCATGTCTGTCAAAGGTCTCTTGTAGCCTGAATTATTCTAAGAATTTGTAACCACATACAATTCTACTGGCTTTCAATAGTGTATAATTTATCCTTGTGCTTTTGACAGTTTCAGCTTCAAATACTGGCTGGAAAATTTATAAAATCAATGTGAATTCCTGTATTGATTATGACAAGGTTGAGGAAGTCTGTTATGCCCCCTTAATTGATGGAAATTTAAGTCTTTTTTAACGCAGTTCTTTAATTAGCTGAACACACCTTATTTTAGATACTTTATTTACTTGAGTGGTTTATCACTATAAGAAGAACAGGCCTGGACTGTCAGTTTTAGATACTAAGCACAATAAAATATGTATTTGTTTTATTTCCATTCTTTGTACTTCCATCTGTGCTGGCATCTCAGAGCCCTCCAAGGATGTCAAGGGTTCAAATACGAGAAGAATTTGCCCTTGCTAGTTTGTTTCAAAAATCAACATTGGGGAACAGGGATGAAGTCATAGTCCCACTGGCTCCCATATTTCTCTTTCCTCTTCACCTCATTTCTTTGTCCTGATTTGTACTTTTTTTTGCCTGAACTGTCTATTAGTAAAATAGAACTTATAAGCACTCTCAAACTAAAAAAACCCACACAAAAATAAAAACAAACGAAAACCAAAACCAACCAACCAACCAAAAACAAACAAAAAAACCCAAAACCCAAAACACCAGATTAGAGAGAATTTACAGAAAACATCATTCTATCACAGAGAAACACTTGCCATAGAATCTGGAGAATGAAATTCCTTTTGGAAAGATTTCTGACTTGCTATATTTTCCTTCCCTGATGAATCACTTGTTGTTGAAATAGCATCCTAACTGACTACCTGGGTAAATGACACAAAGCATCGTCTCTTCCTCATGGTATAGAGGTTCCTCTGAACAATTTCTGTTCCTTTGAAATGAGCAGTTTCTTCATTTAAACACTAATTCAGCAGTTCATACATCATCATTATTCAAGAAAACATGTAATGAACATGCTGATGGATGTGCTTAGGTGTTATGTTGAATTAGGGACTTACTGGCGAAAGGCAAGCAATGGAGCTGAACGGTTCATATTTGGAGAACCATGTCCCCATGGAACTCAAATGTTAATGACAATCATATGCTACATCATATTAAAAAAAGGATAAATAGATTTTGAGGAAACTGCAATATATGTTGTAACTTTGCAAATAATCATAATCCCTAGAAGAGTTCAGAATTTGCTATGAATATTAAAATTTCTGGGTTTTGTTGAAAGTAGAAACAATATGAATGAAGCAATAACATGATGGAGCTTGTTGCCAGGGGAGATTGTGAAGGCACAGAGTATCAAGAGGTTCAAAAAGGATTATAGAAATTAGACAGACAAATTAGATGAGACAAATTAGACATTAAATGAGAAAAGTCAATACTACTCTATTGAAGGACTGACAAAACAAATAAAACAGCCTAAGTCTAGAGGGACTTTGATGAACTGTAAGGCTGAGTGAGCCGAGACTTCATGGAGTTTGAAGAAGAGCAAAGTCCTGCATATGAGCAGAATAAAGCCATTTATTGTTATAGCTGGTAAATGACAGACTGAATGGGAGTTCAGCTGAGGAGTACCTTGGTACAGTGAGTGGACACTGTATTAAGCAGGAGCCAGGAGAACTCTCTCTGTCAATATGGCATGGTCCATATTTGCTGGCATAACATTTTTTTCAATATAAATTTCGTATGTTGCTGTGTTTTGCTTCTTTCAGTGTAAAAGTTGTCAAACAAAAAGCAAAAATCATAGACCTGAATGTTTATCCTCAGAATGGAGGATCTAAACAGAATAGCACTGATGATTGAAAAGATCTTTTCAAATTGTTTAAATTTAAAAGAAGTTTCTATGAGCAGAGAAATTGAATAACTGAAATAAAATTAAAAATCTGTCTCAGTTTGTATAATTATTTTAAATACATATAAATACTGAAAAGAAAGCTGTTGGAGGAGAAATGCTATATTATTGTATTTAATGATCTAGTGAGAAACATCAGATAAGACCAAGTGGGAAAAAATTTCAAAACCTGAAAAAAAGAAATCCTCCTTTAATCTCATTTCTTTGCTTAGAATACTCAATGGAAGAAGGAATTTTTCTTTCATATTTGTAAACCAAAGACAATAAATCTGGATAAGTACTCTTTCAGGTGTGTGATGTGAATAAATATGAATTTTAAGTTTAGCATACCTGTAAGTACTGCATTGTATTTCTAATTCTGGATTTCATTGATTGATAATCATAAAACAATCAAAATTATAAGGATTTATTCCACAGTTAGTAATTTCTGAAGTGTTATATTGCATTGCAAAGTATTTTGAGGTCATAAAGGGATGAAGAAAAAGATGAAATTTGGGATTCTTTCTTCTTTTCTAATCCTCCTGATCTCTCAAATTTTAACCTTACTAGTGTGACATCTGATTGTCAATCCTCTTTGTTCATCAAGTGAGAGTACCATTTTTTGTGTGTGTGTCCAGAGCCTTCCTCATCATATGGTGAAAATACAGTGTGGGGTTTTTTTGCTCTATGGCATGTAGTACTCTTATACAACAACTGTGTCTTCTAACTTTGATGTGCAAAGAACAGTACAACTAAGTCAAAGAATAAAGTATGTCTTCAGCAAGTATACTTCAACTTTATCTTGAGAAGGAGACATCTAACACCAAAGTATGGTATTTCATTGCAGAAAACAAGAATTTTCTACATGTTAGGAGGATTAATTTTTCCAAATTATATTTTGCTCATAATAATCTTACTCCCATTTTATTATAATGTAATGAAACACAGAGTATGTGTTCTGCATTGCTTTTAGGGGTCAGTCAAGATACTTAACATGATACATAGCTTAAGTCAGACAGACACCAAGTAGGTAATTTTTTAAAATGATAAAATTTCAAAATAGTTCTGGTAATTCAGAGATGGAAACCAGCCACTGACATCACAGCTACTGAGTTTAATCCAGCTCAGGTTTGTTTTTTTTTTCATTCTTGACAGTAAGAATGACACCGATTTATCTCCCCAAAGAACAGAAAAGACAATGGCAAAGTTAGAAATGAGTTCTGTTCCTTTTACCAAGTAAAAATGAATGAACATGGAAGCTGATAAGTGTAGAAATTTCATGGAGTTGCCTGATTTTTAAGAGGTTTAGAAACATTCCTTCATCATCTTGCATGGCAGAGATTTTAATTAAGTAAACAGGCAAAACACTGTGATGGGGCATGTCGTGGAACACTTGAGCTAGCACAAGAGAGATTGCCTGACTCCTTATTTTGTCCCATTTCCTTTTATTCAATTTATTATTCTGCCCTCCACCTACAATAGGCTCGTAAGAATTCTGAGGGAGTAAAGGGATTACCAAGAAAACAAAGAGATGTCTTGGTTTTTTGAGGACTATCTATAGGAAACTGAAGTCCAGGAGAAGTACTGCATCCACGCCTTCAGGCCAGCTGGCTTTATGACAATCATATGGATTTTCAAATGCATAGACAGTCAATAACAATACTTAGTGACTTACTGCAATGTGACGACTACCTCAGTGCTCAACAGAGTTTGGAAATCTTCAGAAAGAATCTAAAAATAGAAAGGGATTTAAAAAAAAAAGAAAAAAATCTTTGCTTCTGAGTATGCAGTGCCACTAGCAATCATCAAAATGTGCGGCTTTCTTGTTTTACAAGGCAAGTTTTCTGGGCCATTTCAGTCAATTCAAAGGATGTTGTCTCCAGTTTGGATTTTTAAACAAGAGAAAAACTAAATAACATACTCAGTTTCAGATATCCACTTACAGTGTAGCATGGAATAATATTTTTTTCCATGTGTTGTCATCTCTTTGACATACAGAGATTTGTTATGCATATATGCATTTGTTATTCATCACTGCAAGAGATAGTTGAATAAATATGAATATAAGAAATATACAAACCAATTTCTTCTTAAAATAGTTCTGTCCAGATGGAATTTTGCATCTTCAATATATCTTCCTGGTATATTTTGGATTAATAACCCAGTGATAAGACTGGGAAATCTACAGCTTTAAACAATAG
>VWZD01008761.1:0-96467 GCA_013396695.1 Sakesphorus luctuosus
GTGGGTGAGCAATTGGCTCACGGTTGAGCACAGAGTGTGATAGTGAGTGGGGTGACGTCAGATTGGTGACCTGTTACTGGTGGTGTCCCACAGGGCTCCATCTAGGACCCTGTGCTCTTCAACATGTTCATAAATGACTTGTACACAGGACTGGAATCGATACTGAGCAAGTCTGCAGATGACACAAAGCTGGGAGGAGGTGCTGATGCCCTCAAAGGCAGGGAGGCCCTGCAGGGACATCTGGACAAATTAGAGAGCTGGGCAATCACCAACCATATGGATTTCAACAAGGGAAGGTGCTGATTCTGCATCTGGGATGGGGCAACCCTGACTGTTCATACAGACTGGGAAATGAGATGCTGGAATTCACCTTGAAAGTTGTGTGCAATTTTGGGCACCACAGTGTAAGAAGTATATTAAGCTCTTAGAGAGTGTCCAAAAGAGAGCAGAGAATGTGGTGAAGGGCCTTGAGGGGAAGCAGTATGAGGAAAAGCTGAGGGCACTTGATCTGTTCAGCCTGGGGAAGAGGAGACTGAGGGGAGACCTCATTGCAGTTACAACTTCATTGTGAGGGGAAGAGGAGGGGCAGGCACTGATCTCTTCTCTGTGGTGACCAGTGACAAGACCCAAGGGAGTGGCCTGAGGTTGTGTCACGGAAGGGTTAGGTTGGATATTAGAAACAGATTCTTTACCCAGAGGGTGGTTGGGCCCTGGAACAGGCTCCCAAGGGCAGTGGTCACATTACCAAGCCCGCCAGAGTTCAAGAAGTGTTTGGATGATACTTGCAGGCATGTGATCTTACTGTTGGGGATGGTCCTGTGCAGAGCTAGGAGCTGGACTTGATTATTTTTGTGGGTCCCTTCCAACACAGCATGTTCTGTGATTCTGTAAGTAAGAAGTGGAAGAATAATCAACTCTGCATCTCTGTGTCTGGATTGGATGAAGAAGGTGTTCTCTCTTATGTTTTGCATAATTGCATATTATGGACTGCAATCTCCAGAGAAGTAATTTTGCAGCGTTTCTCTATAGAGACAAAAAGGGTCACAGAATGACAATTCATTGTGTTTTCATTATGTTCCTGAGGAATTCTCTGTAAGAATTACAGTCTCAGTTTTTGCATCAACTCCCTTAATTCTTGAGACCAGGGGATGCTATAGGTATATTCATTATAATCTGTGTTGGTTTAGTGGTCAGTATAGAGGGCTCATGAGACCTGATGGTCTTTGTTTTGGTGGGGGTTTTTTTCCTGTTCTGAATTCTGAGTGTTTTATTTCAGTAGCAGAAGGAGTGTCTATGTCTGCCTCCACTGATTTCTAGCATAATTTGTATGCATATGAATTTCATCTGAGTGAGGGAATGGGTAAATGGCACTCAGGCCTAGAAGTTCAGCCCCAGGAGGTGATGAACGTTGTAATGGGAAATGATTTCTTTTCTTAGGGGAAAGAGCTTGCAGCATGGAATGAAATGGGAGAGAAATATTACAATTCCCAGATAAACCCCACATTTAAAAATATGTGTAAATACAATATATGCATAAGTTTATATGTGTTTTTATGTTGTTTTCACAGTGGGGAGATTGTTAAAAAATAAGTTTCTTAAATTTTTACTATTTGAAAAAAAATTTATTGCATGTGAATATTCAGCAAGATTAAATTATTTGAATTGTATATTCTCGAAGGAGTTTAGCTAATATAACACCTTTTATTTTCTACTGCTCCAGCCATTCAGATATGTAAGCAGCACAGAAGTGTGTGAGCCTGATCAGTTTTGATAAAGTAAAAACATAGTGCACAAGAACGTTCACATAGCCTGAGTGCAAAGGAGACATCAGTAAATTCACATAGAGCATATCATATCTGGTTTTGTTTGTGTATTAGAGTCTCTGATGAATTAATAACTGATTAACAGATGGTTTATAGGTAGTAGGGTCTGGGCCAAGTTTCTTCAAAACCCTGTTTTCCCAGAAGTAGTTATTTGAGAAGTTGTAGCCTTCTAGGTTTTAATCACCTTTATATCATGATTTCTGACTTCCTGTTCTAATATGTCACATTATTTTACTGACTTGAAAATCAATACAACTGATTTGGAAAGGTGGTCATTAAAATACTAATGTCTTTGTTTTCCACTGCTAACAGTGCAGAATTAAATGCATATATCACTGCTCTCTTCAAGGTAGCATATGAGTGCATTCTGCAGACATGGACAATGCCTGCTAGCTTTGTGTGTATAGGGTTGTGCATTTATGTATGTATTTACACAGAGGCTTTTGCAATACTTTTTTTTTTTACCCAGGGGACCTTGTCAGACTTGCATGTCTTTTGTGAGCATTTGAAAATCATTTCAGGTGTGCAGAGGGTTGGAGGTGACTTTGTATTTAAAAAATAATAGACATAAAAATTAGTTGTTAGTAATAATATATTTTCATATATATTACAATTAATTTACTTGTTTAAAAATTAATGGGCTACAATTAAAGAGGCTCGGCACAGTTCATGGATGTTGGCATTACATGAAAGTAACTAAGAAAGGGGTTTCATTTTATGAAGAATTGTCCCAGTTACAGTGGCTGGGACCAGTTTAGTGCTGTGTGGGTGTAACCAAAGCTGTGTATTCTACACCTTCTATTGTAGTTTCTCATGCACTGTAAATATGGATCATTTGCAGCACCTGCTCAGGGCACACCTGACAACTCAGGCTACAAGCTGGGTGTTAAAGAACCCTGAGAGGCATGGAAATGTTTCTGTCTTCACACTAGTGTCTCAGCTGTGATAACTCTCTTCCAGTGAGACATTAGCATCTTCACACCCAGCCTGAGGGGTCATGTCTGCTAATGGGCTATTATGGACTGGCACAATAGGCACTTGCAATGACTTAGACTATCAAAGATTCCAAAAATATCCCATGACTCACAGAGTTAAATCACCCATTGCGAAATTCCTTGCCTTGAGGGAAGGCATTGGGCATTCCCACCTGAACCTGAGCATATATAATCTTCAGGTTCTGGGACTTCTAGTACCACTTGTGTGATGGGTTCACCTTGGCTGAGCACCAGGTGCCCACCCAGCCGCTCTATCTCTCCCCTTCCCAGCTGGACAGGGGAGAGCAAGGTGGGAGGAAAAAGAAATGACACAGACCATGGATTGCGAGAAGGCAGTTTATATTTATGCAAAAAGGAAAATCAAAACAAAAGCAGTATGCACACACACCAAGCAGAAGCTAGCAGTTAATCTCTACTTCCCATAAGCAGCGATAGTCAACCACTTCTCTGAGAAACAGAGCTCCAGCATGCATAATGGTTGTCAGCAGGTAGCCATTATGAGACAATGGATGCCTCCTTCTGGCTCCTTGCCTCAGTTTTATATCTGGGTTGACGTCATATGGTATGGAATATCCCCTTGGTCAGTGTGGGTCAGCTGGCCTACCTTTGTTCCCTCCCAGGATCTCGCCCCTGACTGAAGGAGTGTTACAGTGCTGGGCTCAGCAGTAGCCAAAACATGGGCTTGTTATCAGTGCTCCTCTAGCTACTGATGCAGAGCATAGCACTGTAAGGGTTGTTATGAGAAAATAAATTCTGGCTCAGCCAGACCACCTACAACCTGTTGGATCCAGAGGAGGACCAGAACATCAACAGGACTATCACTGTCAGTCTCACCAAGACTGTGACTATCATCCTCACCAATATATTTTCCTTTCCTTTTACTTATCACTCAGGAAGACCACGTGGCGCTCAGCATAGGGGCTAAGGAACACCATTCTGTTCATGCCCCAGGGTGCTGGGCTATACATCTGTTTTTGTGGGTTTAAACCAATTTTTTTCTCTGTATCATCGTATTTATTGTGATAATTTTAGTGAATTGTAACTGTGACTTTTAATCTCTCTTGAGCTGGGTTCATTTC
Source organism: Sakesphorus luctuosus (assembly GCA_013396695.1). Classification (NCBI taxonomy): domain Eukaryota; kingdom Metazoa; phylum Chordata; class Aves; order Passeriformes; family Thamnophilidae; genus Sakesphorus; species Sakesphorus luctuosus. Next base: position 3,898 of record VWZD01008761.1, read on the forward strand.
TCCCACCAGTTTACCTTTAAACCAGCACAGGAGTCTATTAGCAATGTAGACTTGAGACATTCCTGCTGTCCTGGTGGTGATTCTCACATAGTTAGTGTGTCACCCTTTCTGTAAAGCAAACTTCACTGTCTACTGAGCTATACTGGAATCCAGATCAGGGATCTGAAAAACTTAGTTAAACTGTGAGAAGCGTGTGTAAGTGTGTGTTTTATCTTGGATCAGAAGACCATGCAACCTACCAACAGTACTTCTGGTCCCACTGAAGTAGTGGCTTAGGTTTAGGAAGGAATCACCAGAAAATGGAAGGCTGAGAATGCTTTTAAGTCAGAAAATAAGCATTGTGAAAAGGAAATATGTTGTCAAAATTCCACCTTATGCTCCCATTGAAGACAGTGGGCTTCTTGATGTGTTGGAAAGTGCTGACCATGCATTGCAACTTTAAACTAGGCAGCAAGAAGGATATGGTCAGTGTTACACACATGTTTTCCTCACCTAAGGCCTTGCCTTTAGTATGTTCTTTTTTTCTTCCTCCCCTCCCCCCCAACCTTTCAAAGGAAGAACAAAGGCATAATACTTCTATAAGTATAATTCTAGACAGATCACTGTAGTATTGACTGGAGGAGTGTTTATGGAAGTGTTTTGACATGAGGCTGTTACCTTAGATAAGGGAGATTTTCTTTGTTGATCTGTATAGAAGTGATTTGTATCTGACTTTGCTGGTCATATTGATGTAAAAGGGGTTTCTACTGGACAAACCTGTGATGTTTATGTATGCCCTTTTCCCCTGAAAGCAATCAGTATTAGCTGTATTCAGTACCTCAATTTAGTTTGACATATATTCAAAATGATTTTATTTTGAAGAGTCAAATTTAAGTCACCATCAGATTGTCTGAAATCTGTTGTCATCTGTTAGTTGTTACCATATGTATCTCAATACAGTACAGTATAAATGCAATCCTTTCCTGGAGTACTGAACTGCATCATCTGAGTATCTTGGTGTTTTGAAGGCTTTTTTTGTTTTTTTGGTTTGACTCAGGATGAGAAGCTGGAAAATAGACAGAGTTTGCAATAAATTCTTGGTGACCATAGGCTTTTTCAGATGCAAGTCAAGACAAAGTTCTGAAGACATTTTAAAAGGAATGGTGTGTTCATTATGGTTATTCTATAAACTTTGCTTGCCTTCGTCTTTACATTTATTTTTGGAATGCTGTTTGGTATGAGAATAAGGAAAGGTTTTTTTATTTTGTCATCCAATTTGATACTTAATGGCAGATATCACAACACTCTTTTGTGTGTCAGACAGGGTCTATTGGCATATGTTCAACATGTTGCCTGGGAAAAAATGTGTTTTCTCCATTGGCATTAAAGTATTTCCTCAGCTGTGAAACTGTATTTTAATAAAACAAAAAGTATTAATAGATACTTGATTTCTTCTAATTAGAAAGGTATTTTTAATTACATTTTCAGTTATGTGTTCACAGGATAAATACTGAACACAGCAAAAATAAGAAAAAATTTACAGGAACTGCTATTTCATTCTTAGATTTGTTGTTTATGCCTAGTATGGGATAGATTCTAACTATATGGTTGCATGATATTTCTTATAAAATCTCTTTTTTCTGGCACAAAATACAAGAGACAACTGAAGAACATCTATTCCATGTTGCATCATCATTGTGTAATGTATGGTGAGTCCTTATCTTAAATATTGCTATTAAAATATTATGGAAACTTATTAAGTTTATTAATGTTCTTTAAGTCTTTTCATGGTTTAATATGAGACACGACAGTCACTGAGGACAAGAGAGCAGTATTATTTGTATTTTAGAGATCATGGGTGGGATAAAAAATAGATTAGTAGAATTTAGAATATTTTGAAACTTTATTTTTCTAAACATTTAGCATTATAAAGCACTTTAAATATTCATGTCTAATTCTGAGGCTTAAGTGTCAGTCTTAACTTCATCTCTGATTTACACAGGAGGTTAGAACTTAAAACTTACAATTGAGTGTATTTGAACTAGGATGATGAAATAATTTGAGAGATATTATTCTTGAGATTTCAAAGCTAGTATTTTTATCATCTCTTAAGTTGTAAATATTTTGATTATATATACTGTATACATATAATAAGTTAATTTTGTGTATTTACTGTATGTAAATATAAATTTTACAAGTGTGTATATGCATATATATTGGACATGTAAAATGTATTTATACTTTAACTAAACCTATGTCCCGAGGACTTTGCTGTCACCGTCCAAGCTCACTAGGCCCCGGCAGATGAGTCTTAGGAGTAAAAGGTGGGACCAGTTCTGTGGATGCTGTGCATCACCTAAAAAATCCATTGCGTATGTACGAAGGGTTCACCCACATTGCAAAGCCCTGTAGTGACAGGTGAGGGTCGAAAACGGCAGGTGGTAGGAAGTGCTGGAAGCTGCAGGCCCAACCCTGCGTGCAGGTGGTTCAGGATATTGGTCATTCGAGACGCGACTGTGGAGATGACAGTCTGGTTTGGCAGCATCCTGAATGACCAAGCAGCCTTTTTCAAGGAGAGCTCTGCTAGCTCCACATGGAGAGGGGCCTAGAAAAGGTGGCCTGACCAAAGCTCATCTCCACACTTGGTTGGTTAACTGTGGCCAACAGGCATCTTCTGATGCAGTTAAACAAAGACAAAGAGAATTCAAAGGCATACACCTGCCTCCAAAGGTGTGATCAAATTGACACTCGCATGTGGATGTGAATCATGGGTCATGTACTGCCACCACTTGCAACTCCCCGAATGCTTCCATCAGTGCTAAACATCCACTGGACTGATTATGTGACCAATGTGTCTGTTCCTGAACAGGCAGGGGTCACCAGTATCAAGGCCACGCTGCTGAGAACGCAGCTGCGCTGGGCAGGGCACATCTCCAGGATGGAGGATCACCACCTCCTGAAGATTGTGCTCTATGGTGAACTTGCCACCGGCTGCCGTAAGAGAGGAGCCCCAAAGAAGAGATACAAGGACTCCTTGAAACAATAGTTCAAACTTGACCATGTTGACTACCGTCAATGGTCCACTCTGGCCTCCAATCAGGATTCATGGAGACACACCATTCACAACGCTGCTGCTTCCTTTGAGAACACATGCAGAGTCAGTCTTGAGAAAAGACAACGCAGAAAGAACTTTTCCTCATCAGTATCGCCTAAGGACTTTGCACTGTGCCTTTTGTGACTGGACTTGCCTATCCTGCATTGGCCTTTTTAGCCACCAGCACGCGTGCAGCAAGAATGGGTAGTGCCCTTCCCAAATCTTTGTTTGCAAAGCCTAGCCATGATGATGATATACACACACATATATGTGCCAGATATTGGCAAATACAGTATGTGTTATTTGTAAAGAAAAATGATAAGTGGTAAACTACAGTCTGTCTTCAGTTGCATGCTAAATTTCAGACCTCATTTTGAAGGAAAAAGAGTTAAAACTAGGTGGTAAAGAGAAAAGCATTTAAAATAAAATACTGATCTACTAAAAGTTGGTTGTGCCACAGTAATCTGATTATTTCTTTGATAATCAGTTTTCCAGGGTAAGAAAACCCAATTGATTTGATCAACCTTAGTTGAAGCATTTGGGGAGAAATCACAGGAAAGAGTACTAACTATATTGGTGGAAACTAAAATCCCCAAAGATTAAGGTCTGTAGTAACTAACTGTGTGGTTTACTGAACTTTAAAACTGAAATATCATGGTATAAACTGAAAGGCAATGTACTTAGCAAGAAATATTGTCAATTGTCCCTATAAAATGAGATCTCCCTTCCCGAACTAAAGAAGGGAAGTCAGATATACCTAGATATATTTAAGTGTATGTAGGCATACATCAATGTAGTAGTTGTTAATTGGATGGTTATGAAAGGGTACTATTCATGCAGCTGTAATCAAGACAATATGTTCAGGTGCCTCAGTGGATATTGCAGAGTACAAAAAAGATATGGATATACTGGAGCTGGTCCAGAAAAAGGCCACAAGGATGATTCAGGGACCAAGGCATCTCAGGAGCAAAATGAACTGTCTGTTCAGTCTGGAGAGAAATCTGAAGAAGGGTATCTTATCAAGGGGTATAGGTACCTCATGGGAGGCAGGTACATACATGTATTATATAGACATAAAGAAAATGGAGCCAGATTTCTCAAGGACGAGGCAATGGACACAATCTGAAACACATGAAATTCAACATAAACATAGGAAAAATCTTTTCTTACTGTGAAGGTGGTCAGACATTGGAACGGGCTGCCAAGAGAGGCTATGGAGTCTCCATCTGTGGAGATATTAAAAATCTAGCTCAGCACAGCCTTAAGCAACATGGTCTGGCTGACCCTGCTCAGTTGAGTAGGGCAGTGGGACTAATGAATCTCTCAAGGTCCCTTCTCCTCAGTGACTCTTACAGCCTGGAAATACCTATGCAATTGTATAAGGTTATGCATTATATTTTATATTATTCTTTTTCAGGTGTATTAGAAAATTGGTTTGAACTAGAAGGTGAGCAAATTGTATTAACTGTAATTTGAAAGGAAGAGATTTGGAAAAGGTATGAGGGATATGACAGAATACTCAATCAAGGGCTGTAATCTTCAGGTAACGGATAGTGCTATTAAGCTAAAAGGCAATGCTAGTAACTAAACTCAAACTAGGCATGAATGTTGATGTACTTAAAATATGGGGAATGATATATAAGAATAATTTCCCTCTTAGACTGAGCTTTTAGCTGATAACAAATATGTAACTCAGCCAAAATGAAGTATAATTTCACAGAGAAGCTGAAGAGCCTCCTGACATACTGCTCAAACTCCAGTGTTTGAACTCTTCTTGATAATGCAAAAGTGTTTGAAATGGTCAGTAAAAGAACAATAGATGTTTTAATGCAGGCAAAATGATGCACTTTTCTCAGCATTGTCCTTGGGAACATCACAGATTATCCATGGAAAAATTTATCCTGTGTACAGCACAGCAAATCACTGCAGTAAATTGTAGTACAAACTGTTGTAAGAGACTGAAAATATGAAAAGAGCTGTTGCACAACCTCGATGACTGGCAGTGCCACTAAACTTTCTATAATGCAGTTCTACAATGTTTCTTAAATAATATTTTTTTAGAGTCAAATGCATAACTATATGAAGTGGTAAGAATTACAGTATGCAGCAGGATAGAACCATTTCATGGGTATCACTACTGTTCAGAGCACTTGAGGAAAATAATTAGGTTTATTAGAAGAACTTTTAGTTATCTAAACATTCGTGCTTGACAGGATTTGCATAAACAGATATGAATTCAGAATGATTCTCTGTACATGATAATATTTGCCTGTTAACATTCCAAGACAATGTGCTGAATCTAGGGTCAGTTCTAGTGCACTCTAACCAAGTGCTGTTGAAAAGAAAAAGGCACTTTTTTAGGCTCTTTCCCCTGTCTTGCTTTGTACTGAGACTGTGCAGCATGTGGAGAGACCTTAGATATTTTCCCATTATGAAAAGCACAGCCTAATTAGGGCACACAGCAGTAATTGGAAGCCTATAGGATAAGACACTGGATACATAAAACACATGGTATGGCTTCTTCCTTCTACACATGTGCTGGAACTCCTGCTTCTCAAAAAGCTCAGACAGGTGATGAGAATGCACTTTTCCTTCCCTTTAGCTCAACTATGTTGCTAGCAGGGAGAAAGGTAAGAACCATGAAAGAAGGAAAAGCAAATGCATGTGCTCTCTCCAATACTCTCCCTGCCTTTGATTAATTTAGGGATTTCTGGAGCCAGATGGAGCTTTTGAGTATTTCATGAACTTTACTGAATTGATATTATAAGTTTTCTATGTGTCCCTTAGAATCCAAGAGAACATAGAGCATACTTTAGCAGTGAGCATTCTGTCATATGAAGAATTACCTCCAGCTGTTTTGAGCCTGGCTCTTAGTGGCTTTTTAATGTCCTGCTGTTCTTGTACTGGTAAACAGTCAAAACCCACACATTTTCTTTATGTCATTCATGATGTAGTTGACCTCTGTCACACTTCCTCTTAGGTGCCCCTTTTTCAGATTGAAATCCCAGTTTACTTTATCCTTCATCTCTCATACAAAGGAAACATTCTGCATGTTCTCCAGACCTTTGGTCATCCTTCGTTATCTTAAAGCTTTTGTGTTCTTCCATATATTGCTTAGGAGGAAGGTACCAAAACTGCAACTGATATTCCAGGTAAAGAAAAAAACATAGGTTTATGGCAGAGTTCTTTGTTGGTCATTTGCCAATCAATGTATGAAGTCAGATTTGAGAGTGTGTCACTCATTATAACTTAATTACTTCATTCTGGATTTCCTTTAGGTATTGTGGATATAATCTGATTGTGGCAATTTGTTCGTATTCAGTTTGTCAAATCTTTTTACGTGTTCTACACTCAAGTGAACTTCAGGTAGATCTTTTCTGAGTCAGTCACAACGCAAGTTCATGTTTCCTTTAAAAACTCTGTAGTTATTTCCATGTACTTCTGCAAAGGACTGCTCTTCTTGCTCTCCTTGATGGTTTTTGTGCCCTGATTTACAAATGGCCTTACAGACACCTTGACAAGGTTCTGCCCCTGGTGTGTGTCAAGACAAATGTAGTGTTAATTTTGCTTCTTCAGTTGTTTCTCAAACACTTTTTCAGCTTACCTTATTGTGTGCTTAGACTTCATCTCCCAGAGATCATCAGCCCTTTTATTTTCTTCCTTTAGATGCAGCTTCAGTTTTTGGAAGTTTGTCTTCTTGTATATAAGCTATTCCCTTTCCTTGCTGACTTCCCATTGCCCTTTCTCAAGCCTTTCCTTAAGTGACTCTTTCCTGTGGTGATGTCCTCAAGAAGCCACTTCTAATGATTTAATTACCTCAGCTGCCGCTGTGGCTTTTTAATCTGACTCTTCATTTTTATGTCCTTTTGGAGCTGAGGACATTGTGGTGGGTATTTAGAGTTTCATACCTCTGCAGAGATGTTGTATCTGGGCATGCTATGATTGCTGTCCTAGATGAACTGTTCCACTGTGCAAGAATTTTGAGTCAAGCCATGCACTACATCTTTTATTGTGGACTACCTAACTATTTGCTCCATGAAAAAATAATTAATGGTGTCATTTATTTGGTCATTGTATTACAGCCTGATACATTTTCTGTAGCTACACAGAGATAGCTAAAAGCAGACATTATCACATTCTCTGCATGTGTTGCCTCATGGCCCTAAGCATATTAGAAGCTACATCATCCTTCCAACTAGTAAACTCACATTCATTCATTCCTGCTTGGCTTGATATTTCAATCCCTATAAAGTCTATGCTACTTTTACTTTTGAGGTACTTAGCTCATGTTTGTTTTCATTAGGCTCTCTTTAACATATGAAAGTACTCTATTGCTTCTGAAAGAGTTGGTTGTTCTGTTTTTTTCCTGTGTATTTTGTATGCTAGCACCAGAGGTGATTCACTAGTTTCCAGTATGCCCAGGATGTCCATGCTTTCATGGCAGTTCTGTCATCATATTTCGTATGCCTTCCCGTATGCATGTGGAAGCCTGTGCACCAACTTTTTTGTTCTCTTGGCACTCTCTTTAAAGTCACAGCTTGTTTGCTGTTGCCTGTTTGACAGCTTCCATCCTCTGATACAAATTGTGCTGAATTTTCCTGTAACAGAGGAGTTACCTCATATGGTGTGGCATCTCTTCCTTCATTGGTATTTTCTTACTATTTTGTTAAAAAGCTTATTCATAATCTTCTTTGTTTCAAGCAGCTGTTGATTGGTTCCTGCTTTCTTCAGCTGAAGGCTCCTTTATTTTGAGGAAGCAACCTAATTTCTCATGAATCTGAACCTTCGTTCCTTCTGCTGTATTCTGACATAGGTATAAATCTTGGTGCTCCCTTTCTCATTCCCATTATGAGAAGAATACTGTGAGCATTCAGAAAATGCCACCATTAAAATCCTGGTCCATGACAGTTTTCCTAGGAATCTATACTTTTTTTTTCTCGGTCTCAGTTCATCTTACTCCTTAGGATCATGCATTATCTTCATAAAAATATACATGAGTGTTTCCTACCCATCTCGTGTCTCAGAAATACCGCTCTGATTTTCCATGGGTCCGTGGCTTGGGAGGGATGTTAAAACAACATTTCCCCCCCCCCCCCCCCCCCGCCCCATGCTTCTGTAACATGCACAGACAGCAAATGTCCAGTCACCTTTTAGTATCTGGTAGGAAAGTGATAGCATGCTGTTCAGCACAGATCTTTTCATTCTGAAATGGTCTCTTTTTTTCCTGTATTTATACAGTTGGAAACTTTTTGGTAGTAACATCATTCTATTGCTGCATGAATATCTGAGATTTTACCACAGGTCACAGAAGATTATGATAATTTAGGAAAGAGAAGAAGCTGGCAAATAAAATGTGAATGAAGAATGAAGTGAAAGGTAGCTACTTAGGCAAACAAGGCCAGAACACCTACAGAGATAAAATGGAATTACATCACCAAGGGCTAACTTGATTCCTAGTTTAACTTTTCCTAGTTATTTAATTTGATCCATTTAAATGCTACAAGTAAAAGTACAATCATCTCTTTCCTTTGATAACTTTTAGTAATCAAACAGTAATAGTAATCCTATCCAATTTCTTCCCAATACTATTGGTACTGCCTACAGTCTATTGATCTTAATGCTTCAATACCTCCTGATACACAGTGACTGTCTTCTTTCTTCATGACTCTTACGTGTCATGTGTGAAAATAATTTGCCCGAGCCTCTTTCTGAATTCCAGGTAGTTATACAACTAGATATTCTGCACCGATAGATGAAAAAAATGTATATATTTTAAACTTTATTTTTCCCACTCTTACTCATGAAAATAATATGCACATTCCTGATTTTAGGGTAGGACTTCCTGATCAATGGGAAGGAATCTATGTGAATCCATATTGTAAGAACCTGTGGGATAATGGAAGTTTTGCTGTGTCTTGCTGAGTACCCTGAAGAATTATCTGTGAGGAGGTTATCCATGACCTGACATTTTTCTCAATCCAGTTCTTCTTGTTTTCTTTCATTTAAGTGATGCAGTAATTTTACATTTTCCATGGAGAAGGTATAACTCTTGTACTAACTCTAATCCTTTGCTCCCTTCCCCGTTTTTTATTGTGACTGAGGAACATGCTGCTGAACAATTGGGAAAAATATAATACACAGAATTATCAGATACAGGAAGAGAAATTTAGGACAGAAAGTATGTAAGAGAGAAGTAAAACATGGCTGGAACAGTACAGATGTCCAGAAATAATGTAAGTTAACATAACATAAAAGTTTATCTAAATAACTGGGGAAGTAGGTGTGGATTTTGCAGGAACTGTTTTGGGGCCAGATCAGCCCTTTCAGTTGTAAAGTGTTTGTGCTCTTGTGCCATGGCATGGTCATGGCTGAGCAGACCCCAGTTTGGATCTCCATCTGTCTTGTTAAGCATTGTAAAAGGAACTCCTACTACAGGTTGCCATTTTGCTTTTCTGTGCTCCAGGCCTCATACAACTGTGTGTTGTTATGCCCCTGATTTAATTTCTCTTAACACTTGCCCTTGTTTAATTTTAATCATAGTGTTCAGCACTGTTTGCAAACATGAAGTAGTTATGTCTTCTGTCCTCTTGAATGTGAGAATGTCATTTTGACCGTGGGTCATTTTGGGCTGCCTGTCACCTGTAGCTGTGGAAATGAGTTACTGTAAGCGAGTTTAGGTTTAGCTGGGCCCTCAGAAACTGTGTCTACATTGAGCGATTCTCTTGCTATTGTGGCATTGTTTCTGCCCTTTGTGATTGCACATAAGTTTTGCAAAACTTTTTAGCTCCTGGTAATAATCACTTGAAAGTAGTTTGTGGCTTTTAGAGATTTCCAAAAGAATTTCTTTACACTTGCTTTAGAGAGGATTCCCTTTAGGAAATGGCTTAGGACCTCATGCAAACGTTCTACAATACAAGAAGCTAGAGAGAAGCCTCTTCCTGTGCTCTGAGAACAGTATTTACAAGTGTATATCTACAAGACTCAATTTTGTAATTTTGTGGATAATGTAGAGACTTTATAGAGACTCTTCTCTCTAGTTTGAGATTGCTCTGATTTTGATAAACTAGTTAAAAATATATCATATAGGCTTGCCAAATTTTGCCCATATACTTAGCTTTTTAAAAGCATGTTTTCCCCTATGTATTTTCATCAGTGGATGTAGAGCATTTCTAAACTACTTTTCTCACTTAAGTGAGATTCAGTCTGCTTATAACTTGCTGTTCTCTAATCTATGAGATCAAAGTGATTTTATTTCATCTCTGAAACAGAAGTTAAGTAGTATATAAGGCTAAGCAGTTTGATTTGAATGAACTCCAAGAACTAAAGAATGGCTACACTGGGTCACGTCACGTTTGTGTAGCACAATGTCCTGTCTACAGCAGTGGTAAAAGGGGATTAATATTTAAGGATATAAGAACAGAATCAATTTATGAAAGTACTCCCCAAGAATGTTCCTCTGGCATTCAGCAATTGGCAGGTCAGGGGCTTCCTGAGTTAGCATCAATATCATTCTTTTCCAGTGTATTACTAGCAGTATGAATAAGGGGTAGCCTGAAAGACAAATAAAGAATGAAAAGCTGAATGCCAACTTTTAGTGTCTGATAGTCAAGGAAGATGGCAGAACTGCCTAGTTTTGAAATGAAAGAAAAGATTCAGTACACAATGCTGCCCAAAATATAGTGCAACAGGAACAAGGTACATTGCCAAACTAGACCTCTCTTTGTAGGATTCATAGTACTTCTCTTTAAATAATCTGAAATGTTAGTTTTGTTAATAAGAATAATGCTATTGTTGTGGAAGGGTTGCTAAATGCCAATGTGTGGGAGTGGAGTGCATATTCTGTGTAAATGACTCCACTTGTGAACTGTGAGGATGAATGTGACATCTCATTTCAGAGAAGGGAAGTTCCAGAGCCTCCCATGGCAAATTCTGCCTGAGAGACTTTCTTTATCAGAGGCCAGTTAGGCAAGTACACTTGTGCCAGTTACCTTTCTCATAAGAGTTGTGGATGTTTACCCTATTTTCCTCTAATCCATTTCTGCTAACAACTTTCATTACTACTGTCCTCTAGAATTTGGAGTTTTATTTCCATTAAAGAGGTGATTTTAAAATTTTGTTCGCTGGTAAAAAACACTCTTACAAGTGATATTATGGAGGATGTTAATTCACCATTGCCATTGGGCAGAATTATCTGCCCAAACCCACTGAGAGTGTTGAGTGAGATGAAAGTGTAGGCATCAATCATTTTCAGACCAATGGTCATTTAATGAAGAAAACATAAAGCTTTCTAGTTTCATTGCTCACTCAACAGTTCTGAATTTGTATAATTCATACTCTTTATCCCTTTTTTCATTCCAGATTCTTGGCACATATCCAAATACTTTGGCTGACTACCCACCACTACAAATTCTGTATTTTTATGCTTTCTCTGTATTTGCTTTCTCTTTTGTAAGCACTTAAAAAGGATATGATTTATGATGTATTCACAAAGAGTTTTTTACTTCAAATTTCCTGTCAGTTCAGACCAATCTTTTTAAGACCTCAAAATCTATTTATCCTGTATGTAGGAGATTCCTTTTACAAATCAGACTTATGGTTAATAGGTGATTATCTATCACTTAGCCCCTCTCTGTCCTGTCCAAATGCATGTTAACATCCATCATTGTTTGAATATGCAGCTGTTAGAGCCGTAGCATGCAGAGTTTGGTAGCTAAGTCCTGAAAGGATTGCTCAACTTCTGTAACATCTTCTGTCCTTATATTGATTTTAAAATACACCTTTATGACATTTGAATTTCCTGTAATACACTGTGATAACAATTTCCTAAAGCTAAATATTTGAAGACAGCTTTTCCAGTGGTGAAGTCAAAGGTAAGTACAAGTAATTTACATCTACCTCTTCCTAATTTGGATGACTGCCCATTTTCCTATACGAAATAGCTCAGCTTATTACCTTTTTTAAAATTTATTACTCTACCCCTTCACAGGCCATACCGCTTTCTACTTCATTGCTTTCCTACAGTGGATCACCCAGAGAATATTCTACTATGTTATATTTTCGGTGAATTTAGATACACTAGGAAATATAACTGAAATAATTGTTGTTGGTTTTGGTCATTGAATTAAAACTTTTTAATTAGTGATCTTCCCCACTTAATTCCTCCCCACCCTAGAAAATTTATCTTATTCTGATTTGGCTTTAATAACATGGGATTTTATCCTAGCACAACTCAGTCTTTTCCAACCCAATCGATTCTATGATTCTATGATTCTATGAACTGTTTCATGATTATTCTGAGTGGATAATTAACTGTATCCAAGGGGTTGTTAAAATGGTTTGATTTTTTGGTGTTTTTTCCCCCACAGAATTTGTATTTCAAATGTTAGGGATTATGATTTATATACCGTGAGAGCCAGTTTCTATCTGCTGTTATACAAATGCCTTCCTTTTGCACTTTTTCTAAAGAGTGTTCCTTTCTAATTCAAATGGACTACTCTTGTAATCACCATTGCTAGCTCCAGACGTTTGTTAGATTTCATTTTTAAGGACTTAAAATCTTCTAATTTAAGTTTGAAACAAACTATTACTGTCTTCAATGGGATTAGAATGAGTCATGTAAAAGCAATGTGCTGTTTCACATATGCTTTCCATTTGCAACATTGAATTTTGCTGCTATTCACAATGCTCTTCGTAAGTGCTGATTGCAGGGGCATCATAGCACTTATGCACTACTTTGTCTGCTGGAAACATTAATTCAGGGCAAAGTTTTACATGTTTCAATTATTTTTTTTTAAATTAATTAGTGACAAGAATACTTTAGTATTTTCTTTAAAGTAAAAACCAGAAAACTCTTCAGAGATTTACTGAGTTAAGCCAGGAAAGGAGTATGGTAATCAATATGCCTATCTACAGTGACTCATAATCAAGTGGAGGCAAATATATTTGTACAGAAGTTTGTTCAACTCGATCACAAATGCTGTTATTATCTCTTTTCCAGTAGGATTTAATTTGCCTGCTAGAAACTTTTCATTCATCTAGATGTTTTGGAGCAGCAGCAGTGTAATTCCATGTAAATTTTACTGGACTTTACAATGATCCATCTGCTTCAAAGTAAATAAACCCTTATATTGTTCTTATATTATCTTTGTGGACCACTCCAATGAGCTAACTCAAAATTAGCCCTCTCTAGATTGGCTAATTGCATCCATACCACATAGTGCTGGGACTCGTGTCACTGTATGTGGCACCAAGACACAATTCTTAATATGTTTTATGTTCTGGATAGTGAGAAGGTTGTACCTGTGTATCTGAGTGGTAAGACATGCGCTTTAGTGCCTGCTTGCAGGTGAAGAAGATGCAAGTCTTTCTGGGTTCAGAGACATGGAAATACTCTGGAAGGGGAAAACTAAACAGAATATGTAGAACTACTGTCTGTCTAAAGGGAACCCTATGACAAACGGCTGTCATCTGTGCCTGTGTTTCCTGGGAAACTCAGTTGAATGTGAAGTCCTTGCCCTAAGCTGATTAGATCACTCCAGCAGTGATCCCAGGAATAATATTAGGAGTTTGGCTCTTTAACTAGTCAGGAAAGAGGGACCTTGAATGGGAATCATAGAATTAGCCAGGTGAATGTTGTATTTGCACATTTATTATAATCTTACTTTATGTATCAGTAATCAAGGCTTGTGGAAAGAGTACTGAGAGAACCAAGCAACCATGATCTACCTGTGCAATATTGTGGCAAAAAGAACTAATGTAATCCTTGGTTGTTGAAACAGGCAAACAACATGAATGATGGAGAGGAGTGCTTGAAGCAGACCAGTGCAGAAAATACTGTTTCATTTCTCTGTGATTTTAGAAGAATGTTAACAAGTTGAAAAAAAGAGACAGAAAGTACTGAAATCTGGAAAGTCTTAAGAGTGAAGGATCTCTGTTTTATCAAAGTATCAAACCTTGATAACAGCTTTAAAGAATTTTCATGTTCATAAAGATTTTGCTGAACTATGTTTATAGTCATTACACAATAGCACTACAACTTTGTTTTCCTGCATTTCCTTTTATATTAATCGGATACCCATCTTTACAGGACAGGATTTAATCTTCTGGCTATGAATATTCCAATTCATCTCCCAACAGGGTAAGAGAGGAGGAGAGAACAGATGGCGTTTAAACAGTACAGACAGATCTTAATTAGCCCCCAAATAACCACAATGGTACTAAATTCTAATAAACTAGAAACAGATTTGATCTTGCAATAGGTGTATTTTTAAATGAAATACTATGGTCAGGTTAACCTATGTCTACATTAATTCTTATAAATGATTGATTTTTTTTCTGAAAATAGTATTCCAGTTGGAATCACTAGGCACAAGTGTTTTACATTTTTGATGTTGAATCACTTAATGCAACTAGCATTGTAGAAATGTTATCTGAAATTGTTGCAGAGCATTGAACAGCATTGTGGCTCTCAATGTGGTCGAAAGTTGTGGTAAATCACTGACATCAGTGATTTGCATGTCTTTAGATATTTTTATAATATATTCTTAGATCTATTTTTATAATAAATTTTAAGATATAGTTTTATAATGTATTTTTAGATATATTAAGAAAAGCCAATCATGATTAATAATTTGAAATTGTATCTGGAATATAAGCAAGAGATATTTTGTAAGAATTGCCAAACAATAATGTGTTATTTTGAACTCAGTATATTTTTTTTCTTTTTGAACTCAGTACTTTTTTTTCTTTTTTTCCTGTTGTGTATTCAGAATAATGAATATTATATATGGTAGTTTGCCTGGGGCTTTTTCAGTGTATTAGGAGGATTCCTGTATGGAAAATGACTGCTGTTGCTAAGTAGTTACAAGAAGAGCATAGCACAATTGGAAAACGTCTTAGGGTAAAATATTTTTTTATTTATTTATTGAACAACTTGGAGTGGCTCTCAGACTATTTTCACTAATCCTACCCCTTCTCAGTGCAGTTTCATATGGTTCATCTGCAGATCCTCCAGTAAAATGCTGTGACAGATGCCTGGATTATAGTGCAGTAGTAATTTCTCTTATGCTTAAAACAATGTCTGTTTAAAAAGAAGCATTTCCATTGTTACTTACCCCCTTTACATAGGATTGCACAGTTGGCTGGCAGGATTATCAATTGAATAGTTTCTAGTTTTCAAAACTTGTCTTATTTTAGTTTCAGATATCTTAGAATTTTGGATCCTGTGAAATAATATTCTATGTAGTAGTAGCCTTTGAGTCATACACTTTATTGATGGATAATATTCAATGAGAAAACATACACAGGTCAAGAAACTGGAAACCATTATCTCTTTTCTAGGTTTCATCCTGCTCTGTTAGTAAAACGGTATTTCTTAGACAAACCCTGCAACTTCCCTGTGTTATAAAAGGAAAAATGTTAATAAAATTTAATGTTTATAATTGCTCTGAGAACACTGTGTAGTGCTAGCGTAAAAATTGTATTGTGAGACTGAGTGGGTGGGTGAGTTGTTATGCCTGTACAGGTTGTATATGAGATCTGGACACAGGGAACTGAAAACTTTTGGATGTGTCAGACATGGAAGGGTCATGGATGAATATTTTTTTGTTCATTGCTGCAGCCTTCTTTAGTGAGGATAGGTAAGCAAACTAGGAGCAAGCTAGCCATTGTCTGTGATGGCATTAGAACACCAAAGTACTTCTATGATATACCAACCATGCATTTACAAGCACATACATAAAACTAAGCTAAACTAAGTAATGTGGCAGATTCACCTGGAATGAATTTTTTCATCCATCAGCAAAATATTAAAATTATCCTGGTAATTTAGGTATAAAAATAACCATTACTTGAAAACTGGGCAGGAAGTAAATCATTAATGAGGGTAAATATTCTGATAAAAAATAGTTGCTGTTTGTCAGTCGGAAAACCAAAATTCATGTATAAGTAACATCTTGAGCACTCTACCCAGAAAATAAGAGAACACTTTGTAGTTGCCTTTCTATGTGTTGCATAGGTTCATATCATAGCCTTCTAGGACCATAATGAGAATATGGAAGATTTCTTTCTTTGGCATCACACTTGGCTATGGGTTCAGAGAGGGTTATCAGAAGTAGAAATCTTGTTTTGTATTTAAAAATTTTGATCTAGTGTTTTAATGAACAATTGTTCCAGATTCTGCCTCTTTCACAGGTAGAAACTTTGCTTTAATGCTGGCAAGGGGTATCTATGTGCTTTGCCCTAGCAGGTTTCTGAGCCTGCTGTTCTCTCTGGGTGCTCTGGACTCTCCCAGCATGCATACTTTGCATGAAGTTGCTTGAGATTAAATAGACCTAAAGAGAAATCATTAGTCTTCCTGTATAGTTAAAGTTATGAGTTTCAATCTTTGTCTAAAACTTATTTTGTGAATTTTATATGAAAGCAGGCTTTGAATAAATTGCAAATAGTTCTAGGAGCAGGACCAAAATGCAAGTTTTCATTTTCCCCAGTAAAATTTCTAACCACCAGAATGCCATTTTCCTTCTATTCATATGTGGTAGTTTAGGCCTTAATTTTAGTACGCCTCAGTTTGTAGGCCCTGAAAATGTAGATTAGAGGGGACAAACATCACCTGACTTAAACAACCAAAGAGATATTTCATATCATTTGATGTCAAATCTAGATAAAAGAAGGTGTAGGAGGTGCCTAGCCCTTTTCCCCCTTCATGGCCGGGTGCTGAGCAGACCTGCTATTGCCATTGCTGAAAGTGTTAGGCCTTGCCACCACTTCACAGCTGTTTGGTTTGGGAAGTAAACATTTCTTTGTTGTTTGTTTTTCCTCCTCTCTTGATGGGTGTTTCTCAGCTGGAGTGGTTGAATCTGTATTATTGGATGGGTGACTTGGTGGTTGTTGGGTTTTTTTACACATTTGTATATATATATGTGTTACATCATATTCTGTTTTTAATTTTCTCTCTTCTATGCAAGATATAAAAATCTTGCCATTTTAAGTGTTAATTCTATTTTTTTCCCTCAGGGTTGTGAGAGGTTTCTTTCTCTGTGTTGGGCAGTTGGCATTTTGCCAGCTCAATCTAGCTCGTCATACTTTCCTTACCTAAAAATAAAATAATAAAACATAATAAAGTAAGCAACTACATTTTTTAAGTTTTACTTTAGTGTATTGCTGTGTTTGATATGCTCAGAGCACTCCTTCCAAATTGTCCATGGAGAGTTTTAATGCTGTTTTGCCTCTTCTGCGTATCCCAGCCTGCCTGAGTCAGGAAATTGGGACCCAGTTGCTAAAGAAGAATGGCTTCAGTGCTGTACCAAAGGACAAAAGCAATTATTTTTCAGATAAAGCAGGGAGATGTTGAGTGACTATAGGTTCCTCTAGGGGTCTTCAGAGTTGATTTGATGGGTCTTTTTGGATTTAGTGAAGAGAATGGATAGGGACTGAGTAGTAAGTTGTTTTACCAAAGGGAGAGTGATGCCTAGACCTTGCAGTGAAACTTTAGTGAAGCAAGTTCAGAACAAGCAAAAGGAGACAATTTCCCATGTACTAGGCATTTGTGAGATTCCATAATGGGGATTGTTCTGGATAAAAACAGTTGTACAGGTTGAAGGGAGAATCAAAATAACTTGGAAGATAGTTCCATTGAGAATTGTAGAACAGATAACTGAATTAGGCTCAACATATCCCATGAGCAGAATATAGAAGCTAAGAGAATATATAGGAGAAATATCACATACACTTGTCCTGTTCCTTCCATTCCCTGAACATTCATTTGTAGCCACTGTTGCTGAAGAAAATATTTCAGGGCTATGGGGATTCTGGGTCTGTACCAATGTGGTATCAGATATTTATTTCACTTCTCCTCCAAAACACTTCCAATCTGTTCTGCTTCTATCTAATTGAGTTTTAAGACCCATTTAGACAGCATTATTGAGTACAGAGAGGCAGTAAAATGCCACCCTGATGCCTGATCCCTTCAGATCTCAGAAACTAAGCAGAGTCATCCCTGGTTAGTACTTGGATGGGAGATCTCCTGGGAATGCCAGGTGCTGTAGGTTCTAGTCCTGAGGACTTCACTGTCACCATCCAAGCTTGCTGGGCTGTGGCAGATGAACCTTAGGGGCCAGTTCCATGCATGCTGTGCCTCACCTAAAAGATCCACTGTGCAGGCTTGAAGGACACACCCACGGGGGCAGAGTCCTTCCCAAATCTTCTTTTGTGAAGCCTAGCCATGACTGAGTGCAGGTTTCAAATTTAGGTATCCGTTTTCAACTAGTCAGTGATTTACTTTTCAACAAAGCACTAGCTTTGTATATCAGTTATTTTCATGCCTTCATATACTGCATTTCAATCATGTAAGGTCAGTAGATCTGAGCCTCCTTGGTGTCTCCAACACTGTCCTTGTGTTCATTTTGGAAAACTTGTCGTGATTAATTTTTTTTGTAGTTTGTTTTGAATATCTTATCTTTAAGTCATTTGTAGATGATGAGTAACTCTCCAAATAAAATATAAATTGATGTGAATAATTGAATGCAAAACTTTGACAGTAGCCTTGAAAAGGAAAATGAATGCTTTTTTTCTGCCTTTGGTTCATTAAATTAAAATACCACAGGAAAGAACTCCTTGTCAAATTTCAATTTCAACTTACCAGAATATGCTATTTTTTAAAGTAAAATGTGTTGCTAATGCAAGAAGAAAACAATTTATGCTCAGAAAGCGAATAATGTGTATATCTACTTCAGAAACAAAAGCATTTTTAGAAATATTAAGTGTTTCTATATATGTATTTTTTAAAAAGTTGCATAGGTGCTATGATCAATTCCTGTTTTAAAAAATCTGTCTAATTTATAAGGGGGTAGTAGAAGTTAACTACAAATAATAGATTCAAAATTTTTTTGGGATTCCATATAGAAAGTGGTAATAAATCATATACTAGAGGAAAGACCTTAATGCCAAATGAAAACACACAGCACCTGAAAGTACAAACATGAAAGATATATGTAGTAAAAGATGAAACAAAGCCTTTTATCATGCTGGTGAAAGATTCTTAAGGTGAGTGAACTTCTGTAACAAGTAACGTTTTTGCCTCTGTATATGGGTAAGCTATACCAGCAAATTATTTTGACTCATTTTTGCTGTTTGTTTCATAAGTGTAAAAATTGCACAAGTAAAAAAAATTAAAGCTTTCCCCCCACCCCCAAACAGACCTTTCAGAGATATGCACACATACACATGGACAGATACGGGCCATTGTGCTACTACTGGTATACACATACAGATACACACATAGCACATAAGTGCATACATATATAAGCAAACATACCATACTTGTATGTATAGATGTGCTGATCAATGTAAGCAGGGTGGTCCTGTGGTGTAATGGAGAGCACTCTGGACTCTGAATCCCAAGGTCATGAGTTTGAGTTTCAGTAGGGACCATTCCCTGGCAGTTAAATGCCTCCCTGCCATCCCATCCCATCAGATCTTGGATGCTCAGCAGGGTCAGCCCCGGTTAGTACCGGGTGCTGTGACAGTCCCAAGGACTTCCCTGTCACTGTCCAAGCTCGCTCGGCTGTGGCAAATGGACCTCAGGACTTAAACAGTGGGGCCAGTTCTGCGCACGCTGTGCCTCACCTAAAAAATCCACTGTGCAGGCTGGAAGGGCATGTGGGGTGAGCTGTGCCCAAATCTTCATTCACGAAGTTTGGCCATACCATACCTCAATGTAAGCTCACTGGCCCATGAGATGTAACTGCCAATTTCCTACACGTGGCTGCTCCAAAGATGATAGGTCTTCTCTGTGGTAATATATGCCTGCCTAGTGTTGTGTCTTGGGTATCCCAGAGTGACCTAAATGATGTGAAATTGCTGTGTTTAGGCTACGGAATTGCATTCAAAAGATCTGTTGTTAAGTATTATGTATAACAGATCATTAACTATATAAATTGTATGGTGTTACTTTTGTGGGCCTGAAGGAACTTCTGTATCCCAGAAGCAAGGACTGCTAAATTGACCTGGCATTATATCAAGCATAAATTTGGAAGTTTTTGCAAGAATCTTTGAAAATAAATAAAACAAAACCTATTCCAACTCCGAATATTCTGTGATTCTATGAAAAAATCTTGTAGAGATTGGCTTAACTATTACTGTAAGACATGTTGAGTGAGTTACCTATGCAGTTTCCTTCTCACTAATTTCTTCAGACTTCTCGTCAGTAAAAGACACTGATGTAGCAAAGCCAAAAGAATCAGAAGTCTATCTCTGGCAATTTGAGCTGATGCAGAACTTAAGAAAATAAAAATTTTATTTGTACATATTTAAACATAGAAGATATAAGACTATTGAACAATATTTTCATGTGTTCAAAGTGCTCTAGATGTGTTACATATTCAAAAATGTTATGTTGTTTTGCAACTCTGTTCACATCTAAAGATTCTGACTTCTGATTTTCCTTGAAATGCAGGTTAATAAATTGATTAATTTTTCTGTTGCCATAATGTGTAATTACCTAGAGACAGGCTGTAAATGGAGCAAGATATGAGTATGTAACTAGAGTTAGAAAAGGAATTCATGTGGAATTCAAAGATTCTGTAAAGCAAATGAGATGATGCAATGACATGCATTACTAGCCACTTAGCTGAAGATATGCATCTTTCTATTAATTTGAAAAGATGTTGACCTTGGCAGTGTTTTTAAGCCTTCAGCTTCTGGGAGATGATCAGGCCTCAATTTTTATCAAAATTGGTGCTCCATTTCTGTCTCGACGGCAGTAACCTGTTCTTTTGGAGGCTGGTTTCTATGATGCTACATGTGCTTCCATTTCTTTGAGATGAGATTATGCTACCTAAATTTCCATAGTGGGATTATTCACAGTGGTCTCTTTTGATTGCTTCTTTGCAGGTGATGTTTTTAAGCAATGTGAGTCTTTGAAACTTTCCTTGAGAAAATACTTCACACTTTGAAACTACAGCACAACCAAATTAATCAGCAAGGATGTGTTAAGGCAGCTGCTTTGGTTTGGGAGAAAGGAAGCTGGTGACATGAAGCTATTAAGTAACTTATCTAAAATATGAAGTAAATGGTTAAATTGCTTGTGTCTCATGTTCTATATAGGCCAGATGTATTGACTTGTGAATGCTATTGCAAGATCAGTGTATGGGGTGTTTTAGAACAGCTGAAAAAATTACTGTGTTTGAAGGCTTTGCCTAAAATCAGTATTTTTATAGCATGCTGTCTGAGCTTCATACCTTTTTTTATTTATTACAGTCTTTGCAGCTGTAAATTTTTGTAAGCAATGAAGTCCAGGTTGATGTCTTTTAGCTTATTTAAGTAGAAGTAAATAAAATACTATAGGATGAGGCAGTTCTTGCCTTTAAATCTTTCTTTGAGACTTGATGGCTTTTGATAGCCTGTTTTGTTTTTGCCAAATATGATTGTGAATTTGCTGTATCTATTAAAGGAAGAGAGCATGAAGTGCAAGTGAATAGATTTTGTTGTTGCTCCATAAAATCTAGAATGTGTTTAAAATTGTTAGGTTATTACATTTTCCGTTATGGACTTCCATCCATGAGAGTGAAAGTTGTCATTCATAGAGAGAATTGTTAGAGCATATCCCTATTGACAGTGTCTGGAAGATTAAATGACAGCATAATCCTTCCAAGCACAAACTGTGCACTTGAGAAAATGAAAATCACTCAGCTTTGCTGGAGTTCAGACATTGTTGCTATCTTTCATTTTTTTTTTTTTGCTTGAATTTATAAATGTAAGGAATCAGTAGAGATTCTTGTCAAAAATCAACTGCTAATTCTCCCAATGCAACTGTGTAACAGCATTTGCTCCTGTGTCTCCTGAGTCAAGATTTCAAAGCAGGAATCCCTAGCAGTGGACCATATTATTTTCACTTGTAATTCACATTGTTGTTTTTTTTTGAGAATAATACAATTAATTTTATAGGGATTATTTATTCATTGATTTAAGTGAAAACAAAGTTGTGGTCATCATGCAAATTTGTCAGTTACTTTTTAAATTTAGGTAAAGTCCATTCACTTTTATCAAGGGTGGTTTTATGCATTTTGAATACCTCAGATAAAATGTCTGCCTACACTCAGCATACATTTGTTTTGTCACAGAGCAGACATAGATTTTTAACAGTGCTTTTATTATTTTTTTTTGCATAAAAGTGATTTTTTATGTTATTTGATCATGAGAAGTGAACAGCAAGTTAAGAATACTATATAGGGAAGAGTGGGTTCAACTGCCTGGGAAAATTAAGCTGTGTCTGAAGTAATTAAGCAAGAATTCCCACTGGAAAATTATATGCTGGAAATTTTTGAAGCATGGATTCCACACAGTGAAGTTGGAGATATCATTAAAAGTCATCAGTGTTCAACACATATTGTGGACTGGTAAGCAGCCATTTTTGTATATTGTTGCTGCTGCTGAACAAAGTGATCTCCCTCTTTGTTCTGGCCATATGCTCCTGCAGTTTCTCCTAGTCTGGCTCGAGAGCTGCACCAATGTGATACCTTTCTAAAACAGCAAAACCTTTTTGCTAATGTCAGTCTCCAATTGGAAGCATGAGAAGTGGCAGGAATGCAAAGGCAGGAGGAAGGATCAGACCAGTTTTGTTGACAGTTCACTGTTAAATCACTTGAGCTGTATGGCAAAACTATTCTTTCTAAAACCCTGACAAGCACGAAAGATTGACTTTACAGGATGGCTTTCAGGAAGGTGAATTCCCTGAACACCAAAGCAGACGTGTTTCCTCTGTGCCTTCCTAATGCTCCCTTGACTATTTCAGGTCAGAAATGTGCAACAACTCACTGGGTATACCCGAGTCATGCTGAAGCTGCTAGGAGTGAGGCATGCCCAGGCTTTAAGCAGTCTGCATTGATCTTGAACTTTGTCACCTAACAAGTAGGTTGCAAGCCAGTCTTTTGGATTGAACTTAAAAGCCAGGAGCTTTAGCTATAAACATAAATCAAATACACCCAAGATTATTCCTAGGCAGCTGGACCAATTGTCCTGGAATAGCTTGGATCTGTACTAATACTTTCCACGAAGTGGTGGATGAATGCAAAATAACTAGTTGTAATGGTTCTGTAGTTTTTAACATCCTAAGCTCAGAAATAGTTTGTGGTAGTGCTGTTAGGCACATACCAAACTTATCTTGTGGAATATTACAACAGTTAATAGTAAAATTGCAAAGAATCTGCAGGTATGTCCTGTTTTCATGAGAATAGGAACAGCCTTGAGCTTTACTTACCTGTATCTTACTAAAGGAAGTATTTTCTGAGGAAGATGCTTTGAGCATCTTCATTGTCACCTCTTCATTGCTTAGCCACCTCTGATGAGGGTGGCTGACACTGGCCTCTGCATGGGAACCTCCTTGAAGGGGCTCCAGCCCTTCTGGTGGCATTCACAAAGTCACCATATTGATTCTGAGCTGTAATGTGTCACCAGTCCTTATAGCGCTGATGATGCCGGGACTATTTGTACTCAAGGGAGAAGAATCAATAAGGTCTACGCTACTGAGCATTTTTATTTCTCTTTAAGAGGCCTTTCTAAGCATACTTATCCTATTTGATGAAATGTGGTAGAAAGAATTAAGCAACATCACTGCCTGAATTAGTTCACATATAACACAGTACAAAGTTAATAACTTGCTATAGAAAGCAAAGTAACTGTATTAGAAATATGCTGTCTGTGAAATGGGTTCATCATCCAAAGCATGGCACTTTGCTAGCAGTAATCTTTCTCAGCATTTCAGAGTGGAGTCATGTACATGTGGCTTGGGACTCTATATATCAGTTGTCTTTGCATAGTACAGATCTGCCCTTTCTCTCTGTTGTGTTGCACAGCTGATGCATTGCTGAGGTTCTGACTATGGCAAGATCTCACAGGAATTATTATGCATAATGCTATATCTTAGTTACACAGTAAGAAATTAAATCTATTGATATTTCTTCAGGGAAAAAAATCACTTAAAAATTTAAATTATTTTACCACAGATGCAAAAGTCTGTGGATGGCAGTGTTTTCAGCTGTTAAAAGTTTTGCATCTATAAGCTCACATCCCTGGAAAAATGGTAACTAGTTAATATTAATTCTGTTTTTCCTGTAGTTTGAAATAACATCAAATATAAATATTCCTATATTTGACATTTCTAATGCCAATGATTACTGTTCATTCTTTCTAGTTTTCTAACTCATTAATAATAACTTCTGTGGCTTGTAGACTATTGTGCTAAATGAGTACATGGAACTGTATATTTCACACACCCTTATGGATGAGAAACCTATTGCTCTGATGACTTGTGAACTTATAGAAAAGCCTGTATTGCAAAAGAACCATTGCATTATAATATTGACTGCAGTGTTTCAGGAAAACCTCCATCTTGTTGCACAAAACAATGAAAATGGTGGAAGAACAAATAAAGATAGGGGAATGCTGTAATAATAAATAACTTTGACCTTTTTTTTCCTTCTATTGGCATCCAGTTACTTCCTTTGATCTTCCCTGCCTTAAACAAGCTAATATCTGCCAAGAGAGTGCAACTGTTACTGAATCACTAAGGTCCTATTTGTTCCGCTTGACAGATGACAATGCATTTTTGTCTTTCTACAGAAGCATGGAAGTGACTTTGAAAGCTTTCTCCAACGAAAAGCCTATTTTTTTCCTAGGCTGGTTTCCCTTCTTTCTGTGTTTTGGTTTTTGGTTTTTTTTTTCTGGTGGGTTGTATTTTCCATCTCCTTGAGATAGTGTACTGCTGATGATTGTGTCACTATTTTCTGTTTGACACTGGTTAGACAACACTGTAGTTGTATGATTTAGTTGTTGCTCATGACTGTTCTAGCAAGAACTGAAGACTTCAGCAGCTGTAGTGTATTTTGGTGCTTCAGTTACATTATGGTTAGTTCATGAGTGTCCTGTGAGATTGCTTACTTTGTAACTCCCTGAGTTTTTTTACCAATTGCTGTTAGTGCTAATTCATTACTTCTGTATGGGTTTCTTTATTTGCAAATGTTGAATTGTTTGATAGCTTGATCAAAAGATTTTATATTTAGAGTTTAGAAAGTAGAGTTCAGTTTTATTAAACAATGCAACCTTGAAATGGAAGCAGGAGGAACATTATCAGGTCTATTTGAATTTTGTGAAGAAACAGAGATGTCGCCTGTTTTTTAAGGGTGCTGTTTTCAGCCACTGGTATAAGCCTTGATATTTAAATCCAGGCTATTAAGTAAACATTCTTTGTTCTAAGTATACACTGTACTAAGCACAACGAGAACCTAATTTCTGATGGTGATCTTAGGTGATCCTGAGTACAAATAACAATCCCTATAGAACTAAATGTTTTGCATTGGTGTTTTTGTCAAATTCTACTGACCATGTTTGTAGACTTGTTAAGTCGGTTTTGAAAATTCTCTGGATTAAGCAGAGTATGTTATATCACAGAACCAGAATTTTTTTAAGCTTTCAAGTTATTCCCAAAGAATAAGATGAAACCTCTGTGACTGTTAATTTTGGACTTCTCTGATGGTTGGAGATGATGTGTGTGTGAGCATCAGAGATTTAGGCCCTGATCCAGGAAAGCACTTAAACTCATAACTTACCCCAATATGATCAGCTCCCCTGAAGACAACGACTGATTCAAATTATCATAGAAGATATACAGCACAGCCTTATTTAGGACTATATATTTAACACAATCCCTATCACTTTTTCAAATAAAAAGCATAAACATATCAGAAAATGACATATAAGAATTAATTTCAAGATCTTTCTGGTCATGCACTATAACTGTTATGGAAAAAACCCCAACTTATTAGCTCCAAAATGCATGTTTGAATATAGGTGGCATATTTCTGCTACTTAAATGGAATCGTATCTTTTGAGAAAACCTCTTACTGAGACTTCTTTTGTAGAAGAGCTGATTTTTTGTTAGAAATAGAAATATTTTGTTAATTGGTGTTACATTCCAATCCCTGACCTGTGGTCTCACAAGCTCAGTTAGGAGTTTTACTTTAAGATATATATAGAGAGAGAGTTCTTCAATACCTTGAGGTAACATCAAGAGAACAAGCCATGGACTTGTTCTCAAGGGGTTTCTTTACTAATTTAGGGGAGAAAATAAAGGAACTTGGCAAAGGTTTAAAAAAGGGCACTACACAAGCTAGACAAAATGTTCCACCACAAGACCAGCTCAGCACATACTGACTGACAATATGCAAGTCAATATTCAGTCAATCTACAACACTTAAGTCAAATCCAATCCCTCCAGCTCCAAGCCACCCAAAGCATCAAGAAAGGAGCAAAGAAAAAGAAGCAGAGGGAGCAAGGAGAGAGGGAGAAAGAGAGAGAGATAGCTACCACCAAAACTCTGGCAGATCAACTCTCACACTTAACACGTGGCAGGACCATGATATGTGNCCCTCCAGCTCCAAGCCACCCAAAGCATCAAGAAAGGAGCAAAGAAAAAGAAGCAGAGGGAGCAAGGAGAGAGGGAGAAAGAGAGAGAGATAGCTACCACCAAAACTCTGGCAGATCAACTCTCACACTTAACACGTGGCAGGACCATGATATGTGGAACCTCTATATCTCTGGTTTAGCTGTTCTGGTCTCCATGGCCAAACCCCCCAGGTTGGGCCTCTGACCTACTGGCCACTCTGGGGTCCCAAGCCAGGCTAAGGGGCCATATTCTCACTGTCCCTGCCTATCTGAGCTGGGTCAGGGACTCCAGGAGGTGTGAGGTGCTATGGTTTTCCCAGGATGTTTGTGAGTGGCAGCTGCTCCAGGACATCCCCATGTGGGCTCCAAGGCCTGCCATGGATATGATGCCACCGCGCCTCCGTGAGGTTCGACCCATCCCTGTCCCCTCCACACACACACACAAACACCAGCCACAAGGTGGTTCTGACCCCATGATAACTGATATGGTATTTATCAATTGGTGATAGAGAATTTAAAAAAGTACACCAGAACAGACAACACAGATCTGAGTTACAAAGGCCTGTTGAATTAACTCACATTTTCCCTACAACTTCTAACACACTTTTTCTCAGTGGAATATTGAATTTGCTGTTTCTCTTGGGGTCCCTACAGGACAATTGCAGGCAGCTCTTTCCCTACTAGACACGATAATTTTTAATGAACACTTGCTGTCTGACTGTGCTTTTCTAGCGTATGTGCCAGATGGATGACCAGTGGCAGCAATGAACCACTCAAAGGGACTTCTGCTACCAGTCTCTAGTAGATAAAAATGAGGTGCGGAAAGTACCAGGACCTTTCCAAGCCAGTTAGGTGAAGAGTTATCTAGGGTCACAATAGGTATAACTGCTTGAGGTGACAGGGTTAGCCTCATCACAAACAGCTTCTAGGAAGGAAATGCGAATGTGTAAGTGTTAAAACTAGATGTGGTATATTTGTATACCATTGCTGAAGAGTAATGAGTGAAGAAACTCGTAAGATTGACTTTACCCTTTCTTCTGTTTTGGGGTTAGGCTCTACTTTCTAAACACTCTTGCAGCTTCATTGTACATGTCCCTGCATCATATGTATATATGGAAAAAACAGTGACACAGGGAACTAGGCCCACAGGGAGCTAGTGACACTTCAGAATGAGTCTTTTGATGGAGACAGGCACCTTCATCAAAAAAGGCAGCTGATTTTGTTCTGTGGAAACCACAAAAGATGGCTGATTATTTGTTGCTGCAGTTTTAGGGAGTGTTCAAACATGGGTGTGTCATTGACTGCTGAGAACAGAGGGGCCCATTACTGAGGCAATGGGTAGCAAAGATATTTTGGATAAGGATTGGAGTAGTTTACAGAAATGCTGAGAAGGTACGGTGAGGCCAATAGAATTTTTTTCTTCCTAATTATTATTATAATTATTATTCAAATTATTATAGGGAACTGAGACCAATACATTGTTCAGGCCAGTAAGTAGATAAATTGAGGGGAAGTTTAATTTGCCAGTGGAGCTTCCTTAATTCCTGACTAATTTAGGGGTAATAGCAGACCAATTAAAAAAGACAGATGTCTTGATGAAAGAACAGCAGAAAAGTTTAAACCATGAAATGTATGAGATCTTGAAGTCAGGCAGCTGTGGAAAAGGGGGAAGTAGACTATCATCATCAAAGTAATTAATCTCTTCTGAGTATTTTGTTGTATGTCTGTATATTAGATGCATAGAATCATAGAATAAATTGGAAGAAATGTCAAGATATCAGCTAGTCCAAAGCCCTGCTCAAAAAAGTTTAAGTCAGGCTGCTCAGGAACTAGTTCAGCTGAGTCTTGAACTCAAAGCTGAGTCTTGAACTCAGAGCTCAGTCTCATCCTCTAAGGACAGGGAGTTCCAGCATCTCTGGACAGCCTCTTCCAGTATTTAACCACTCTTAAAGTAAAAAAATTATACTTAGTGTCTAATCAGAATTTCCCATAGTCCAGCTTGTGTCCTATTGCCCCATGAACTGTGACCGTGCACCTGGAAGTGTTTGTATTTTCTGTATTCTCTGCTCACATGGTTGTAGACAGCAATAAGGTCTCAGTGAGCCTTATGGGTCTTACAAATTGAGAAGGCCCTGCTGCTTGAGACTGTCCTTATATATTTTGACTGGCTTGGAGTCTTTGGATCTGAGGAGGACTACAAGGATGTCATGAGGTTATGCAGGGAAAAAATTAGAAGGGCCAAAGCACAAGTAGAGTTTAATCTATCTGCTGCCATAAATGACAATAAAAGATATATCTATATAGATTAGCAAGAAAAGGAGGGATCTCCTTTTATTGGATGCAGTGAGGAAACAGAGTGACAAAGGATGAAGAAAAGGTTGGGTTAGTAAATGCCTTCTTTGCCTCAGTCTTTAATAGTAAGTTGTCTTTACTATTACCCAGTTGTCCTCAGGGTAGTCAACCTCCATGAGCTGGAAGACAGGGATGGGGAGCAGAATGAAGCTCCTATAATCCATGAGGAATTGGTCAGCAACCTGCTGCACTGTGTAGACACACTCGAGTCTATGGGGCTTGACAGGATCCACTCTAGGGTGCTGAAGGAACTGGCAGAAGTGCTCACCAATCCACTTTCCATCATTTATCAGCAGTCCTGAGTAACTAGGGAGGTCTCAGTTGGCTGGAGGTTACCAGATGTGATGCTTATCCACATTCAATTTTTATCTGATATAAATAGAAAAAATTACTATTAAGATGGGATAATAAGCCAACATTTTGTATTTCAGAGCTCATTCTTGTTTTTATATGAAGCTAGATTTGTGAGAAATGTTTTCTTAGGATGTTATGTTTGTATTTAAGCAGGTAATGTTGCTTACCCTTAAACCATGATATTGCTGTTTTTCTACAAATGCATATCTTTATTCACCAGGGGTTAACATTTTGTGTGGGAAATCAGAGAAATATCTTTTTCCTGATGTTTTTCTGCATCCATGAAAACATCTCCTAACTTTGAAACATCAGTATTTGCTAATATCTTTATATCTTTTGAGTTTGTCCAGAGTACTCAGGTATTTTGGCCCATTTTATGTATGTAGTAAGTCATTAATTCTGTATGAGTTGGGCAGAATTATTTAGTCTTATCATCTCCCATCTTAGGTGCAAAAAACTGAAAAAATGCACAGGCTAGTTATATTACAGCATCTCGTCTACTCCTTTAGAAAGGGATGCATTTCTACGTGCTGTTTTCCAGTGCCAAATTGAAAAGGGACATGGTGTCCCATTTTGGTTTTAGGAAATTCAGCCTGTACATCCAGGGACTGAAACTGAGTCTCATAACTGACACAATAATTTGCATTTAAGCCCAGACCCTTACTCTGCCCCAGAAGGGTAATAAAAGGGGAAAACTTTCTGTATCTATACTAGTCTGTTATCTAGCAACTCATTCACTGTCTTTGGAAGTTTTGTGCCCAGTCGAGTCAGGACTAAGATCTGAAAGAGGAGAGAGCAGGCTCAGCCAGAAAGGAGCTTTTAGAAATCTTAACTGTAAAAATCTTGCAGCTTTTTCAACGGTTGAAAAATTGGCCAAGTGCGGATGGAGTTTCAGAGGAATAGCAAAAGGCAGTTCTGTGACACATAGTTTCAGCTCCCTGCCAGATTCAAAGTTCCTGCTCCAGACTCTTCATTTGCTGCAGCATAAAGGTTTCTTGTTTCAAAAAAAGAGTTTTTAGAAATCTCTAGGGATGGAAAAGCAAAAAAATTTCCTTCCAATTTGCTCACATACTTTCAAATTATTACCTCTAATTTTATCGCTGATGCAGGAAATTTCCACCTAGACGGCTAAAATCTTATAGTATCACAAACAGCTGTAAACAAAATCTTAAAATTTAAAGCATCAAATACTTTACCAAAAAGCTGTGCCAAAATCCCAGCTAGATTTTTCTTTTGTTTACACAGATAATTTCAAAATATATAATAGGTCTTTCACACAAAGTATAGGTAAAATTGAAGCTATATTTAAATGTTGTAAATTAACAAAAATACGCGTGGAATAATTGTATTCCACAGTTCCCTGTTTGGAATAAGAACTATTTTGACCAAATGTTTTTGAAGTCCCTACTTACATTTGACATGAAAAAGCAGAAGCTCCCCTTATACCAGTAAAACCAGCCAAACCCAAAAGTATAGGATTAGAAATCTTAGGTCTAGCCTTTTGGTGCCGTGCGTAGTTTTGGTAAGTTTTTTGAGGATGGGCAAAATATACATCTTCATATCAACCTATAAAACTTTAAATGTTAAAACTCCCAATGACAGCATGAAGCACTTATCTCTCCATAGGGCCTGAGGAATTTTTAAGCATGCCTCTTGATTGTCTAGTGGTATCAAGGGCTTTGATTTATTTATTTATTTATTCCTAGAGATTTATAAAGCTGTGGGGTAGATGGTGCTGTTCTCCAGCTGTCTATCTTGAGCAGTTTCCTCACTGGAGTGAAGACAACACAATTTCTCTGTGATGTTACTGTGGAATCTTGGAAAAACATAATGTTCCTCCTGCTATGCGCAATAGAGTCTTCTTTAATTGCAGCAGCTAAAAAAAGCTTCTATCTTTATAGCTGTGGAACCAAAGCGCCAAAGTTTATGGTCTCTCACTGTCAGCAGGTTTATGGAAAATTTATAGTCTGTGTTCTAAGTTCTGAGTTTACCATTTTTTGTTGGAATACTTACTAAAGCCAGTGCTGAAAAATGTCTGTTATAGGATGGAGTTTTGCTTTCTTTAAAGTTTCCTATAATTTTAGTAGTCTTTGTATAGTATTTCTGGTTTCATCTTGCTTTCCCTCAAACTGCTGTTTTATCTTGTCCAAAGTGCAAAATATGTTTAGGCTGTTTCTTCTTCCTTTATTTATTTATTTAAAATTTATTTTTTTATTCCTATAAACTGAACTAATTTTGTTACATCCTTGACTGGCTTTCAGGATTTGTGGTCAGTAGAAAACTGCTGATGCTCATGGCACTGAAAATCCTGCAACTTCCTTCCAGTTATTTAGATAAGTTAAAGTAATATTTTCTGTATTTTTTTTATTATCTGTTCATTTATTTTTTTCTCTTTCTGAGACCACTTTACTGGTGCCACAATATTTGCCATCAGGGGAAGGAGGCTACTTTTAGGTTTTCTGAAGCTATGTTCTAGTTCTGAAGTGCTGGACTGATGGTCCAGTTAGGCCAAGCTGCTCTATGCAGTCTAGCAGACTAAGTCTGTAAACTTAATCCGATCAGTCTGGTTGTCTGTCAACAAGGAATAAAAAAAGTAAACTAGAAGCAAACCGTTCACCAATGAATCAAAAGAAGCAAAACTTGCCTTTAGAAATATATCTAGATATAATATTTTTCAGCTGTTTATGCTAATTTAACCACAAAGCAATAGAAATGTGATTTAGTTTTAATGTTACTACATTTGGCATTTTATTAGTCTAATTTAGAGTAAGTTCTGTACTCTGGAAAATCTGAGTTGGGCACCAGACTGTAACTCTGGCCTATGTAGAAAAGGCAAACAGAAGAACTGACATTTTGAAAAGGGAGACAAAGGATTTAATCAGCCTTTGTCTAATCTATTAGTTTCTCATTTCCATGAGAAGAATAGTGCCTGGATCCTCACTGTTTCATCTGAACAAATTCTTGATAAAAATATCTGTGTATGAAGATGCAATTTCTGCTTTGACCTTCCTTGGTAACATGTCTGTAGTGCTCCTCAGTCACAGTGGACTGCTCTCTCTTAGTTCTTCAGTATTCATTAATGCTGCTCTCTTTCCTTCTTGTGTATACATAAATCTGGATGGATCAAAGCCAAATTTTATTTGTATGCTCCCAAACTTCAGAAATATAGCAAACTCCTCAATGTATCCCTGATACAAATTTAGCAAACCTTCAGACTTTGTAGAACCAGTTGCTCTCTATTTTTATGTGTCTATGATAGATGACTTTCTCCTGTAGTATGTGCTCAGTAACTCCAAATCAATATTAGACTTTCATTAAGGTGAGAGAAATACATAGGGCAGCTTGGCTGAAGTTGAATGCACATTAGTGAAGAAATTACCAGATCTGAGAAGGTAGATTTTCCATTGACCAAGTATTTTCTGAACATGTCTCTTTAGCACTAGAATTGAAGATGCTGCAGCCAATTCACGTTTTTATTTACTCTCTCTTGTTACTACATGGGTTTTCAAAAACAAAACAAAACAAAGCACCACAGTGAATGAGGTAAGCACAGTGAAGATCTGCACAATTTTAAAGGCATACATGAAGTGGGGTTTAGCAAAACCAAATCTTTGCATAAACATTGTACTAAACCCCACCAAATATTATTGTTACTTTCTGTACACATTTCCATATTGTAATATTGCCATATTCTAGAACATGTAAAATCTAATGTGTAACAGATCAGAGACATCAAACTGGGTGGTGAAGTAAGTCCTGACCTTTAAGTACTAATACCAGGTTTTAGAAACTTAGATCTCATTTTTTCTGGGCAGCGAGTCTACAGGTAGATTCATCTAATGCTCTCTAAAGCAGGGTGAAGTAGCAGTGCTTATTATTTTGGAGCAAGCACCACAGTCTTTAACATGTAAGACAACAAAAAAGCACCCTCTGATATTTTTTTTGCATTTCAAAGCTTTTTATATCTGAAAATCCCATATATAGTAAGCAGAATAAAAACTTGATTTTTTCAGTATGCAAAAGTAAAAAAATCAACTTCTTCATGGGATTTGGCTTGACTAACCCTCCCCCTCACCCCTGCCCTTTCTTGCTCTCTCGCTTTTCTTCCACAGGAAAAGTAAGCCAGACATTACAGGATGTTCTCAGCCAGTCCCCAAGATCTTGCTGGTTACACTTACATTTTTGTTTTGAAATGTGTACCAGACTGTGTGCTGCACAGGTACTTCAGCTATCTGTTGCAGAGGCTTTTTAGTGAGAGGACTGTGGCTTGTGAAAAGCTGCTCATAGAGACCTTACTTTAAATGATACGGAGCAGAAGTGATGGTGGTTCAAGTTAACCCTGCAGTGCATTTAATGCTGTTTGCATGTGATAGAAATTTTAAATATTTGTCTCCCTGAAAACACACCGTGCCCCAAAAATAATTAATGAGATTTTTAAAAATGGCATGCAAGGAACACTGAGGTCACACAGGACACACTCAGAACTCAAATCTCTGTCTGCACATTTCTGTCTTCTATCTTCTGCATAGCTGTTATGCTGGAGCATTTTATTGCATATCAACAAAGTAAGTCTAACATATTGTATATGCTGGATAATGCTTTAGATAAAAATTTAAAGTCCATTATGTAGCACACTATAGAAGTGTAAACTTATGGCAGGCAGGATGACATTAATTCTCAGATTATGCAGCTTAATAAGAGATAATGCTTTGACTATGTGTTACGAAGCACAAAATGAAATGTGTAAGAGTGGCCGACTTAAACTTGTAACTGCCATTCATTTCAGCCTGTGTAGCCCTGCAGCCACATTGCTGAGAGCTTTGCTTACTTGCTGTTTTGTGAGTCTCTGCAGATGCACGGTCGCCCACTCTAAGAGAACATGCACACACTCTATTTTTTTTTTCTCTCACACTGTCTGGCATACTTTCAGAATAACCCTTCGAAGACTTTCTGAACTGCTGGGTATGATTGTCTGATTATTATTTTTTTAACTGGGAACATGTTTAGTCCAGTGTTATTTAAACAAGCTTATCTCTTTGATCAAAGTCTACAATCTGAAATTTGAACAGGGTAAGGGAGGGTGGCTGGTGGGATGAGGAAATATATCAAGTACATAGTTATGTGCATGTTGCTGTCTTAGCTGCGTGCCTGCAGAGGTAAAAATGTATATTGCTTTAGAACAATCGTGCAAATATAAACAACTTTGTCTGTTTTAGTAGAAGTTCTGAAAACATAGTATCACTACTAAAATAAAACTGGTTTTAGTAAACTTTGCTTGACGCTTTTAGTGACCTGCATATTCAGTTTTTCAGTTTTTTGGGTTTTTTGAAGGTTAAGCCAAATAACTGTGGAGTTGTTTAAGTATAGCATAGACTGCTAGTATTCAAAACATACTAACTAGAGGCCATATATTAATGCATTTAGGGTTGGCATTAACCTATTAAATTGACTGAACCACAGACCGCAGCAATAAAGCTAGAGAGCCTGAAACAGTTTCTGGAGGTTTTCATTTAGCTGGTTCGGGAGAATGGGTTTGTGCAAAGCTAAAATTATATGGAATGAAATTGCAAGAAGAAGCATGCATGCCACACCTTTTCATTATGTTCTTACTTTTCCTTTTTTTTTTTCCTCCTTCTAAATATAACTTTTAAGAGGCATTTCATTTTATTTTAAAGCTGATCCCATTTGATTATTGTACATTACTTGTTTATCTAGTCTGATTTCAAAATTCAAGTTTGCTGAGGTTTTGTTCACAGGACTAGGAAAAAGAATTTCCTGTATTCCATTTGTGTGTCATGCCATCAAATAATTATTTCCTAACTGTGCCAAAATTTGAATGGTGTTTATTTCATTATTTTACAGCCTAAAAAGAAGCAGAATTAATTTTCTAGGCTAGTCTAATGCTTTTTTCTCACTTTTTAATGTTACTATTATAGTCTAGTTAAACTGCAAGTTGCTATTGCTGATGGAAGTATATTATAAACCTTTTCTTCTGCACAGATATCAGACACCCTTCAGTTTTGTTAGCTAGCTTTATTGACTGAAGCTTGTTGCACACACACAGACACACAGATAGGCGCACTTCCACACACACATTCTGCTTTGCCCTATCTCGGTTACAGCGTAGTCCTACCCAGGGTCGTTGCAATGCACACATTACATATTTCTAACAAACATGAAAATGAATCAAACAGGAGGAGAGATAAGCACAGATAGATTGGAGCCTGCTGAGGAAAAAAGGCAGTAATCTGCCTGACACTGGACTACTCTTCCTGGTTGGATTTAAGTGTTCTCTCCCGTTAGTTGCTGCAAAGCGCTGTACCCTGAAGTGAAAAATTAAACAATTAGTAAGAATGAAGTAACATTTAGAGGGACAATTATTTGGTATAACTCCAAAACTAATTGTTTCTGAAGTGATGGTTAAACCAATGTCGGCACAAGGCAAGAGTTCCTGGCTCGCAGCCAACACCTAGTAATGCATATTAATGCAGATGAGGAGTTCCTAAAAGTTAGAGAGAGGGAGAGGCAGGGAGGAAGAGAGAGAGAGAGAGTATGTGTTTTCAGTGCTCACTCTGCGTTTGTTTGTATCCTCCTCCTTGCTGAGATTAGAGGAATACCTGTGTAGCGCTGCTTTATTATGATTTCTGCTAAGCCTCAGAATAGGTTCTGGTATTTTTTTTAGGTGGACTGCCAGCTGCCGATCTCACTGTTGACAGTAAAAGCAGATATGTTCCTTGCTCACTGCCATTAGCACTGACCAT
Source organism: Sakesphorus luctuosus (assembly GCA_013396695.1). Lineage (NCBI taxonomy): Eukaryota > Metazoa > Chordata > Aves > Passeriformes > Thamnophilidae > Sakesphorus > Sakesphorus luctuosus. The sequence goes on from VWZD01008761.1 coordinate 39,874, forward strand.
GACCCTTCACACCAAAACCTCTGGAGTTACCCTGCTGCACCAGATTCAAGGAACTGAACTGGAGACACTGAGCAGACCTCAGCTGAAGATTCCCCTGGAAAGATCGCTCAGCGACATGTACGTGGAGACCAACAAGACAGGAGTTTTTAACTACCCAGAAGGAGCTACCTATGATTTTGGTACTGCGGCTCCAGTGTACAGCTCTACTACACTCAGTTATGCCCCTACTTCTGAATCTTTTGGGTCCAGCAGTCTGGCGGGATTTCACTCACTGAACAGTGTCCCACCAAGCCCTGTGGTGTTCTTGCAAACGGCACCCCAGCTCTCACCCTTCATCCATCATCACAGCCAACAGGTACCCTATTACCTTGAAAATGATCAGGGCAGCTTTGGGATGAGGGAAGCTGCTCCTCCAGCCTTCTACAGGTAAATGCTACAGATAATTTTTCTTTTTTATTTAAGCAGATGAACAAGAAAAATTAGAATGTGGAAATCTGTTATGCCCTAATATTTCCCTTTTTTGTGTAAAGGACCATGTGATTTGATTGAATCATCAATGATAGCTAGACCATAGGAAAAATCGTTGAATAAAACAAAACTGTAATCCACAGCCCACTGTGACTGTAAGTTATAAAATTTGAAAACTTTAATCTAAATGAAAAAAACCTCAAATAATGAGTATAAATGTTTCCTGGGAAAACACGCAATTATATTTGGTTAAAAAATTGCAAATGATCTCACTGTTGTAATATATTAGAATATTGTCTGAAGTATACTAAAAAGATTTCCACCATCACAAATTTCTGGGTGTGAGTGGTTGCTTGTTCAGAGCTTAGCTTGTAGTAAAAGTATTTCTCTCCTCTGACTTCCTTTACAGTGTGAGAAGGAGCTTATATACAAAGTCACTCAGAAACACAATATCCTTCCTAATCAAACTGTTAGAGTTGACTCAGTGACAGTATTCCAGTCAGTAACAACCTTCCTGAGCTATCTGAAGAACTGTGTACACATTAACATGCATTTTTCATTGAAGGGTGATATATTTTAACTATAAAATTGGCAGCATGCTACTTTTCAAAGGATAGGATTGTTTGTGTGTGTGTGTGTGTGTGTGTGTGTTTGTATTTTTGTCCCTCAATAGAATGTGGTGGGTTTTTTTTCTTTTTTGTTTTGCTTGTTTGTTTTCTTTTGTGTCGATTAGAAAGATAAAAATATCTTTGAAGGGGGGAAATAAATTTCCTTGGTTTAAATATTTATTGTCATTTATGAAGACAATGTACACCTATTTCGAAGTAAGTGGTAGAAATTGATAGAACTATAGCTTCCAAACCCCCCTCCCCAAAACTCATACACAGCAATACCCACACAGTTAGTGGGTTTTGCAGTGTTTATAGCATAGTTTTGCCCCACCTTATTATACTGGGCTTTAGTGAATCAAAGTAAACAGTTAGACGTAATTTTTTTCCTGAACTCTGTTGGTCTCTGTTGATTTGAGAGGTACAGGTGAGTTTGCTAAAAATGGAATGATTCAGAAAAAATAAAAGCAAGACATTTCTCCATGTTAAGGTTCTGACTTTGCCAGACTTATTTGCACAATATAAAATGTTACTGTGAACAGCAACCACCGTTCTAAAGGACAATTTAAGACTGAGTAAGAATCTAATAGTAGAATCTGGTCCCAAAAATAGGTGAAGATTGCACTTTTTGCAAATGATTAATCAGTTTTGGGGAGCAGATGGAATAATGACTGGTGAAATGATAGATAAAATGGTTACGTAGAACTATCCAATACAGTGACCTGTTAACTGAATTGGTTTCAAGCAAAATTCACTTCAGTGCAACCAAATCCTGGGAAGATGAATACATGTCAGAACATAAAGATCTTGGATGATTACCAGTGACTTGAGAGTGAAACTGAACTTTGCATTAGATTGCAAGCCTTTCTTTTGCATGAATGTCCAGTGCAAACCTATGGTCAAAAGTGTGTAAGTGACCTTAGATATGTAAACAGTGGAGTAGTGAGTTTGTGAAGATGAAACACCCAGGCAGGAAATTTCCTATAGTCTAAAGTATTTTACTGCAGAAGGGTTCAAACTGGAGAATGACCTTGAGATAGAAGTTGAACTATGAAAGTAGTGTTCTTTTAATTTTTGAGGTGAGAGCCTTCAAAACAAAATTAAAGTACTTTCTTAGTTTAACTCCCAGAGCAAATGTGTAATGCCAGTGTTGTATTCTCCATTTCCGGACATTTCTGAACAAGGTTGGATGTCACCCTTGCAGATGTATATTACACATATGTAATTGCTGAGGCTTTAGTGCAGCAGTAATTAGGTGAATTTATGATCTTGGGTATGCCAGGAACTTTTTCTGCATACACTCTTATACAAATGATTTAGTGTCCCCTTCCAGCCATAATTCTGTAAAGCGCATGTTATGTGGTAATAAGAAATATGTTTCAGAGCATTTGCTGTGATTATCTTTTGTTTACAGGCATAGTACTGTTGGAATTAAATTGATAAAAAAATTTGCTTGCTTTCTTTTCATTTTTGTGAGACTGTATTTACAGAGTTACCACCTTCACATCATTAAATATTAGGTATTTATTCTTGTATTTTGGCACAAGTCCAATTACCAATGGCCTGTCAAACCCAATATGAATAGGTGTTTAGGGCCTGGGAAATATTTAAATACCTAGCCATGGGGTTTAAGAACAAGTTCTGTGAAAAACTTCCAATTTGCTTTATTTATTTGACTAATCTCATTGGTTTCAGTTGGGTTATAGGAGAAAAGAGAGCACAGGGCAGTGTAATCTGGCAATGAATAAATTGATGCTGGAGATGGGAAGATGTCTAATTACCAAAATGATAAGGTTTTGGAACAACCTACCAGTAGGAGTATGCAAAATTTACCAGTAGGTAAATGCAAAAATTCTCAAAACCAAAAGCCCTAATAAAATTTAAAATGGCTCATGATCAGTTTATGATATGGCTGCCTGCTTCTGTAATGTCATGTAACCTAAGATACAGAAAGACTCCTCTGCAACTCTCATTTACCTTTCTGTGTAACTGGATTGTGCTGTTTGGCTTTTAGGGCAGAAATATTTGCATTGCATCACCCTGTTATAGTCTGAATTTGACATATAAGTGCTCCACTCAGTCATACAAGTAGCTAGGACAATAAATAAGCTTTGGAGTTTGGAGCTGAAAATGGTATTCTGTTTAATACTTGAATAAAATGTTAAAAAATCTTCAGTCACAAAACTTAAAAATTACTGTATGTGATAAGGAAAACTTTTAATGTAATTTGATTTTGTTAATAAATATTCAAAATTGTACTGCCTATAGATAGATGTGTATTGATATGTAGCTATACACATATAGCTATGTGTCTATTAATTCTGAAGTTATATTTTACTTCTTTCTAATAGTATTTCCTTTTCCAAAAGGATTTGTGTCTTTTTGCAGGATAATGACAGGCTTCTATAGCTGAAGAACATAGTTGTACATAAAAAGAGTGATTTTGTAAAGAATGCAAGAAATATATCAGTCTCCTTTCTGGAGTCTGTAAGTAATGAGGCATCATAATCTGAGAAGAGGAAAAAAGAAAAGGGGGCTTAATTAATTCAAATTGTGCTGCCTTTACCTAGGTCCCTTTTATGTTTGATTTTATGACTGTTTTAATAGGTATCCAAACTAAAATACCTTTTAATTACTTGACAATGTCAAATTTCACTAATATTTTATTTTATTAATAATTTTCAGTATTTTTTTAAAATATTATTAAATGCTGACTAGTGGTCGATTATTGTTACAGGAAATCTTACACTCATGACTACTGCAGTAAATAAATGGATATACTTCTCTTGTTCTTAACTATCAATTTTGAGTTCTAGTAATTTCTGGGTTGTTTCTCCTACTTTTCGACAAGTTTTTATACACTCAGGGAAAAACTAAGAAGCCTTTCAATAGCTAATTTACCTCAGTAAATTCCTACAGGCAGCCATAGAGATCAATCCTTTTTGCTCTGCCAGTGTATGACATTCCTGTATTGTCACAGATTTTGCACTTCTCAGATCCAAAGTAAAATCATGCACATATTTAAGGCTCTTTGTAGCCTGTGTTTGATGCTGCTTCCAAATTCAGCTAAAAAAACCGTGAAAATGGACTGCACCTACCAGCTCCCTGATGAGGAAGTTGCCTGTCCATCTGTAGTGAGTGACAGAGGCTGGCAAATCAGTGTACAAACAGAAATGACAGACAAATTGCTCCCTCACTTTTGTGGCTAGTTTGTGAGTATCTTCTAGTAATTCAGGATCTATGTTTAGATTGATATAATAAAGTGTTCATTTAGCATTATCATAATGAATGTGACTGAATAATTTTAACCCTGCTGTTATAGTAAGTATGATCTCAGCTTTAATTGTAATACTTGTTAAAACTGAGAAAGATTACGAATGTAGATCAATCTCTCTTCTGTTGCAACTAATAAATCTAGATTTTCCCCAAACTTTAAAATTAACAGAGTTAAAATGAATGCAAACTTCAAAGATTTTTTTTAATGTAGCATGAAATATTCCATAACATGGAATATGATGTAATGTAGTGTTTTGGTTTGGTTTGTTTTTTGCTTGGTTTTCCCTAAAGCATCAATCTGCTCTGAGGTCCTCTCTTGAGCAGTGCAAGTGTTCAGGCAGTTTCTTGAACACTTGGAGTTTTCAGGGCTTGTGCTGATATCTCTGGCAATTTTACAGCAATAGATGACTGTAATGAAAGAGACAGAAAACATGGAGTTATCTCATGGATGGTTTACTATCTTATGGAAATGTTGTAAAGATAAGCCCATTAACTATGCTGAAATCCTCTCACATTACAATTATGAGAGACTTCTACAAACCAATTTTGGTGGTTTTGCAGCCCCTCTTAGAGAATATGCTGATGTAGATCCTGCTGCAAGTGTGCTTGCATCATAAAGTTGAGGAGCATATTGCTGAGGAGCACATGTGATCTGTGCCTCCTTGTGCCCCTGAATAAGGGCACACAGAGGTGGAAAGGAGTAAAGTAGCTGTTATGCTTCCTTGTTATCCTCCTTTCTGCTAAGGCAGGGAGATGGATCTCACTTGTTCTCTCTTATTGAAGAAAACTTTCTTCACTTTTTTAGCAGTTATATTTTTTGCATAAACCACAGACCTAGGAAGTGCTCCATATACCAAGTCCTTGCTATGTGGGTTTGCAATTTATGGCTAAAAACATGGTTGTTCCGACAGACCACGAGAATGGGGTTCATTTGATTAAATGTAGACACCTAGGTCTGTATTCATCTTTCCATTCCGTAAGCATCTGGTGCCATTTGAGAGATCAGTTTGGTCTAGCAGGTGTGACACAGGACCTACTGTGTAGCTATATCTTTTTGGATTAGGAGGTGTGTGTCAGTGAGGCTCATCACCTGGAAAACCTTAAATGGCATACAGCATTGACAACAGCATCAAACGTTCACATGGAGTCCCTTCCTAATCTGTGGAGACGCAGAGAGAAAGAGGCACTATGAAAACATCTTGTCTCTTTCTAAGGCACCTGATTAAAATAGATAAGGGCCTAGTGGTATCCAAAGTTACGTGAAATTAATCCCACTCATACGTCTCCTGTAAATAACCAAAACAATCATCACCTGTAGTCTCCCTTCACATAGATGCAGATGTCCCTTGAGAGGGAGACAGGGAATTGCCTCCGTGTCATTGGCCTTGATCACTCTTGCTCTGAGGCTATTGAAACAACAAACACTGCTTGCCATATCTGCTCTGATATGGAAAGCATTAGTTGTTGGCACCAGTTCCTCCAGCAATTGCAAAGTGAACATCAAATGCCAGCATTTTTTATTAAACCAACAAGATAAGCCAACCAGCTTTTTAAGGCATAGCTCCAAACAAACACAGAAGAGTCCTGTAACTGAAGTGCATCCATATTTTCTAACAAATTGAGATTTTGACAATTTTTGTAATTTGATATTGTTGACAATGGAACACTGAGCTCCCTGGTCTGTCTGCAGGGAGTTTTCTGTTATCTATTCAAGCATCAGAACTGAGATTAGAGCAAAGATGCTGTCCTTCAACACTCTTATTTAAAGTGCTGCTTTCATTGCATTCATTATGGGGGTTGTTCGTAAAATTTGCTATACAGAGAGATTGCATCTGAGGCTGAGTGGCCTTTCCAGTGCCTTGCAGAAGGTCATAATTTACCACAGCTTGTTAGGAACCCTGATCAATGTGACACTTGCAAGGCAAGGCATTTCTGCTTTTCTGCCAAGCTCAGATTTCAGTTCCTGGGAGGCTTCTTACTTCATTTGACTCGAGATAGTCTTGTGCAAGATTATGAATGCATGAGTGATACCTGTTAGAGACAAGAAGATCATAAATCTGCAGGATAATCTTCTTCCTTAATAAGATGTTGATTTCAGTATTGGATTCAGAAGTGATCTGGGTTTTTTAACTCTTACTACAAAAAGGAAATTTGGTCCTTAGAAAACACAAAGCTTAAATATGATTTTCCTAAATGTAAATCCTGTTTGTTACATGTACATAGCAGTTGCAGTAGTTTTCTGACCACTGCAGTATTAACTAATGACATAACAGCCAGAATAGATATAAATAAGAAATAATAAAAGGTGCCTTCCCCTCCCTCACTGCATGGAAACCATTAGTAAAAGTGAAAAATAACAGTAGAGATTCAAAGTCAGAGGAAACTAAGAGGACTTCTTAAACAACCAGTTGGTGACCAACAGTGAAAAGCTGTGCATGTAACCACCTCACATTCAGTGGGTTGCCTACAACTGTTCAAGAGTGCAGTCCATCTTGAATTTGACAACATGGGAGGAATATGTCACATTCTGTTTCCATGTACTGCTGTCTCACAATGCTGCCAGCTGCCAAAACCAACCTCCCCAGGACCCAGGCAGCACAACCTGTGCAAAGTAACTTGAATGCCTTCTCTGCCTTTGAGGATGACAGACCAATGAGCATCTAGGTAGCACCGGGCTACATTTTAAATCCATGCATTTCACTTTTCATTCATGAGCTATGTGCAAAAGCAGTGGCTATTTTTTCATCTTGATCATCCTGACCAGTTAAGGAAACTGCTTTTAACTGATTTTCTAGGGAAAAAGCTGTATTCCTCCTTTGAAGATTTTTCCAGTGTCTCAGTAATCTGCAGTGTAAATGTCCGATTTGATTACTATTTCCAGTCTTCTCTCCCTCTTTTTTATTGCTTCCTATCATGCAGAAACACTGCTTTGATCACTGCAGCCTACTTCAGTACTGATTTGTGCTGTTAAAAGATGACTATCAAAAACTTTCTAGGTTACTAAAAAGTGGACATCAAAGCTAGGAATAAAAGGGAGAGGAAATTTACAGCAACACAGGAAAAGTCTCCGCTCATGGGAAATAAAAATAGTTAGGAAGATGCTGTGCAGAAAGCAGTAGTTGCAGAAGAAAATGCAGCATAAAATTTAGGCCCCACATCTTAAATCACAAGTCTGGGAAGCTCATAATATGCCTTCCAAATAGCCTCCAGTGTGGTTTTTGCATATAGACCTGTTAAAATTTGAATATGTAACACATACTGCTTTTTTTTTTCTATTTCCCTTCTATTTTTTCCCCTTTAAGTGTTACTCAGGCTTGTGAGAGAAGATCTGTTAATTAAAAAATCAATGAAAGATCTTAGAATCATAGAACAGTTCGGGTTGGAAGGACCACCTAGTTCCAAATCCCATGAGATGGGCAGGGACACCTTCCACTAGACTAGCTTGCACAGAGCTTCATCCACCCTGGTTCTGAACACTTCTAGGGATGAGGCATCCACAACTTCCCTGGATATCCTGTCCAGTGCCTCACCATCCTCACAGTGAAGAATTTCCGCCTAATATCTAAACCTACTCTCTTTCACAAGAGAGTGTCCTATTGCTACATGCCCTTGTAAAAAGTCCCTCTCCAGCCTTCCTTGTAAGCCCCCCTTAGGCACTGGAAGGTCTCCCTGGGATCTTCTCTTCTCCAGGGTAAACAAACTCAACTCTCTCAGCCTGTCTTCATAGGAGGGGAGCTCCATTCCTCTGATCATTTTTGTGGTCCTCCTCTGGACCTTCTTGATAAGGCAGGCTGTAGCAGACCTCCACTGTGATGTCACCTGTCCCTGCCCTCCCTTTAATCCTGACCTATAAACTCTCAGTTGGCTCCTTATCAATCCCCAGGTGGAACTCCATATGTTCCAGCTCTCCACTAACATAGTCCAGTGTTTAGGAACTTACTCTTTTTCCTTCTTCAAGTTCATCTGTAAACAAATGGAGGTTTAGGAGGTGCTAATTCTAAAAATTGTCATTTAATGTGCTATTGAAGACAAGTACTATAAAATCTGATCTTTGGCAAAAATAAAATATCACATAATACCCTATAATATCTTCTTTCAGTTTATAAAGTTAGTAAACATTATTAAAATATTTTTGCTGAGCCATCCATATCCAGCAGCATCTAGTTCTTATTGAATAACTTGTACCAGTTGGTGTCTAAAGCAAATTGATTCTAAAAAGTGTCCCCTGCTTTATTTATTAGTTACAACTTGAACTTCACAGCAAGATCCTTGTTTCAAAATAAATATCAGAGAATCCTTGCATCCAGGAAACTGTACTGGTGGCAAAGAATACTATGGCTAAGACTGTATAGCAAATCTAGCTACCTTTGGGAAACTAATATGTCAAAGAACAGCTTTGTCTGTTTGTTTCCATTCTGCAGTAAAATGATACTCCTCCTTCAGCCATATTGATAAACACAAGCAAGGATAAATATGTATGTTGCCAACATATGAGCCACTGTAGGAGATTTATTACCTTGCAATAGTTTTGTCTGGTTCAGAATATTTAGAATTTATGGGTTGAAAAGTATGTCAGCTTTGTCTTGCCGTGCTATGAGAAATATAATCCTAATTTTAATCTACGAGGGTATCGGTTAGAGATAAAGCAGGCAAATCCTGAAAGTGGTGGTTCAGCCAAATATTTAATGTCTCTGAGCATTCCAATTATGTTAATGGAGAAAGGTGGTGAGATAGAAACCCATATAAAATACCATATCTGAATGTCTAATTGCAACAATATCAGAACCAGTTCAGCTGCAGGAATATCTGCCAGATACATTGAAGCCCAAGGAGTCAAACATTGCTAAAGCAGGTTGTACATCAAAAAGTGAAGTTACTATTCTTTCATGATTCAATCAATAAAGACAGCCAAATGAAGTAGAAATGAATCTGATTCTCCAGGGAAAATTTTAAACACCTTGGAGGAAAACTCAGCTTTATTTACAGGCAGTTCTAGTAACACATTATTATTAAGACTGCCTAGGTTCCTCTTACGTTTTCTGGTTTTGGCTTAGCTTTTCCATGTTGGATGACTGTCTCAGGTAAAACTTTTTAATACATTTTAAAAAAAATACTCAACTTTATAAGTATTTGGAAGAGAAAATAAGATTTTTTCATACTCATGAAAAAAAACCCCTGACTTTGTCACTGGACACCCTAGACACCATTGCATTACAGATATAGCTCTGATGCTTAGCAGTGGGGGAATGCTGTCAAATCAGGGTTTTCTCTTTGATTTTCCCCAGAAATTCTACTTAAATTTAAGCTATAAACTCTTGAAACATCTCTCTCTTCACAGTGGGAATTTGTTTGCATTTGATAGCTAAATTATATCGAGTTTCGTATACCATGCATGCTCCATCCTTTCTCAGTGATTCTATATTGACCTGATTGCAAGAGCATCCTTCTCTGACAGGATGTGTGAGGTTACTTCATCACACAGCTGCATGACATCAACAGGAATGTCTCTACAATTATTGCTGTGGGCAGAGGCAACTTACTGAAAGATGAGAATCACAGAGTAATGCAAGTTTGAAGGGGAGAGTTACATTGAAGATTATCTGGTCAACATTTACTCAAAGCAAGGCTCACTTCAAAGTTACATGAGGTTTCTCAGGCCCTTGTCCAGTTGTGTTCTGTGGATACCCACTGACAGAGGCTCCGCATCCACCCAAGGCAATCTGTTACACTGCCAAATCCCTTTCACTGTGAAGAACTTTTTCCTAATGTTTAATCAGAACATTCTTTGCCCACAGATGTGTCAGATGTCTCCTGTCCTTTCACAATGTGTCTCCAGAAAGGGTCTGGCTCCATCTTCCTTTATACTTTTAAAAGACAGCAATAAATCCTGCCTTGGCCTTCTCTTTGGAAGACTGATATTGGTGGTGTAGGATGTGAGCTTCCATCACTCCCTAAACACCAACTGCCACTCAGGACTGATTGGATTTTGATTGCTTAAGTTCCTTAAAGCTTTGGTATTTCTTATGTGCGTAGAGAAAAATAAAATAAAGTTACATCAGTAAGATTGTAACATCTGCCTTCCCAAGGCTGAAACATGCCAGAACTAAATTTGTGTGCATAGATCTTTCCTTTTCTCTGCCTAATGTCTTAACATGTGAATTGAAGATTCTGCTGCTTTACCATAGAGGACCCCTATGAACAAACATTTACTGGTGTCTGTGAACTGCCCGTGTGTGACAAGGAAGTGTGCTCTTGAAAATCACATATGAAAAATTGACAAGACTGTTTTCAGAGCAGGCTTGAATAAGAAAAAAGACATGAGGCAACATGGGAGTAAGGGTGAAAAGAACCAAAATGCTGAGTAGTGGCTCAGTCAGTGAGTATGGTTTTGGCAACTAGCTTTGGTATTGCTAAATACAATCTCTGAAATGGAACAAAAATTGTTTACAGGCTTGTTAAACACACATACCCAGAATATTTCTCAGAAGCAATAGAGCATCAATATATTTCCACTTCAGTCCTTATATGGAATTGTAAGTTCAGCTACCTTGCATTTGTTTATTTCATAGGTAGATAAGGGATGACAGCATAGAAACAAGGAGTTAATTTACTTCTGCTATGAATTCTCAGATATGACCCTCAGCTCATTGTATTCTTTATTTCAGGTGAAGGATTTTGGTGGTTTTATTTCAGCAAAATAGTGAAGAACTTGCTCTTCAGAGAGAGGGGTGCATTTTGCTACAAAAATCAGTACATAAGCAAATCTTAAATGCTGTCTGTACCATTCTCCCTCCCCCTGCTCTCTGCTTTCCCGCCCCCCAAAAAAGCATTTAAGAAAATTACTTAGGCCAAAGACTGCCTTTTCAAGAAGATCTAAAACGTCGCTGTATGGCTAGCACCAGCTTCTTTATTGTTTTTTAAATGGCAGCTTTAGGTATTATTAGTTTCAAGCTGTTTTCATGTGTGACCCATTTTCTGACTCATAAATGCCTTGTTGCCTCTCTCTCTAATTCACTTTATTGTCAACAAATGTGGATCTGTCTGGAAATGACAAGCAACCTGAAAGCTATGTTGGCCAAGAGACTGGTCCTACTTTTGTGTGATGCTTCCAGGTTTTTTCAGAACTAAAAATCAGAAGAGAGGAGCAAAATTATTTGCCTTATTACAGGGGAGATGTGGTAAGGAATAAGTGAGAACAGGTCACCAAGTCCACTGCTTCATGAATTCTGACAAGAGCCATGTTTAAGTCTAGTAGCGGCCTCAAATGGATGAAGTCTGGAGGTGGTATTTTTTAGGGTCAATTTGTTACCAGATTACGTGGGGAAATTCTCCTTGTTCCAGAGAAATTCCTCAGGTATGCATCTGCCAATTACTTTATCCTTTTCTGATGACATCAAGGGACAAATTTTAAACTGTAAGAGCAAGATCTCTGCCTATGACCAATCCTGAATCCCAGATTCAAAATCAGAGTTTGCCTTGTAACTTTGTCTCTCTAAGTGTGAGATATATTCAAGATTGCTTTTGTGAGAACTGAGACTCCTTGAAAAGTGTAATTAGACATAAGTTAGTCCAACGAAAATATGCTAAGTAGAAATGAAAAAAGAAATATATATCTAGTGGAACTGCAGTAAAGTGTTTTCATGGTTAATAAATCTGAAATCACTAGCTTTTTTGTAAACCATAGTCATCTCGGTGTACTCAAGGAATGGAGGTTTCATTTACTGCATGCTGTGAATCATTACTTGGGAATCACTACAGAAATGTTTAGAACTGGTATTTCTGCAATTGGGAAATGACTGGTGCATGCTATCTATTTTTATGTTTGTTTTTTTTTTTCTCTGTGTTAGGCTCTATACTAAAGTTGTCATGGGGAAGAGTTAATTGAAGAGCTACTTCTATTCCTTAGATTTCTATTTTGTTACTCTTAGCACTTCCAAGCTATTTTCTTCTCTTGTTTAATCCTTGGGTGTTCTGAGGGTGTAAGGTGCTGTTTCTATCATTCAACATGTATGCAGCAGCTGTATAGAAGGAACAGGTCATGTACAAGATGATATAGAAAACATTAATTTGTCCTTGCAATCAGAAATATTGAAGTAGGTTTGAAATTCAGTACAGATTCAGATACTCAGAGGATCAGATATTAATCCTCATTTGTTAGCTGAATTCTAATACCGAATGTAAATATCACCCCACTAATTACTGTTAAATATGATATTGCATAGATATAATCTATAAGCCCATTTCCACTGTATTTTTCACCAGATGAATTTGTAATGACGGCAGCATCTATAACAAAAAGTTGAACTCTTGTGATTCAATAATTTAGCAAGGTTACCATATTACATCCTTTTGGTTACTACAGAGTATTTTTGAGGAGAATTGATGGATTTTAAGGGAGAAATAAAATACTGCCTTAGGAATCTTGCTGCTTAATTCGAAATTGCCAATTTTTTTAAATTTAAAAGTACCAATAACAGTTGCTTAAGGTCTTAGTACAGAGCTTGAACCAGTTCAATTTCTTGTCTGAAAATAAGATCTTTTGCCTTTTACATTTGGACACAGATATCAAGAGCTTTAGCTCAATTCCATCTGACAGATTCAGAAAAATATCTCTTTCCACACTAAACAAAACAGAACCCATGCAATTTGTTAGAAGGTTCTTTGAATTCTGGACTAGGCAACACACAGATGTTGGTTAGAATTCTTTAGCTTTGAAATCTGCAAATCTATATAAATATATATGTGAAATCAAGTGACTGTGGTTTCAAGCTTGAATATTTAATTCCATATGCTTGAATTAAAAAGTAGATACCTGAGCTGCTAGATGAAAACATGTGAAGAAAGACAGAACTGTTTAGAACTGTTACTGACATCTCAAAATATTTTTATTGAGGTTAGAAAAAATTAAAACCAGCCAGAAGTAAATCAAAGAACAGAGGCTTATGGGCAATAATTGAAATATCTTCCTGTTTGTCTTATAGAATACTTACGGTGTCAGAGAATCACAGAATGGTCAAGGTTGGAAGAGACCTTCAAGAGCATCTCATCCAACCTCCAACCTAGCACCACCATAATCACCCCTAAACCATATCCACAAGTGCCACATCCAGATACCTCTTGAATACTTCAGAATGTGATTCCATCACTTCCTTGGGCAACTTATTCCAATGCCTAACCACTTTTGCAGTGAACTTTTTATCCTAATATCCAATCCAATCTGAACCTCCCCTGACACAGCTGAAGGCCATTTCCCCTTGTCCTTTCATGTGAGACATGGAAGAAGAAACTGATCCCCATTTCACTGCAACTTCCTTTCAGGTAGTTGTAGAGTATTCTGAGACTAATCAGTCCCAGTTCCATCAGCTGGTCCTTATATGACTTATGCTTCAGACCCTTCCCCAGCTTTGTTGCCCTTTTGTGGACTCACTCCAGCACCTTAAGGCCTTTTTGAAGTGAGTGGCCCAGAACTCGACATAGGATTCAAGGTTTGGCCTTACCAATGCTGAGTACAGGGGATGAGGCCTGCTGGCCACAGTGTTTCTGTCACAAGCCAGGATGCCATTGACCTTCTTGGCCACCTGGTCACACTACTGGCTCATATTGAGCTAGCTGTCAACCAGCACCCCCAAGTNATTCTGAGACTAATCAGTCCCAGTTCCATCAGCTGGTCCTTATATGACTTATGCTTCAGACCCTTCCCCAGCTTTGTTGCCCTTTTGTGGACTCACTCCAGCACCTTAAGGCCTTTTTGAAGTGAGTGGCCCAGAACTCGACATAGGATTCAAGGTTTGGCCTTACCAATGCTGAGTACAGGGGATGAGGCCTGCTGGCCACAGTGTTTCTGTCACAAGCCAGGATGCCATTGACCTTCTTGGCCACCTGGTCACACTACTGGCTCATATTGAGCTAGCTGTCAACCAGCACCCCCAAGTTCCTGACTGCTGAGCAGCTCTAAAGCCACTCTTCTCCAAGCCTGTAGCGATGCCTGGTGTTGTTGCAACCCAAATGCATGACTTGGAGCTTCACTTTATCCAGATATACTTTTAAATAGGACTATTTGAAAATCAAGCATTAATTTTGGTCATATTTATACCACAGTAAGCCTAGATGAGAGCCTGGTGTTTTCTTCTAATTTGCCATTATCAAAGGTACGAGCCCCTGCTCAGCACTAGGTAGAGGATTTGTGGGGCTGTGATGGGATCCTGGCAGCCTTCCCAGGGCTGAGGTGAGGAGGGATGCACCACCATCAGCTGCCAACCTCAGCTGCTGAGCTGCTGCTTTCCTGTTGCAGCTTGGACTGGACCACAGTGGGTTAATACATTTGCTGTGCTAAGCTTAGTGCAACATCCACTTCCAACAATTAACTATATGCAACAGAGAATGTTTTGGCTAGAAATGTGCAAATAGATGGGGTTTTTGCAATAGTTAGCCATTAAAGGGTATTATGCAACAAACAGAATTTGAAACCTGGGTGATTTTTTTTCTTGCATTTGTAAGAAGCGTGCGTATCTGGAAAAGAAACACTCAGCAGAAGTCCTTTTTATCTAGTAGATTGGTAGAAATGTCTCCCATGTGAACAGCTAATATATTTTTAAATGTCACATCAGGAGTGCGGCTGTTGTGTCCATAGTAATGTACATATAATTCTGAATTAATTTGTCTATCTAATAGACTTTTTCCTTCCTTTATAATTTAAAGGGTAGGGAGCAATTACTGTCTACCAACAATAAAAAGTGAGAAGATTAATGAGGTGCTATATTATGGCACCTCTGAAGCACTTGAACTTACTCTCTGTTGCTGTGAGGAGTAAGAAATGATACGAATAGATGACATGGACTTGTCAAAACACAATGCGACTTCTTATTGTCTTAGATTAAAATTATCACCAACACAAAAGTCAAGTGCATGTGTTTCTCACAGACATAATTGCTCACACACTGTTGAATAAGTTACCCCAAAAATACATCGACAATCAGTGTTGCAGACATACTATGCGCAGTTGGTTAAATCAGTGTATTTTCTCCTTTTCATGAGCCATGTTCACTTTGCTTACTATTGATTGCATAGTCAGCATATGCAAATTTATCTGCAGGTTTTATCTGCATAAATAATTTAACTACTTTGGGATAATTTAGATAATTTAGATATGTAAAACTTACTATTTACTATTTATTTAGCACTGACAACTGAGACATCTGCACATGGAGAGATATCTGCATTCTACAAGCAGGAAAGAGAAGATACAGAGGAATGAGGAAAAGAACACAGTCTGGTTTTCCAATCTACTGGTTTAATACTTTATTCTGTTGTAATATGACCATTAGTCTGATCAACTGAGAGATGCCACTGAAGGAATATTTTTTCCGTGTCACATTTCTGGTCACAATTACTGTGGCTGGTTTAGTAAGCAAGTGTGACCACACTCTTGGGTTCCTTCTTTCTTCACTCTGCCTTTTCTGACCTCCTCCCTGGCCTCGAGTCTTGTGACTGTGTGTTTGAACAGTGTTAATTTGCTACTCTGGGCCTCAGTGTCTGTGGTCAGAAATTAAAGGGGAGCAAGACTGCCTGTCTGGCAGCAGTTTACAGTTTCTACTTTTTGGACATAAAGAAAAATTACAGCCTTTGCAGCCTTTAACACTAAAATTTCAGAAGTGATGTTTAAGAGTTACTTAGAGAGACACTGAACATTTATTGCTGTCCTTGAGGGGGAAATAGAGCTGTAGGTTCTAAGAAATTAAAATAATTTTGAAAATCAGTTTAGGAGGGGTGTCTGAAATTGTAGCCTTTATATAACAATCTGTTCAGGTTTTATTTCTCACTATTTTTTACACAGTTCTGAACTCCCCATCCCTGGGAGGTTCAAAACCAGTCTGGAAGGGCTTTGAGCAACTTGAGCTAGTGGTAGGTATCTGTATCCATGACAGGGAAGTTGAAGCTAGATGATCTTTAAGGTCCCTTCCCCAATCATTCTGTGATTCCGTGATATTTCTAGCATATGTAATGTTCAGTTTCTGGAGATCCTTTCTGACAAATGTAATAGGTAAGTTATATTTCATGTCACTGTTTGTCAACAGGCTCTGACCTTACAAAGCCTAAATAGGCTATGTAGTACTGACACACCCTACTGCTGAGTTTCAAACTCTAATATGTTTAGCTTCTGATTTCCTGTTCATTAATAGTCACAGAACAAATAGGCATGCAGAGTTGAATTTAGCACTTTCCAGAGGACAAGTATGAGTCGAGTACCTCAGCTGGAACAATGTTTCCCCACAAACTACTCAGATTTTGTGAGGCATCTTATTTCTGTGTATCCATCTTGCCTCCATTTTGACTAAAAGGACAAACTAGAGCATGCTACTGTAAAGTCTCCATTTTCCCTACCAGGGTCCAGACTGCTCAAGACTGAAACTTTGCAGAATTTGTTAGTAATTTTTATTATCAGAGGAAGAGAAGTAGATAACAGGTCCAAAGCACATGAATTCTGTTAGCATGATGGCACTTTAATGCTGTGACCACTTTAGCAGTCCATTTCTGCAGATGAAGTGCGGTCTTTGTATTGCAGTGACTGGTCACATACTGGTGCAGTATGACATGTTTTCAGACTGGCTATTTGTTTGCCTTCTGTCATGCTTTTTTCACCTGCCCTTTGATCAGTTACTCTTGGCCATGGGCTTTTTTCCCATCTGTTACACTTGTTATACTTTAAACATTTGAATTTCAGGGATGCATATTCCTTGTACATGGGGATCAGCTAGAACTGGTGACTCAGTCTTTTCAGCTGTCATTCAAGCATTGTACCACAACATGCAGTGTGCCAGTGTTGGACTAGCTTTCATCTGCTGCTCATACTGCTGTCTAGCCATGGCCCACAAAGAAATTAATCTGCTTGTGTTCAAGGGGTTGTGTGGGTTCCACATAAGACTAGAATCATAGAATAATAGAATATCCTGAATTAGAAGGAACCCACAAGGGTCACTGAAGTCTAGCTCCTGGCCCTGTACAGGACAACTCCAAGAATCACACCATGTGCTTGAAAGCATTGTCCAAATGCTTCTCAAACTCTTCCAAATGCTTCTCGAACTCTGACAGGCTTGCTGCTATGACCACTTCTCTGAGGATCCTGTTCCTATGCCCAGTCACCCTCTATGTCAAGAGCCTTTTACTAAAATCTAACCTAAATCTCCCCTGTCACAGATTCATGCCATTTTCTCAGGTCCTGTCGCTTCTTACCACAGACAAGAGATCAGTGTTTACCTTTCCTCTTTCCCTTGTGAGGAAGCTGTAGTCTGTGATGGTCCGTTAGCAGACATGACCCCTCCGGCTGGGTGTGAAGGTGCTAATGCCTCCCTGGAGGGAAGTTATCACGGCTGAGTCCTTGGTGTGAAGACAGAAATACTTTTCTGTTTCACAGGGTTCTTTGACACCCAGCTTGTAGCCTGAGTTGTCAGGTGTGCCCTGGGCAGGTGCTGCAAATGATCCATTAGTAACAGTTCATCAGAAATGAGTAGAGGGTGTAGAATACACAGTTTTGGTTATACCCATACAGTGATAAACTAGTCCTGGCCTCTGTAATTAGGACAGCCCCTCAGGACACAGTTGGCCCTCCTGGCTGCCAGGGCACTGCTGACTCATCCCAGGACCTCCAGGTCTCTTTTCCTTGGCACTGCTGTCCAGCATCTCATTCCTCAGTCGTTAAGTACATCCGGGGTTGCCCCATCCCAGGTGTGGAATATGGCACTTGCCCTTTTTTAAACTTTGTGTGGTTGGTGATTTCCCAGCCTTCAACTTTGTTTAGGTCTCCCTGCAGGAGTCCTGCAGAACCCCACTAGTGACAGGTCACCAGTCTGATGTTACCCCATCCACTATTACCCTCTGTACTCAACCCATGAGCCAGTTGCTCACCCACCTCCTGATGTGTTCATCCAGCTGGATGCTGGACATTTTGTCCAGAAGGATCCTGTAAGAGGTAGTATCAAAAGCTTTATTGAGATCCAAAAAATTCACATCAGCTATGTTCCTTTGGTCAGCTAGGTGGGTTACCTTGTCATAAAAGGAAATTAAGTTTGACAAACAGGACTTTCCCCTTATGACGCCTCGCTGACCAATGACTATATTGTCCTTCAGGTGTTTTGCAATAACCTCCAGAATAATTTTCTCGGTAATTTTGCCATAAATTGACATAATTATTGGTTTGATGAACTTTGCTAATGCATAAAGGGGTCTGTATGTTTAAGAACTCTTTTTTTCTGTAACCAGGCCCTAAACTGTGCACTTGTTAGTCTAAGGTACTGCAGAGGCTCTGTTTCTAGGGATTTCTCTTTTGAGACAAGAATAAGGAGCTGAAGATAAATCATATTTTCTGGGCCAAGTACACAAGCATTTTCACATGCAGGTGTCAGATTTTCCCAAGTGCCTTACTCCTTCTCTGCTACCCATATTGTGTCTTTGGCCTTAGCACCCCTGCCTAGACTTTTTTTTTTCTGTATTCTTACTGGCAGTTGTCACAGAGTTACTTGTAGATGGCCTGGGTGTTTGTGTTTGGGAAAACATTTTTGTCTCTTGCTGGTTCAAAAGGTCTGCATGCACTCTGATGAACTTTAAAGCACTACTTTAAGTAGTCTTTTATTTCACCAGGGTTTATTTTCCTGTGGCCTAGAGCCCTCTGATTTCTTTGTTGTGGCTGTGCCAGTGTTTTGTTTCAAAGTTCATTTTTGAATGCATCATATTGCTTAAAGTTACATTTTCATTTTAAGATTTCATTCTAAAAGAAGTAATTTGAAATGTTAGATTGATTTAGCTTGGGATTTTTTAAACAATGATATCTAATTCATAGTGTTGTCTTATACAGTCTGCATTCCTATTTAACAATTTTTGAGGTTGGTGTAAGGGAGAAAATTTAAATATTTCAAATATTTTTCTTTAAAAATGTCTTGTTTAATGTTGGTAATTGAAAGATTTTCCAAGGAATGTAATGAAGCTTTGGCTAACTGGTTAATGTGTGCACCTGAAATATTTGGAAAGAGGGCTTGCCCAGGAATAAAAGGAACACATCAGCACATAAAAGTCACATAAAGGCATGGTAAAGAAAGATTTATGACTGATTCCTTTGTTTTTGCTGGCACTTACCTTTGAAATAGTCTGAAGGTAAGTGTAGAGAATCTGATAGCACTTCCTGAAATACGCTTTTCCCAATTTATTGAGTGTACTTAACCTTTTCCTTCTAGGTGGTTGGATTGTGCTAATTTATCTGAACATCAAAAAAGAAAAAAAAGTATCCTCGCCACTGGGTAATTCTGAAGAACATTTAACAGAAACAGTGAAACCTGACAAAAAGTCTTCTGTATGTGTTATGAAAGGCTAAACTTCAGCCTTTTCACAAAAGGCATATTATAATTCTAAGACTCCTACAAGAAATGCAGTGTTCCAACTTTTCAGCTGAGTCTTCAAGGCTTAATGTAACTTTAGTGGAGACAAGGCTGACTAGATATTTCTAAAAGTGTAAAAACTGTACAGAGTGTACACCAGAGATTGTTAGCTAAAGCTGGCTTTTTGGTTTGTTCATCCTTTCAGCTTTTGAATCATAATTTATTTTTTCAGATTGTTTACACTAAAGTGAGATGTCCTGCGTCCCCCCTTCTAGTGTTTGCCTGCTGAGCCCTCCACTTTGGCATACTTGTGGGCACAGCTGATTGCCACACTCAGGTCCCTGTTGCATCTCTCCCCAGAGCCACACAGCCACACATCAACTCAGTATTGCTGCCAGAAAATCATATCTATGCAGAATCCAGAGGCACTTTGTCTGTCAGCAGCTTTTTCTTCAAATTTGGCATGCAGATTGAGGTTCCTCAGATTATATGACTTGCAGCAGAGTCACTGGGATTGAGAGTTGGTGTCAGGGACAGACAGTGCCCAGGAAAAACTGCACCTGGCTGGAGGCAGAAACAGGCAGATAAACCCTGAGCAAGTTGGCTGGTCATTATTTTGGAACCTGGGGAGCTGAATCAAAATGTTTATTTCACTGGTATTGTTCCTTAAGGAGTAGACTATTCAAAAGATACATCAGAACAATAATTTGCAGAGATTTTACTCCAAAGGTCAGTAAGTATCATTCATTCTTAAATAACTTAAAGTTAACTACCAGTTATAGGCAGCAGAGATCTGTAAATGAGTCACTTGAAATGTAAGTATGTAAGAGAACATTTTTCTAGTCCTGCTTACCACAATAAAATCTGAGATACTAAATATTTCTCAAATTCACTAAGGGACAGTGCAATATTTAGCCTTTGGGAAGGAGAAAACTAATGCACAAGTATAATAGCTTGGTAATTACTAAGAAGGGAAAAGGACTGCAAAATAAAAAATAGTCTAAATGTTAGAGACGATCGTAAGCTAAATAGGTGTCAACCAACTAATCTTTTGCAGGAAAGGCAAATTGTGTTGTATGAACAGAAAAATACATGAGCAGGTCAATATGCTGGTTTAGGAGAGACTAACAAGGTCTCTCAGATTTTTATGCTCTCTAAGAGGCAAGAAAAATCCTTACGAGAGCAGCAAGAGGGAAAGAGAATTAGAGATGAAACTGAAAGAAGGGCTAGAGGCAGAGAGGTGGTATAGCGAGAATCTTACAAAGGGAAAATGGGTACAAAAAGAGTAGCATCTGAGTTGTTCTCTGGGCTGACTGGAAACAGCTGAGGGCAAATGAGCTTAATTTCCAGTGGAGAGGACTTGGCCTGGCCATTAGGTAGTGAAGCAGCAAACAGTTCACAGAGATAGGCTTTATCATTGAAAGTGTTGCAAGGGCAAGTTAAAACAAGTTCCTGCTGGGCAGGTCTAGATACACAGTCTTTTAAGTGGTGCTCTGTCTGTGCTTTACTGACTGCTAGTACATAGTGGTTGCTGTGGAATTCCTATGGGCCTGTTGATGTCCCTTATGTCACATTGAGACTACAGGGCAGTTTGACTGCTGGTAGAGATCGCAGCAACTTCTGCTCCCAATTAACTTGACAGAATAGTATCTATGAATGCATCTGTACATTCTTTTTACATATTAGATTCAGGGTTTTTTCTTTGTAAATGTGTTTTGCACAAAAAGAAAAGTTTTTATGTTTGAATACCTTTCGGTCAAATCTTTGTAAACTTGGGATTTCTGCAAAATGAAAATCCCACAGTAAATATTTTTTCCTTGAAAACTGAAGGAAAGAAATCTTCTCTTCTGGACATTTCTTTGCCCAAACTAGATTTCCGTGCTGATTTAAGTAGTCTTCGAAATATTACTTATAGAACAATGCTTTTTCTTGTTTGAGCGGTAAAATTCTGGTACAAAGTATGGCATTTATCACATCTTATGGCTTGCATGGCATCTCTCACTTGGTTCTGCAAATTTTGTTTCTGGCCCTCATTTATCCCATGGGAAAAATGTCTTGCTACACAGAACCTCAGGCTATGGGGAGTGGTGACGTGATGAAGGCTTGCCTGCTAAGAGGATTGGTCCCACAGAGGAGAAAAGAGAATTAAAAATTGCATAAGGCAAGGCCCTATACATAAATGAAATTTCATATCTTTAAAAGTATTATAAAGAAATATTTGTTGTGTTTATTTGGTTTTATTTTTATATGTTCTAGTTCTCTTCAGACTGACTTGAAACATCATAGTTTTTCTTGTTAACAGTACACAGAACTTATAATGAGTTGCTCATCACAGGATTGCAGATATTTTAAATTCACCCTTGGTAAAAAGTACATGGTTATGTCCTTTTACCATTAATGAGTCAAGAAGTAATCATGGCAGACTGAGTTGTGGAGAGAGGAATAAGAGTGTAACCTTCCTGCCCAGTACATGAGGAAAATGAGTAGTGATAGAGGGAGGAGAGCTTGGAATGAAATGCCTGCAGGCTCTCTAGAAATGAGAGAAGTAGCCAAGCAGAGTCAGGCCAGGCACCAGTGGAGGGGAGTTTGTCCTTTCTGGACAGGGAGATTGAGACTGGAAGGAAAAGCCCAAAAATGAAGATAAGTGTAAGAATGGCACAAGAGGAGCTGGATGGGCCAAATGAGAGAATTTGTCAAAGAACCAGAGGACAGAGCAGATGTGCCACTGACAGTGGCAGCAGCCTCTGCATATTTACTAGCTTTTACTTCTTCCAAACTGGAATAGAATGAAAGACTTAGAGTGTCGATATTTACAAGAGTTAACAGGTATCACTGGCATCCTTTGTCTGCTGCTGGGGAGTGAGAGTCACCTGCTATCACGTCCTGTGTAAAGGCTAGTGAGAGAGTGAGAGGTCCACCATGTCCCAGCTCTGCTGTCTTTGACTATAAGTATGAGGCAGCAGGCTGAAAGTTTTGTTTTTGTAGATGTCCTCTTTAGAAGGTGAGAAGGTACATGCAGAAAAAAACATTAGTTGCAAACTTTTTAATAAGCCCAAGCTAAGGTCACTTGTGCAAATCTTATTTGGTCCCTTTGTGCCTTTGTGATTATTATTATAATAATTATTTCCATATTTATAAGGTTGCTTCTCCAATATTTGAAAAAGATCAAGTCTGGAATGTGCCATGCTTATATAGTGAAATGTCACTGTGAATTCTCTACTCATTTCTCACAAAGACTGGTAACTAAAAAAATGAAAATGGCAAAAATTTCAAGATTATTATGTGTGGACAGCTGTTTGCTGGACTGAAGAACTAAATTCACTGTCTAAGTCTGCCACAAATGCTTCTGTAAAGTTCAGAAGTCATTTAAATCAAACTCTTCACAGGTGTTCTTGTGTTGTATTGTATTTTTCTTTATGCAGAATGGTAGTCCTACAGTCTGATTCATGTAAGTGTTGAGCATTTACCCTTGCAATTGCAGACAAGGAAAGTAGCACTCTCAACACTCAAAATACTAGTTAATGGTGACTACTTAAAAACTCAGGTTGCCCATAACTCAGTATATCTTTTTGACCTTAGTCTCTCTAAGTCTCGTTTTTTTATTCTTCCAATGCAGAAGAGTATTGGAAAAATACTTTCATTAGCACCTGTCAACTGCTAAATTGCTACCGTGGCATGGAAATACTGGAAGAAAATTAATTCTGAATTCAGACAGTGTGCTGATAGTAAGGCACCAGACACTGAACAGTAAAGGAAAAAAACCTCAAAGACAAAGTAGAACCGTGAGTTGTCATTTGGATTCCAGCATCACTCAGAAACAGAACGAAAGAGAACTAATTTTTCAGTATTTCTTCCAAAGAGTTTTCATATGAATTTGAATTTTAGACCTGTTGAAATGACAAACAGATTGAATTCTATACTCGTTAAAACCCATCCATCACTCCCCTGCCATACCCCAGATTAGCTTCCACATTTTCAGACAGCTGGGCAAACTTCTATGTTGGCAAGGGGGTCAGCTGCACAATTAATAAATCACATATATAACCATGGAAAACCAGTCCTGAGGAAGAGGGAAGTGTTGAAAACATCCAAATTCAGATATTAGACATAAATGAGGAATTTGGGCTTCCTTACCCTCCCAGCAATCAAATCTCCAGGAAATGTGGCTGGAGATGTCATGGACCACACAGTGACCATGCATAGACACACTGCCCTAGACTAATCCAGCCTGTAAATATGAGTGACAGATCTGAGAATAAAACTAAATCTTTCAAAATTGAAGCTTTAAGAATGCTGAAAAAGTGTGCAAATGGATACTGACTTTTGCAGAAAGCTTTAGAGGATATTTTTCTGCATACATGGCATGGTTTAATTTTAGCATATCCGAATGCAGCATTTCAAGCACTCATTTTAAAACTAACCAGAGTTAATGAAAAAAGACGATAAAACTAATGCCAACTGAAATGTTTAATTTCATCTCAAAAAATAAGTTTTGATGACATAAGAAGATAAGCTTTTGTTTTCATGTTGACAGCACCTGTCCTTAACAATGCCATTCCTTGGTCAATACTGAGATATTTTGCATAGGTTATTTTATTTTACTTACCTAATTAAATTGGATTGTATTCTAATTTCAAAGAAAATACTACTGGGATTTCTCAAGGTGCCACATTTAACTGCTTAAATAACTTTTCCCTTAAGCCTTCCTACTCTGAAATATCTTAATTTCCAGTAAAGCTGTGAATGTGAATAAATTGGGCCTTACATCACTGTTGGGTGGATTGTATACTGTGGGCTATCCTAAATTCATCCTACCTGCCAATCAGATGACCTCGATGTAGATAACCTTAGTTTACATTACAAAACTATAATTCTTTTGCATACACTTTCTTTTTACCTTGCAGTCAATACAGGGTTAATGAACTTTTGTCTCAATCAGAGGTGCAAGTTATGCATGAATGTATAAAGTAGAGGTGTCTTGTTTGCTAACACATTTATTACAGAGTAGGCTTAGTGTGACATGGGTAGAAAAACATGAAAGTGAATGTGGAAGACAAGTTTGTGCTGCTCTGTAGGTTCTAAACATTTTTTTATTTTATGTCTTCTGTGTTATTACATTTGAAAATGAGCAGTAAATTCTGAGGCTTTTTTGCTTTCTAATCTGTTCTGGTTTGGTGCAGACCTTGGAGAGAGGGCTTTATCTGGGGTTTTCTTTAGTAAGCAGGTTGACAAGAACTTTTGGTATTTTTTGATGTTTTTGGTGTGTGTTATTTTTTGCATAGATTACAAAGGAAAATGTAGAAAAGGTTCTGCTATTGGATTTTGAGAATGATGGTCTTGCCAACATTATTAAAGCTGGGTTAGGTTGTTGTCCTAGCGTCTTCAGAAGACTAACCCTTGAAACCTAAATGAAAAGTGGATGAAGAGCAGTGAGAACACAAACATCAGTGGTCTGTGATGTGCACTAACTAGCAGCTGATTTCTGGATGAAATCTGGTATGTTATTTTGATTTAGAAATCTTTGTGTTATTGGGATACTCTTCACAAAAAGGTTTCTGCCCTACCTACTCTAATAATTACTAGCTTTTATTTATTACCAGCTTTTATTTCCACTATATAAATGGAAAGAGGAGGGGGTAAGATGTTATTTCTGGGGAAGATGAGGTTAGGGGTGTTTTAGTGTTCTGCTCACAGTGGTTCACCAAGCCCGAATGTGATGACTCTGCAGGGCCAGTTTGCAAAACCTTGTCTTGAAGCAGGAGGGGATTATAGGCAAGTGTGAGCCACAGCATTGCTTCCCTGTGTGCCTGTGAGCCCTGGCACTGCAGCCCTGTGTGGGCTAACAGGGAGTGTGCTGTCTCTATGCTTCTGACTGCAGCCTCCCTCTGGAAAAGGGGCCCCGTTGTGTGACTGAGGATGGACAGAACCTGTGGAACAGACATCCCACAACATGGCAAAATATCTGCCTTCACTACATCTTCTTTTTTAGTGTTTATGCAGCTTATTTTCTTTGATGTGTACATATTTAGTGAAATGTATTATCTGTTCTACATTGGAAAAAAGCTTTTTTTGTTGTTTCAACCGTTTTCCAGTCATATTTTATTATAAAATATAATTTTTAGTAAAAATGTATTTGTGAACCCAGTCTTTATCTGAGCAAATATTCTGAAAAGATGACATTTTAATTTGTCTGAATTGATAAATCAGTGATGACTGGTATTTTTTGGTATTTCTTTGTTTCGGTTTTACTTATTGCAGTGTTTTCTTCTGTATACAACTAGGAAACTAGGATTACTTTAGTAAGGATATGTGCATATGTGATGCTTCTAAACTGCTATACACCTGCAAAAATATGAAATTGTTTTGAAACTTGAATTTTTTTGATACTGTTTTTAAAGTACTTTTTTTTAAAAAATAGATAACATTTGGACTTTAAAATTGTAATTTATTTCTAATCCTTATTGATATGAAGTTAATTCTGGGAACCTTGTATAACATGCATATTTCTATCAGTTCTGGAAAAAAAATAGGCATATATATCAAGTTATCGTGTATACCTATTTATTGCTTACTGGTTTACTTCAAATATTTGCAACATTCTAATAGTTATATATGCCTAAGAATATGTATTTTAAAAAAGACACATCATGATTTATCTAAAGTTATCCTTAGAGAGGTGATATAGCTGCAGGCAGGGAAGAATGGGGTAGAGAAGACAAGAAACAACAGCTTAGATCAGTGCTCAGTAGAAAAAAAAAGTAGTCAATTAAACAGGGCACTGGGATAAAGTAAATTCAAAGGCAGATTCAGGACCTTGAGAAGAATAAAGAAACTTCCTAAGTTTGGTGGGCTGGAAAAGGTAGTTAATGGACAATGTACTGGGGCGTAGTGGAGAGCACTCCGGTCTCCGACTCCCAAGGTCGTGAGTTCGAGTCTCAGTGGGACTGTCCCCAGCAGTTCAATGCCTCCCTGCCATCCGACCCCGTCAGATCTCGGATGCCAAGCAGGATCAGCCCCGGCTAGTACCGGGTGCTGTAGATAGTCCTAAGGACTTCACTGTCACTGTCCCAGCTTGCTCAGCCGTGGCAAAATGAGCTTTAGGACTTAAACGGTGGGGCCAGTTCTGTGCACGCTGAGCCTCACCTAAAAAATCCACTGCGCAGGCTCGGAGGGCACATCCACGTGGGGTGAGCCCTGCCCAAATCTTCGTTCGCGAAGATTGGCCATTATATTATTATTAGGTGTTGTGTCCATAACAATTGATTAACGATATTCTTATAACTTTTTTACATTTTACATTTCTAGTTTTCTAACATTTTAGCATCTAAAATATGCAATGATTTCCACACCCCCATCCCCCCCACAACCCTAACCCTAACCCTAACCCTGACCCCACCCCTCCCCTTCCCCCCTGAGTAGTTTCATCGAAGCATGTTGTCATAATTGTGACTTTCTCCAGTTTTCTCATCTCAATAAAAGCCAGAGTTGTGCCATGTCAGGACTTCACCATTTACAATTTCTTCACTTCTGCACAAGTCCCAGTTAAAGAAAAAGAAAAGTTCAATATTAGCTGATGTATAATTCTTGGCAAAGAACATTTGGTTTAAAAATGTAGTTTTCCTGAAAGATGCCAGTAAAAGTTTCTGTTATCTGACATGGTAAAGCCTCATTTTTCTCTAATAACTGACATATTTTCATTGAACATCTTTGAATTAATATCATATTTGGGGACAGAAATTATATCTAAAATCTCAAGGGGATGGCTGATAGAACATGGGAGAGTTTCAAGGTACCTTTGTCTGGTTGAAAAGTTTTGGGTGTGGAAGTGTACTGCCACAGATGTCAGGGAACTTAGGCTCTCTTACATGAGAGAGGATAGTTGGACATACGCAGAGAAATCAGAAAGCTTCTGGGGAATGCAGGTTTGAAGCAGGAAGATGTGGTTGGTGCCAGATGTCTTGGTTCATCAAAACACAGAAAGTTTTACTTTGCTAAAGAAGGGAGTAAGGCAAAAGTAGGTATGTAGGAGTAAATATGAAAGAGAGTCTCCTAGGCTCAAACCTAGGATGTGTTTGGGAAAAGGCTGGGACTTTGAGGAGATAAGAGCCACCTATTTACTAATCAGCAATTAAAGCATGTATGGTAAGTGGATTACTGTAAACAGTAGGATTCTTCATGCCTTAGCTTGTCTGGTACTGTCATACCCAATGGTATTTGTCTCATGTACAATTTGTAGGGCAGACTCTTATTGGAAAGCATGTTTTGCAAGAATTGTTTGCCTTCCAGGGGCAATCCCAGAGTTCACTGCTGGTTCCCTTGGTAATTTCACCTCCTCTTACCTTTTTGAATACTGTGTACCATGCCTGCAGCAGCTACCCATAATAACCTCTTACCAGATTCGCTAGATGCGAGTTCATTGTTACTTACACTACAGATTTGTTTGGTTTGCATTCAGCAGCATACTGCACATGTGGGCTGTGTGCACATCTAGTATGTCTAGTATGTGTAGCACATGTGTAGCAACATACATTATTGGAACAAAAATTATTCGGCAACAATTAATAATAACACATTCTGACTTTTCTTGTGCTAAAACCTCTTCTTAATTTTTATGACAGTGATATTGTAATGATAATAGGGACTGTTTCATGCAGCCTTAGACCTTGACAATTTAAGCAATGTTTGCATCTCTAATGGGGCAATAGCACTTGAAAATAGATTAATAATTGAAGCATATCTAAGATATAAATGTAATAATTAAGCTAGATTGAGTGCAATCATTAAGTGATTTTGACTCATAGTCTCACATTAGCTGCTGATATTGCAGCCATGCTGAAATCTTTGGACAGGCGCAGGTACACAAAATATTGCTGTTTTTTGCTATTCTTTTGTAATGTCTTGAGAAAAATTGATTAATTTATCAATTAGCTTTTTAATTTTTCAAGGCACAATGCCCAATAATTTCAGGTTGATTTGTGAGAAATTCCTGTGTCTTACTGATTCTGCACCTTTCTAACTAGAAAAGGAGTGAGGGTGATAGAAGATTTTTTTTTTGTCCATCTGTTGTTTTCAAATGAGATCTGTTCTTCCTTCTTACACTCCAAAGGAGTGGATGAAGCTTAACCACTCTGAAAGAACTGTGCTTGGTTTTTTTTTCTTACTATCAACAGGCCAAGCTCTGATAACAGGCGCCACAGCATCCGGGAGAGGATGTCCAGTACCAATGAGAAAGGGAGCCTGTCCATGGAGTCCACCAAGGAAACGCGGTACTGTGCAGTCTGCAATGACTACGCCTCAGGCTACCATTATGGGGTCTGGTCTTGCGAGGGATGCAAAGCTTTTTTCAAAAGGAGTATTCAAGGTAATGTTCAAGTGAGTCATCTTTACTCTTAGATCTCAAGGAAAGTGAAGCTACATGTGATTTCAGCCTGAGCCCACAGTAATGACATTTACTGGGTTTTCATTAGCAGTTGTTGTGCTCTCCCATATATTTTTAGATCTGTATACGGTGAATGCTTCTAGTAGGTAAACAATATCTTGTCATTTAGTCCAACGTCAATGAAGGAAAGAAAAGCTTCTCTGTGTTTTCCTTTCTTTAGGTATATCTGACCATGTATGCAGTGAAAAATCTAATTTAAAAATCCGTATTGGATCAAGATGACCACTCTTTCATGCTATGCATATCTCTCCTTTGTGATTATGTTCTTATCCAAAGGACTTTTTTTGAAAATTCTCTGACAGATGATTAATTCCTGCTGATTGATTTATTAATCTTGATTCATTGCTCCATTAGCCAGATGGTTCAGTTCAAATTTCAACTCCTTGAAGATGTTAGATGTCTTTTGAGAACCAAGATTGAAGAGGACTGCTGAAAGAGCATTTTTGCCTGTCAGCAAAGCAGGGCTTTGAACTATACACAGATTGTTTTAATGTGTGGTCTTGTCACAGCTAAAAAGGTAAGTGGAGTAAAGGGCATCTAATAAAAACAGTGTTAATTACTGTGACAGAGATAGTTCTTTATTTAAATGGCTATCACTCTGTGGAGTGGATGTTTATTTATTTTGTTCAACATCTCTTAAACTGAGTGAGAAGTAATTACAATTCTACTGAAAATGCAGGTGCTGTTCAGTATCTAAGTTTTATTTTGGAGAGGAAAATAAGAGATTTCTTCCTTTCAAACAGAAAACTAGTAAACTGCTGTGCTCTAGTTAGGTTTCTATAGTTTTTTTAAAATCTCTAGGTGATATATAGGAACAAAAATTCGTGTTGCTCCTTTTCTGAAGTAAACACAGTGAGGAACAGTTTTTACCTCATCTTGCTAAGTGTGATTATTGCCTTTTTTGTTCCACGACTAGCAATGAGGTGAGTTAAATAAGACCTCCAGCTCTCTCAGCTCAGAATTTTTCCTGCCCTAAAGAAAAAAAGTGAAAGACTGGCTTCAGGGTAGACATTGACGGAATTATTTTAATGTCAGTGACTAGGTAATAGTTACTCCTATTGCTGCTTTTCTAGACCCAGTGAAATGATTTTTAAAAAAGCAAGTAGTTAAACCCAGAGGTAAATAATTAACAACAGTGGAGGGAGAAAAGGTGAAATGCTTTTCTCTTAACATCAGTGTGATTTACTTTAACTTATGATGTCAGAAGAACAGCTCTCTTAATGTATTATTTGTTATTTTTAATATTTAATTCCCTCAACCAAATCAGAATTATTCTTAGAGTTTTGAAATTCTGTCCTTGTGCTTGTACTGAACTAAGTCACAACAAAGTGGGAATTGAAATAGTCTTAAGCAAAAATAAGAGTTTTCCAGTAATTGTACAGCAGATTTCAGCTTTTGGTCATTTTGGAAGAAGAAAGGAATCTGACTGTTTCACTGAGCTCCATAGTTCCTGTCAGCACTTGGTGGTTTTGCCCAGCTCTCCATGTGGACAAATGTTGTGGTCCACCACAATGGAACTGTTACCTCTTTGTGCTACAGTAAAGCTTAGTTAATAAATTTACTTCTTGCTATGTTTATATACTTAACCTAGTTTTTAAATACGTAAGCTTTTAATTGAAGCTTAAGATTCCAGTGTCTCATAAAATGCCTTTCTTGATCTCAAAGTCATGTTTTCTCTAATTTAAGTTCCCTGTTTCTTGCCCTATCCCTTGTGGGCATGAAGAAGGCTTATTATTGCAACAACCTTTTACATAGTTGAGACTGTTATCATATCTTTCCTCAGTCTTCTCTTTTTTTTAGACTAAACAAACTAAGTTCTTTCAGTAGAGCATGCTTTCTAGACTTCTGATCTTGTTTGTTGAACTCCTCTGTACTTTTTCCTATTGATCCACCTCTTCTGTGATGAAGAGTTATTGTAAAAAATGCCATCCATTAACATAAAGGAAAAGATTCAAGAATATGCGTCGTTATGAGAAAATTGTGATTACCTAGTCACAGATGGTATGTAAAAACTTTTAAAGTCATGGATACCCAGTCTTGATGAACTAAGTTTTTTTTTTTATTATTTTTTACTGTATTTGGAAGAGATCTCTATTTCAGCAATTGCGTGTTGTCATTGGATATGTGTCCAATCTGTGAAAATGACAGTAATTTTTCCATTGAGAATAGATGCAAAAACATGCATTTACCTTGAAGTTGATAATAATTGTAACTAGGTTGTGATCAGATAGATAGGAATGAATGCTGCTTTTGTGTAGGTGTAAGTACAGAAGAATATGCGGACTAAATATTGTTGTATATGTTTGTCATTTATTATATATACTGCATTGTATAAATGCTCTGTATTCCTAAAAAAAAAGTCAGAAAAAAATTCCTGTGAATTGTATGATTTAACAGTATTGAGGTTCACAGAAATGGTTTGTATAAACAAAAGTAACACAGAATACTTCAGCAAAGATTTTTGTTGTTTATAGCATGTCTTTCTTCAAATGCGAGATAACTGCACAACTCTTGCTCTTTGCTGACCTGTGTTTTTCGATACCTATATAGATGAAGAGATGATTGGTAATTTTACTACTTCTCATCAGAGGTTTCATAGGAAAATTGCTATAATGGACTTTGATGTCCCTAACAGACTATAGTCAAACATTCTATATAGTTTTTAGTTAAAACCACAGGAAAAAGTAAGGACAGACATGAAGAAGTTGTAAGTGGTAATCAGTTTCCTCTGTGTGCCTGTTCTCAGTGATATCTGAGGTATCCATACTTACTTGCATATATATATACTTCAGTTTTGTGAAAACTCACATCTGCATTGGAACTTACCTGAGGTGAAGTTACACGGCTTCATTTTTTTTCCCAGGGGAACGGAAAGGTTTCTGGTAATATTTTAAATGCTATGTTGTTTTCCTTTGTTGTCAAATAGTTAAAGCTGAAAAGGTAACTTGAACAAGCGACTCTCAGTATGTGCAACTTTTCAGTTTTGTTTAAACAACAAATGGTTGGTGGAAACCCTCAACTCCCTCATGAAACTGCCTATGTCAGTCTGTTTTGCTAGTTTATGTCCCTGAAGTGATTTGGGACCTTGTTTGGAGAAATCTCATGCAGGCTGGTACCAATGTACTATCTTTCAAGGGAGAGAAAAATCGTATGACATCAAGAATACCTTGTTGCTTGGTGATGGAAGAGTGCTTTATTCTTCACCCAGCATATGTAGCCTTCAGGAGTGTACTTGATCAAATTATTTGATTCTAGAAGCGTAACATGAAGTCACATCATAGCACACTGCACTTCTCTACTAAAATATTGATGGATTTGAAGACCAAGAAGAGCCTTTAGATCATTTAGTGTGTTCTTCTCTCAATATAAACTTTCTATGGTGTCCATCTACAAAGCCCAGTAACTTGATGGAAGTGAATATTTTAGAAGATGCTCAGCCATCATCTACTGCCTCAAGAGCCTTTTTGCAATGGTAGCTTATTCTAATGATTTGTCCTCCCATCTGCCAAAAGTTACCTTTCTAGTGTGTATTACTTTGGCTTTTACATCACATCAATGAACCAGACTTGGTAACTACTATCTTTCTCCTGTGGAAGGTTCTTAAAAATTAAGTCATTACGGTAAAATCACTTTGATATCTCAAGTGAACTAAAATGTTTGTTTCCTCCTGATTCTGCCCCATACTCATAACAGCCTCTCAAAAATTGAGATGTCAGAACTGGATGATGCATTTCAAGATCAGTATTATAAATGCCATTTACAAATTAAAAATCCCCCCTTGTGACTCACACATTCTTTCCCCGTTGTAATTTTCTTGGTTTTTTGGATAGCCACCAAAAAATGGAAGCCAGGAAGGAATTACTCATACCATCTCTGGCGAATATCCAACAAATGCCTACATATGGAAGGCATTTGATGTGTCCTTCTGATTTTTTTTCAGGTACATCTCTTCTTTTGCTTACAGATGTATACTCAGACTAAAATCAGGGATATTTCATAAATATTCAGTTAATAATTGCTCCATCATGGGAGGCATTACCAGTCCAGCAAGAAGAGATTGACATCTGAGAACAGATGAAAACCTGTGCTGAGGGATTTCAGAGACCTGCCTTTAATGTCTTGATCACAGGGACATAATGATCTCCAAGGTGCAGGATTTCTTGAAGCTGGAAAGTATTTTACTTGTGTGGCTTGAATATGGATTTTTAATTAAGAGTTAGGCCTTCTGATCATCAAGTAGGAGAGTTTTGGCAGTCGGCTTCAAGTGTTATTAATTGTTTGAACTTCACAGTGGTAGGGTTTTACTTTGTTGAAAATATGTAATGCTAAGAGGGGTGGTAATATATACATATTTTCATCTTAGTTGGTGAGAATTTTACTGGTTAAAAATGCCTAATAAGGGGGTGTTTAGGTAATGGTGTGGGGCAGAAATTGCAATATGAATTTGGGAGGTTTCTGAGATTTTCCTTTTAATTTTCCATTATTGTCTTCTGTTTTGATAGTATTTTTGTAATTTGTTTTATAACAGCTCAGATCCTTCAGCCAAGAAGGCAGAAACTCTCTGATAAGACTGCTTGTACACTAGTATTATGAATAGTCAGCCAAACTACAGAACATCACCCTAAGTGAGATTAGCGGAGGTAATCACAGCCAACAGACTGGGGACTGCAGCTGGGTATCTAGTCTCAGGGTGGAAAACATATGGTTATATTTGGAGACCTAGGTGACTATTGGCAGTTTGAAGTCTAGAAAATGTGTATTTGGAAAGTCCGTCTGGGTTTAGCCACCTGTGGTCAGCCAGATTCTTCTGCAACTTCTTTTTATTTATTTGTTTTTGTGGTCTTAGTAATTTTTCTCCAGATTCCCTTGAGTAAAACACACGCTCTGATCATTTTCCCCGAACGCGCATTTTTAATTTCAGCAATCTAATTGATGATGATCTTGTTTCAGAAATTTGGGTGCTATTGAAAGGTAAGAGTCAGTATCTCTTTTTTTTCCTGCTAAGGAAATTGTGAATGTGGTACTTTTCTAGTGAGTTTTACATGCTGCATTCTGAATGGATGAAGTAGTGACTTAATATGTTTGTATCCAAGATACTTCCATATTTTTCATTGACTAAACAAATCATAGGGATGCAGTGGACCTTGAGCTCTAGTCCATCTTTCTGTCCTGTGATAGGATCAACTTCTGCCAATTCCTTATATATGTTTATTGAACAGTATCTTAAAACCTGTACTTGATCCAATGTTTTATTCTCCATATCTTTGAAGGCTACTATGAAATGCGAATCTTTCTTTCTGCAGGTTGAGCTCATCACTTATTTTCCTGTCAATCACACCACAGAAAACAAATTGTCCTCTTTCCTTCTGCAACAGCCTTTAAAGCGCAGAAGGTTGCTATCACATTTGAAAAAAAAATCTGTTTTGCCTAACCCAGAGAAACACAGTTTATGCAACATTTCCTTATAGATTTTGTTTTCTAAACTTCTAGTCTTCTAGTTGCTCTGCTTTGGAGATTCTCCACTTTGTAATGTTTTCTTTTTTTCTTGAAACTTCATTTCCTTCTATATGGTGTTTTACAAGTACTGAACAAAATAATAGGATTACCTTACAAGCCCAGCTGGTGGCATTTGTCTACATCCCTCACAGTGTAATGTTTGCTTTAAAAAACATCACATTGTTCATAATCAATAATCAATGTGTGATGCAGAATAAACTCAAGCATACTTTTCTGGAGAAGAAACCACTTAGTTTCCATCTTGCTTTGTGCATCTGATTATTCCCTATTTTAATGCAGAGATTTGTACCGGTCCTTACTTTTGTGCTATGTTTTTCCCATGTGCTATCTCCAGTTTGCCAAGATAATTTGTAATTCTTATTCTGTAGTCTCCTGCCACTTATTTCAGTCTGGCTAACAGACTAGTCTGGTCTTTTCTCTGTTCTTCTAACACATATAAATGTCATCTACAAATTTATAACATTTAATAGAATTAATACTCCAGATCACTACCCATCAGTGAGGAAAACAGTGTACAGAACTGGATTTGGGACAGACACTATGGAGCCTCATTCAATATCAGCTTCCATTGTAACAGTGAACTCTCATAGTTTTTTCATGAGACTGGTTTTCTGAAATCACCTAACCTATATTTTCCTGGCTGTCATATGAAATGCCACCCCAGGCAATGTTGAAAACCTTTCTGAAGTTGGGCAACACACGTTACCAGGGAGTAGAGAACTCTCACTTGTTGTTATTTGATTTTATAAATGATCACTAGTTCTTACTCTGCAAAGTATGGAGCTTCCCCACCTTCTAGGCAGAATTCCTAGCCTTTAGAAGCTATACTTAGTGTATCCTGTATTATCATCTTTAATGGTGTTTTACTTCCTCTGGAATATGACTGTTGTGCCATATCAAGGAACAAAACAATCTTAAACAGTATTTCATATTGCAAGTGTTTAAAAAATACTCCATTTGGAAACTCCCATTATTCCTAGCTTAGAGCTGAGCCTGTCAGCAGTTCAAAATATCCACATGGAAGAAAAAAAGAGCTTTACAATTAAAGATTGCAATAGAACATGCATTTTTCTTTTCTGTCCAGCAGGAAAGTGCTTAGCTGTTCCACTTAGTTTTAGAGACTGTGACAGGAAATATGTTTTGTAACCTCATTTAACTGAGATGGGTTTATTAACTAAAAATGGCTCCATAAATTTCACTCCCATAGACTTTCAGACTTTCTGTAGGTTGAGTTGTTCCATTGCAGTCACTCTTGAAAAGTGGAATTCAAACTAGAGAAAATTGTGACAGATAAATAAAATGATAAATGTACTGGAAGTGCATGACATAATTTATTTCCAAAAGGAGACTATTAACAAGCTTTATTTAACTATGTGTATCAGTTTGGAGTTACCGTAAAAGAACTAGAATGACAATTAACTGCTGGTATAATTTAGTAACGGGTGCAGTAAATACCTTATTGTCTGAATCTCTTGAATAAGATTATGTATTTCTCTCAAAGATTTTCTTTAATGACAAATTGTTGAAATAGTTGGACTTGCTTTGTTACAAGTAACACAGCTATTCTCCACTCCAAAATGTGGCTGGAGGTATACAGGACAAAAGGCTAAGATACATTGACCCTTCTCGTTATAAAAGGGATGACTCTTCTGTAGAGCATGGATGATATTATGGTATCAGCGAACGAAATCAAGGATCACAGATATGTATCAGTAGATTAAAGAAGAGAATAACTAGTTTTATTTTACATAAGAAAGCAGTACAAAGGCAGAAAATTATCTCCTATTTTGTCAAAATACTGATGTCAAAGAGTAGTATAATAATTTAATAAACCAGTGATTGACTGTACCAAAGTTGCAGTTTCAAAGATTTCAATGCAGAAAAACTCATTGTGCTTAGAAATGCCCTTGTCCACTGCATGCTCTGCGCAGTAAGAATCCTGTCTCACTCCTCTCCTTCCCTCAGTAAAATAAAAATACTAGCAATTCCTTTGCAAGTGTACTCTGAGGATAACTACATTGCAGCTCCTTGAAAAATATACCAGTAAAAATTCAGGTATTGAAGATTCAAACCTGATGTTATAACTGGAATAAAAGTAGAGTTATAATAATTTTCTTGTTGCTAAAACTGGTTGTATTTTAAGTGCAAAAGAGTAAATTGCAATATTTTTAACTTCCTGGCCTCTTTCTATTAGTTGTGGGAGTTTTCTGTTGTAGAATTCTACCCTTCCAGTTTTAGCTGAAATTATCTGGGAAGCTAAAAATACAAGAGATTCATTCAATGTGTATGGGAATAAGATAGCCATGACTTGCCTACAGCTCTCTCTGAAAATGCTTTTTGTCTCTGAGGGGATCATATTGAGATGGTTGTGAGTAATACGTTGTGGGAGTTTTTCCCTTTAACACAGCTGTTGTTTTAATCGTGTGCCAAGGCTCTAAAACAATTGTGATTTATTAGCTAGGGAAACAGAAACTTGATGTCATACTCCTTGCCAGATTTTGCAGAGGTTGGATCTCTATTGCCATCTTCTTTTTATTTGTAATAAGGAAAAAATATACTTCCTATTTTGTTCCCTTGTCTAAAATTAGAAACATTGGAGTGGAATTGGGGTAGAAGTAGACTTTGCACATGGTATCATAAACCTGAAGTAGTAGATGAAGCATCAATTAAAATTTTAGGGCTAAAGCCAATAATAAAAACTTCAAAATTATATGCTGGAGTAGAAAATATAATTTTATATTTATAAAGTAAAAGAGTGGCTTACTTTTTATATGTCACCCTTTGTCAATGTATAAGTTCATGCATTATTATAATGATGAGATGACAGCAGGTATGGTATCCTTATGCAATGCCCATTCTGCCTCCTTCTAATATATGCTAATATATGGAAAGGTTTAAGGAAAGGTCAGTATCATAATCATTTGGCTTGAATTAACTGCTCATGTGAACAGTGCTATGCCTATGTGAAGAAACTAGAAGTCAGACAGTGTAGAAGCTACATGGCACAGCTGATGGACATAATGCAGAGTACATAGATTTTAACTGTTCCTCCTTTCTCATTCTTCTGTAGTTTTGTGATTAATGTGTGTCAATGCTCTCAGGCACATGGTGTGATTCTTGGGACTGTCCTGTGTGGGGCCAGGAGTTGGACTTTATGATCTTTGTGGGTCCCTTCCAACTTAGGATATCTTATATTCTTTATTTTTGAGGTATATGTAGAAGGAGGACTTCCTCACTGGATGCAGATGAAGTATATTTTAGTCTTCTACGTCCTTTTCCTTACTGTGACATGCACTAATGTTTTGCTAGTTTAAAACCAGAAGATTAATCTTCTCAGCAGTCCTGGGTAGTTGCTAAGAGAACCCATGTTACAAATCCAAAGACCTTGTCTGAGTGTAATTAAACTGTGAATTTGAGTGTCTGTGCTTATAAAGGAATTAGACATAACCTTCTGTTCTTCTGTGAAATCTGTTAGGAAAAAGTGAGATTTTAAAACCAATCAGTGCAGTTTTATTGATGCATTTTAACTTAAAATGGGTGTAGATTTTAATTTTAATTATTCAAAACATCTGTTTTTACTGGGTTAGCATATTCAATGTCCAGGTCCTTTTTTTCCCCCTTTTTTTTTCCCCTTTTTTTTTTTTTTTGAGGCAATTCTTTTCAAGATTTTGCTTTTCATCTGCAATCTTCCCACTCATTATTTGCTTCATTTAAGGAGTGGATAAAATCTACACTCTAGCCTTCCTGTCATCCTGGCTGACATATGTGAAAAATTTGCTAATTTCACTTTCGGAATAACATCCCAGAAGGACCTGGTGCTTCCAGATGTAATGGCTAACCTGGTAGCTGTCTTATGCAGATAGACAGAGAATAGTTTAAGAAATATGTATGACATGATGCTTGAAAATAAAAGAATAATTAAAGAAAAAGCACATTAGTAAAAAGATAACAATTATTATTGGCTTTGTTCAAAATGCATGATCAGTCAATTCAACTACATCAGTTTAGGTGTCACACAAAATTCACCTGGCAAAAAAGTTCCTTTATGGGCTTTGTAAAGTTGTCATTAAGCATTTTTAGGCTGATGGACCACCATGGTTTCTTTAGTTCATTTCCTTGCACAACTTTTGTGCTGCTTAAACTAATAATTCCCTCCAGCTTATCTTGATATTTATTGCAATAGGATATGGTAAATGTTTATGCATTTAAGAAAATAAATCTGTGATAATTGTGATTGTTCTATTAACATGACCTAATATATCCTTGCTGGTCAAGGTAAAAATGAACCAGCTCTTTGAAACTGAAATTCAGTGACACACTCAAACTAATACGTAACTTTAATAATATATACTGTGCTTGGACTACTTAGTAGAAGTAGGCAGATGCTTTAATGTTCTGCTGAATGTAGAAACACTTTAAAGGAGTATAGTGTGTTTTACTGACTGAAGCCCTTGCAAGTAAGTCATTCACCCACTCTGATCCAAGCATGTGCTGCTGTTGCACACACTACAGCTGTCTGGAGAATGCTTAGACAGACAGCAGTGAGTCTCTGAACATAAATACCAGCCACGTTACTTACGGGTGCAAAAGAAAGTCAGACTGCATGTGCAAAAAGATAAAGCTTTGTTTACGACAGGATGGGTTAGAATAAACTCAAAATCATTCTAATTTGCCCCATTTTCTTCTTGCTGATACTTTGCGTCCTCATCCTCTTTCACTCCAGTGTTGGGCATTATCATACAGAGTGCCACATCTAAAGTTAGTGCTATGAGAAAAGAGTCTGATTTCTTGTATCCCATTCTGAAAAGACCTTAGCCTATCATAAAGTGCTATGACAATACTTAATGGTTTTCTACTGTTTTAAAATGTACATTTTGTGAGCTATCATGAGAAAAAGACCATGCCTCCCCAAGCTCCTCCAATAGCTCCCTTAAACTCTTCCATTGTAGCTCATGACAGTACAAGTCATAGATAAAACATACTGAAACTAGGGGCTCTATCCATCTAAATTCACTGCCTTTAATTTCATGCAGATTATCTGATAATTTATTTTAAAAATACCTCAATATGATCACAGAGTGTCAAAGTGGCATATGCTTCCCTATATAAGTATCAGTAATTACAGAAGACATTTCTTCTTGGTATTCCTGTGATACTAACTCTCTAAATGGCCTAACGAGCCTCTCTTCTAGCATGTCTTAGGCTTTCAATGGGATGAAAACGAAGTGCAGGGCAGCTGGGCACCTGTTGATGTGTCCCACTTTGACATTGATGATTCCCACCAGTGAGAAATCCCTTCTAGTAGGTCAGATTGATCAGAATCAACTTTGCCAAAAGATGAGCTTTAGGCATAAAATGAAAGGTAGAATAGTTAAAAAGAGTTAGTAACTTCTATACTACTTCACTTTAAAGTGAAACTTGTCTTCACATGTTATCATATTCCTTACTTGTGCTTTTCTACCTTCTTCCCTTCCATGCCACTCCAAGCTAGACTACCTTAGTCCATAACTTGCAAAGGAAATTCTTTTCCTCACTTCCTGTGACTAAATACTTGGAATCAGCTGATACTGTGGAGAAGCAGGAAACATTTCTGCCTTTCTTCTTCCCTTTCTTTCTTTCCTCTTTCCTGATTAATTTGACAATAATTTATGCTGCATACTCAAATTATCAAACATTTTCTTCTGGTTGATTACATCTTTTCCCATGTCTTGAATCCATGTTGGTTAAACTAAACAAAAATGATGAGAAATGTTGAATGCCTAATCTTCTTCCTAGATTTAAAGCAAAGGTGAAGGCTAAACTATGACATTACTATGACCTCATAATCTGAAGAAGTATGCTGCTCACAGATAGAGTTTCTTTTTTTGCAGCCAGATTTCACAGTCTTTATTCTGTGAAGTCTGTCAGGCACTTTGAAAGAACAGTGAATTATCTAAGGTGCCGATCAAGTGTATGAGAACATACTAATTATGCCAGTCTTGAAATGGTAAATTCAAGATAAAACTCTTCAAATGGAAAAATATGTTAATATGAATGTAGGACATGCAGCTTTCTTACAAACAGGATGATTTTATGTACTATTCTACAAACCAAGTGCCTATTTCCAAACACTTGCAGTTTTCATAAGGAAATACAGATTCAGAGCAAAAGACAAGGTTATCACCCACATAAGCAGAGCAAAATAGGATGGCTGCCCTGCTGATATTGATTCTACTTAATTTTTGCTTTTTCATAGTCAGGGTGCTTTTATTTTTGGTTTTGTTTGGGTTTTTTTGTATTTTGTTGTGGTTTTTTTGGTTTTGGTTTTGGTTTTTTGTTTGTTTGGTTGTTTGGTTGGTTTTTTTTAGATTTGGGCATTATGGGCATCAGCCAATCCAGCATAGGCAGTAAGCATGTATTCAGCTTTGACCTAAGTGGGAACATTTATCTGCTTATTTTAGAGAGACCTAAATGGTGTTCTGAATTATTTGCTATTTGGAAAGCCTGCACTCGTTCACCATGTTAATTTACCTTTTAGCTTCACTAGGAAGAAGATTAGCTACTCTATCAAAGTCTTTTTGTGCTTTTATAAAGAGTAATTAAAGTTTTCCATCTTTATCTCATGCTATTTCTAAGCTTGGCTTATGAAACAAGGCTAGCAGTTGAGATCACGTGCTACAATCCTTTACTGATGTATAGTATGATGCAATAAAAGTGCATTTTCTTAAAAACATGGCTTTCTTTTTCTGCTCCTTTCCCCTGTATACTGTAGACATAGTGGAAGCATTTTTATTTCTGACTTGATTTTATTTTCCTTACATGTGAAATGTTTTGAATAGATATAGAGCCGTCTGTATCCCACCAGGGGAACTGAAAATTAAAACAGTCTTTTCTGCTGGGTTGAGGTGATGTTTCAGTTGTACCTTTTTACCTCAGTCCTGGAGTGAAGCATGTGGATACAGATTTTTCCAGTATTATACTGTTCTGTCCACTAGACCTGAAAAAATAATAATTCTGTCTACTTGAGAGAGTGTGTAGTCAGCTGTCCCCCTATTAACAAGTTTATAGTTTGGCTACTTATTTTGATGAGATCCCAGTTATGCAGCATTAGAGACCAGATGTTCCTGGTGTAATCTGATAGTATTTTTTACTTTATTTTCTAATTTATAGTCAAGGATAGATGATTTGATGAGACCAAGGCCTCTGTGAAACCTTCACTCTACTCTACCTCAAGCTGATCCCTTGACCTGAAAGAAAGAACAAACAGTTCTGCAATAATTCTTTTTGTTGTTGTGTGCTGTACCTAGTTGTGTTCAGATGAATACAGAGCACCAATGAGATAATTTTGAAAAGTATTTTTCCTCCTTACTAAGTTTTGTCTATGATTGGACAATAATTTTATAGCAGATTTAAGCACACATTTTAAAGAGCAAATTGGAATAGAGGCTTGTTGGCAGTAAGCAATTATGGTTTGATAAAAATACTTCTTATGAGAATTGAGATGCAAAGGGTAATATATGAGGAAGAGGAGCTCTGAAGGAAAAGATACCAGTAACAAGCTTGGTTTCAGCATATGGTAATTTTAGAATTTGTCATGACTAAAGCTTTTGACATATATCAGACTTTCAGATGGAATTAGTGACTGAGGCATAATTTATCTCTGAGACATAATTAATTAATTAACAGTTGTTACTTCTATTATATGTTATTGTTTGTTTCTTAAATGCCTCAGACTGTGGCAGATAAAATCTTATGTGCATAGACATCTGTAATTTTTTAAACCTCATTTTATGCAGTCTGTTGGTTAAACATCAACACAGGCACACAAACCCAGATGGCATTGTATTTCTTAGGCTAAGAGCAAGAGATTCAAGGTGCTTGTTCATATTAATCTATCCTCTTTCATGACTGCTTTAATTGTTATTTTGATTAGCCCACAGAAGTTTTAATTTGTGTTTTTACTTGTAAAGAGCTTGTGAATAAATGTGTGGTGAAGAGATGTCAGTTTCTGTCACGGGAGAGTGGAAGGTTTAGACAAAGTTGTTAAAAAACCTTGTTATTGAGTCACAAGGTGCAGAAAGGACTACCTTGCTTTCTAAACTCCTCAGGGAAGGGTTAAGTTGTGGCTGAATCCAGTTTTAGCCCCAGACTGTGTCAATGTTCTAGATTTAAGGAATTATAGAGATGTGATTAAATCACTTTGTCCTGGAGGCTTTAATG
Organism: Sakesphorus luctuosus; assembly: GCA_013396695.1. NCBI lineage: Eukaryota > Metazoa > Chordata > Aves > Passeriformes > Thamnophilidae > Sakesphorus > Sakesphorus luctuosus. Next base: position 82,746 of record VWZD01008761.1, read on the forward strand.
ATGGCAAAACGGATATATTTATAAAAGGAATTATTATGGAAAATTAACAAAAAGGTGAACAGATGAAAGATCTTAANACCTTGCTTTCTAAACTCCTCAGGGAAGGGTTAAGTTGTGGCTGAATCCAGTTTTAGCCCCAGACTGTGTCAATGTTCTAGATTTAAGGAATTATAGAGATGNGAAATTGATATAACCCACCATACGAGATAGCAGGCAGATCTCTCTCTTTCTCTCAGCTCCTGGGGAGTTACCCTGAGGAGGCATCCCTGCTTCATGGAAGGAGCTCTACATTTGAAGGAACTATGTGGAAGGATCTGCCATATGGAAGTTGGACTGGGCTTTTATAGTTATAAAGTGGTGGTCTGGTAGTCACAGATTTAAAAGCCTACAGACAACCTTATCTGTCAGTCCTGCTTCAAAAAAGCAGGATGTGTATTCAAAGTCTGGTGAACCAGGGTGGGTTTAGCACAATTTCTCACCAAGACAGCATCCTGGTGCCAGCAGTTGAATTTGCACAATCATTTGCATGACAGCTTGCATAGTATGTGTACCAAGGTAGAACTGTCCTGCCACAGTTTCACATCTGTATCAATACTTTCATGACAGGTTATGATGGTAACCCTACCTTATTCCAAAGATATTAGATAATGTACTAAATACTCAATGAAAAAATAAGGTACTATTACAATCCATTTTGTAAAGCCCGTGTATAACCAGGTCCTTCCTTTCCCTCTGGTTTTGCAGGTCACAATGACTACATGTGTCCTGCCACTAACCAGTGCACCATTGACAAGAACAGAAGAAAGAGTTGCCAGGCTTGCCGACTGAGAAAATGCTATGAAGTGGGAATGATGAAAGGTGGTATGTACAGAGCCATCAACAAATCTTAAGCATTGTTGTCTGCCTTCCTGTCTTTCAACTTCATTGAGCAATTGTTTTGGTTTTTAACTAAAGGAGGAAGCAACAGATTTTATTGAGGTGAAGTGTATGAAGTCAAAGTTAAATAAAAAATGGAAAACTTCTGAATATCATGTTCTATTACCTGGCTTTGCATCAGAAATAGTAGGAATATTGACTTCAATGGAATTAGAATTCTTCCATTATTATTTTTAACTCATTATTTTTTTGGTCTCCCATGGTAGACTTCAGATGCTGAAGAATGAAATTTAGCACAAGATTTTGTATTATTTTTCAGTTCAGTGTGAAGAGCTTTGGTAGGCTCAGATTAATCCATATTCATTAAAATAAACTTCTGAATATGGAATGCCTGTTCTGTGAATCCTAGAAGGGAAAGTAGTTTTTTCAGTTCCAGTACTGTACACATATTTTAGATATGAATTAAGTTAACCCAACAATATTAAAGACTCACTTGTTTTATAAAAACTGAGATAAATGCTACATTCTTGGAACATACTTATATGTAATAATGATGCCTGGGAGGAAGAATCAGGCACCAAATACTTAGGCTGAAGTGGAATACCACTAAGTTACTTTATTTCTGCATGTGTAAGATATTTCTGTATGTGTAACTTTTGGATGCAAAATCAGAAATACATGACAATACTGAAAAATCGCTGTGGTGTGTCCCTAGATGGAAGAGTTCTTTTGTAATATGATTTTGGATTGATCGTGATACCTGCCATTCTCCTCTGTGTTACAGTACCTTATGTTCATCAAAAGCAGACAAAAGTTAGCTTTTGTTAATCCTTTTGAAAATGTCATGCTCCTAAGAAATAAGAATGTTAAAGAACAGGTAATCATAACATTTCATAGTAACTGTAAAACAGAAGAAGACTTTGTTCTAGCCTACTAAAAATATCAGATTGCTTTTATTAATGAAGAGATATCAGTAGATGTATCAAAGTCTTTATGTGTAGGAAAAAAATAGCAAAGTGCACAGAAGAGAAGGGATTTGTCTTTTGTGTGAAAAGAGCTAATTAAATTACAGACTGGTTCTCTCTTTCTCTAGCACACCTTATGCTTACTCATGCCACAAAAAATTTGGAGCAAGAGAGAGGAGTGGCTCATCATATTTGTTCTTTCCAAAACGAAGGATTATTTCTGAATCCAGTTGAAGTGGGCCAAGTCTGGAAATCTCAGGAGAAAGAGTAAAGGATAATCGATGAGTTGTTGCTATGCTTTGAGTTTGCATCTGCATTTTTCTGCATCAAGGATTAGGAAACAGCTGAGACTGATTTTGCTAATCTCAGTTTTTGGGTGCAAGCAGGAGGAAGATGTAAAATCTCTTTTTAGTTCTAGCACTTCAGACAGTAGTTGATTTTTTTTCATGAGATTTAGTCTATTGGTCCAGACAGGTTTTTTTTCTGTCTTAACATCCTGGTATGTCTGGCTGGAACTCTTTAAAGTAAAATGTATGTAATTAGTATCACAGCTATGATCTGGAGAACTTAGAGTTTCAGATAAGGCAAACTAAAATCAGAAAATCCTGTACATAAATTTGCCATGCAGCTTTAGCTTTGACCTTTGTCCCTATGGGAGATCATAGTTAGGATACATAATTATGATTTATATTGATGATATTACATTTTCTATTTGGAACATTTACATCCAGTTATGCTTTATATGTATTTAATTAGTGACTCCCTGTACCCCTTTTCTGGTTTTCATATCTCTTCTTGAAGATACACATTGTAGTAGGTTTCTGGCTGTTCCACATGTAATTGTTTTACTCAGATAAAAATTGTAAAGAGTTTTCAACTATTATGTACATTAAAGTAGTAAAAAATCCCAAACTGTAATTCTGTCCAAATTTTCTTTCAAATATAAGTGTTCTGCAATTTTTATTTCATACATTGGCCCTCACTTGAGAGAAGTCCTCTGGATTTCATCCTTTCCTCTTACAATGCTGTAAGATTTCTATAGTCACTGCAGCAACAGTTGGTTCAAAAATAGTTGATGTTTTGGATTCTGGTTGTGGGTTGTTTTTTATAAGAAACTGAACTCACAGTTTAAAAACAAGGAGATTAGGATCAGAAAAAATGGTATCTGCTTCTATAGGATGACTAATAATGCACTGGACTCCATCACTGGTTCATAGACAAGAATTAAAATTATTTGTTTTATGAAATCTTGCAAAAAATTCTTGCAATCCCTCAGTTGCAAGTAATAAATCTAGCATGCTGGCAGATGAAGCAGTCAAGGAAGTTAATGTAGATGAAGTAAAGTATTCAAAATTTTTCTGGAGAAATTATGATCCCCTATTGCCCACACAGATGTGGTGAAAAGAAAAACCTTTTCTTCTAAGAGTAGACCTTTGTAATTGCCACATTTCTCTTAGATGAAGATCACAGAATCACAGAATATGCTGAGTTGGAAGGGACCCACCTGCATGGGACCATCCCCAAGCATCACACTATGTGCCTGAGAGTATCATCCAAATGCATATTGAGTTCTGTCAGACTTGTTATGCCATACGGTTAACACTCAAGTGATAACCTTTAAATGTTTTTAATTTTGTTGTTGTTGTTGTTTTCTTGGAGGACATCACTTAAGCTTTTCTGTTTCAATAGCTATCTTATAATAACACTTTTCTTCAACACACTTAAATCATGTAGCTTTGTGGTTAACTCAAGGTTCACATTGTTTTCTAATAATTCTCAGTTCTTGTGACTGAATCTTTAATTTAAATAATCTTGTTCATATTGAAGGATCTGCCTTTTTCTAAGGCATTAATTCTATCATAAAATTGATTATTCAGTTGTATCTTATCTCACTTTTATATCTAACGCCACAATTTGCTAATGCTAATATAACTTTTAGATATAGTGGAAAACAGCTGTAATCTTTCTTTTCTCTAAATGTAATCTCAGTTTTCCTTCTGCACTAAATTATCTGAGGTTTCTTAATAAATTGCCAAAGTTGCTAACTTGTGACTTTTATCTGTCAATTAATTTCTGAGTAATAACTGATATAAATAACTGAGTTTCATTAAATATGGGGGAAGGTAGAGAAAATCTTGAGTAAATGTCTCTGGATAATTCTAAACATAGGATATAGACAATGGTTGCTGAGGTTTTTCTCATAAAAGGTCACTTAATGCAGCATAAAAAAGTTCATATATATTAGTTTTTTGAGTAGAAATACATTTCTGGGGCTTCAATTTGAAAAAATTGCAGGCTTCAAGTGGCTCTTAAGCTGTGTGGTAGGAACATTTATGTATGAGTTTCTGTGGAAATTTTATTGATTTCTTTTTTTTGTTCCACTGTTCTTACATCTTTTAAAAACTTCTTTCAGCACTGAAGAGTTATTTTTGTTCTCTTCTCTGATATTTGCAAGTTTGTAACTGTGCTGCTTCAAGAGAAAATCAGACTGCCAGAATCTCTACCGATATAGTCAGCATCTGAGGCATAATTTATAGCTCTTATACTTTATCCAAATGCTTCACTCTCTTAATAAGCCCCAAACACCTTAAAATGTTATGTTATTATTTAATATGTGCTTCCCTGTTTGTACAGGCTGATAAAACGGATGCATAGAATAAGGTCCTTGTCATGTCTGTCTTCCATCTGACAAGTATCAGGAAAGAGTAGCCTTGTTTTTGTTTATGATCCACTGATGCCTTCTTGAAGATTGTTTCTGTTCTTGTTTGGAAAAGTATATTCCAGTTTACTATTTCACATGATGGGGTGTTCCATCATCCAAATGGAGTTACAGCTGTTGCAATGCTGAAGCTCAAACCATATGCAGGTGATCTCTGCTCCAACACAGACTTAGTTTTTTTCCATTTCTTCTTTGGTTTAATGGCTTTCTGATGACTTGGCTCCAAAGTACCTAATATTATGAAACATAAAAGCATCTTATTTTATTGTTGTTTATTAATTGTTTTTATAGTGTGTAAGTGAGTGGGATGTTCTAGTTATTAGCATGCTATATTCTTCCCCTCCTTTCGGTGTGTGACAAGTCAGATTTATCATGAAGTTCTCTGTAGGATCAGAGCAACACAATACAAGTGGAATTAGTGGCTGTGGCAAATGTGCAATAATGTTAAGTGCTAGGTCCTTAATTAAAAGTCAGTTATTTGTGTGATACTTCCTGTTTAGCCATACAGAAATATACATAATTCTTTCAATTACTGAAGGCTGATAGCTTTCTAACCTCAAGTCATATGAAATACGGCAATCAAGGATTTGAATGCTCATGTGTTAGATCCAGATAGCGATTGTGTACGTGACATGGGGTGTGCACTGTCTTTGAGCAACCTGAAATTTCATGTTGTGGAGAGAAGATTCTGAGTATTGTTTCCTGTGTTAATGAAATTGCAACATTACAGTGCACTTGGAGCTTGAATCCTTCAGTGTTGCCCTCAAGAAGTAAGAGGGTATTTCAGAGGTTACTGTGGTACAGCCCAGGAATAAAGGTCTGTGTGTGCTGTAACTGGGTGCTATAACTGCATTCCAGGTGACTGTGGAAACTTGAGTCCTAGAGACTGGAGTCTCTAGGCTTTCAGTTTTTCTCTTACATTCTCTTAAAATAGTTACTTTCCTGTAATCACATGGGAATTTTCTGGTTCAGTGTGGCAGTCTTGCTGAAGTTTAAGATAAATTTTTACAGGGAAAAGAAAAAAACATTTGGCAAATTTTCCTTCCTGTCAGAGAAGGATCTTGTTGATTTTTGTCTTTAAATGGAGAAAGCTCTGCATCTTTACTGAATGCTATATTTATTCATGCAAAAAGGCTAGAGGGTTATTAAAATAATTTTCAAAAGTAGAGGTAAATTGATGTTTGATGCAATCACTGGAACAGCTCAAGGCCTTCTAGTTTTCCGTGTAATTATCTTTAATTAAATATTATATCCAAAAAAGAAATTAGCAAATGAATGAAAATGGATTGTGGATGTGAAATTATTCTGGTTTGTTTGAGGAGAACCTTTATGATATCTGTTAGACATGCTGTTCTGTACTCAGTCAAATAACTGTGTAGGTGGGGCCTGATAAATGTATGAGGAAATGCACTTTTTAAAGTTGTAATTGATGGACTGAAAGCGTGTGCTCAAGAAACACTTGAAGCAGTTTTGTAACTTTACAGCAGTTTTCTGGAAAAAAATGTGGAATTGAAACAAAATTTTTTAGTGAAATATTTCTTTTTTCCATTTGTACATATTCTAAGCAGATTGTTGCCATCGAATTATCCCAAAATATAAAAAAACCCTACAATATTTTGCCCTCCAAATAAGAGATCGTTATTGTAAATGCCTCTGTCAAAAATACTTTATCTTTCTATTCCACTTCACAGAATGACCTGTGCCAGAAAGAAGTCCAGGAGGTCTTTTGTTGGGCCACCTGCTCAAAGCAGGTTCAAGAATTAATTTATAGATGGTTGTTTAAGGCCTTTACAGTCTCAAAATGGAAAGTGGAAGGGGTAGAAACTGTCTTATTTATATGATATAATTAGATATATAAAAAAATCATAATGCTGCAGAAGTTTTAATGTTTTACTATGGAACATTTATTTTAGAGTGCAAAGCTAATTATATCTGTATATTTGTTTACATTTTCTTTTTGGCCTGTTGATACTTAAAAATTCCTACTTGGGAATTATTTTATTTGTGATATTATTTGGAAGTAGATACAGCAATGAGACAGCCCCCATATAAATTGCTAATTAATTTTAAATTAAGTCTGAAGTCCTTGCTGTGTTTTCAGCTCTGTCTGCCACTTGTTCATACTACAAGTACTTCAGGGTGTCACTGTGAATTCACTGTTTTTGAGCAAGCCTGTGCTCTGAACTTCTGATGTCTTCTTACTGATCTTGAGTAATTCCTAGAGTACTAGAGCGACAAAAGGGACTTTTTACAAGGGCATTAGTGGTAGGACAAGGGGGAATGGCTTCAAACTGAGAGAAGGTAGGTTCAGATTAGTTATTAGGAAGAAATTCTTTACTGTGAGGGTGGAAGACCTGGAACAGGCTGTTCAGAGAAGTTGCTCCATCCCAGGAAGTGTTCCAGGCCAGGCTGGATGGAGCTTTGATCAACACGGTTTAGTGGAAGGTGTCTCTGCCTGTAGCAGGTGCATTGGAACTAGGTAATCTTTAACGTCCTCTCCAACCCAAACCATTCTGATTCTGTGATTTTGTGATTCTGGTTCTTCTATTGTCTTGGCATTTACAGTTCAGTTCTAGCCCTCAGTTTTAGGGTAACAGGCCAAATACCTTCAATACACAATTAATTTAACCAATTTATAAAATGTAGCGGTTACAATTTCTCGCTGTCTTTGAGATTTATATCAGTGGACTGATACTCATGAAACTACTGGCTTTCTGAAATCATGGTTGTGGTAAAGAATGTTCCTGTAAAGGCTTTATTGTGATCCCTAAAATGTTTGTGTCCTCTTTGTAAATACTGCCTAGAAATGGGGCTGTTGCCATACTGACTGTACCCAAAACTTACTGTGATTTGTGCAGGAGTTTCAGCACTGAAAGAGATTCATTTGAATGACAGGTTAATTGAGCTTTGTTTGTTTCACTTCTACATGTCCTCAGATGCTCTTTAAAACATGTGCTGTGACTGCCAAATACTGAATGTCAAAATACAGATTAGGATGAATCATGCCTTGCACCTCATCTTTAAAAAATAGATCATTGGTTCTCAAATGGTAGGTTAGGAATACACATTAGAAAACCCAAGTGACATTTGCCATCTTGTAAAAAGCAATGTTTTTGTCACCAGGTCTTTAAAAACTTTACATGGAAGACCAGTTTTATGATCTGCATTTTATTGATAGGAGTCGTGGGGCACTGTGGTATATAGTGCGACTTGATCACTGAGCAAACTGGTGGCAGAGCTAGGAGCTGATCTACAATATCAGAATCTAAGCCCCTACAATAGCCTCTCTTCCTCTATCTCTAAGAGAAGGTAGTTCTGATTATAGAGGAGAAAGAAGCCCCAGTTTGGAAAAGGACGAGAGATATTTTTTGAAAAAAAAAAAAAAGAAAACACTCACATAAATAGATGTACAGCATTCATCCCCTCAAGAGCAGGAAAGATTTCAACATCCAGGTGCATGGAGCGAACACAAATCTGTTATATATTTATAGTACTTCGTGTCCAGATATCCTTGTCAGAAGCCAGCCTATTAAGGACTGTCACTTGAGGCAGGCCTGTTTGAGATTAGACATTAAATTCTGATTAATTTTTTTAGAAGATTTCAGACAATGTTTCTCATTTGAAGCAATTGTAAACCCACCTGGGTTTTCAGCTCAATTTACATTTCTGTTTGATTTTCTGAAAGAGAAATGGATATGGAATAAGGGGCTGATTGTCTGAATCGTATTCAAAAGAAGTATTTATTAGACCTGCATTTGGAAAGTGGTGTTACTTTTCTGTAACCAAATAATGTACTTATGTAGAGAGAATCAAGAATAAAAGTTCTCAAAATCTGAAAGGTCTCAAAATCACCTTGGAAGAACCGTCATGCTGAGATACATTACAATATTAGAACTTACATTGAAGTCATGGCTTCAGCAATGTGCTATAAATCTATCAAGAATGTAATTACATTATTGACTTCTACTTATGTACAGCAGCTACAGTGACCTTATGTTTTAGAGGAAACTGTAGGATTTTGTTTTATTTCCAGTGAAGCATTATAAAGCTATTGAATTCAGAGAGATGTACCTAATAAGACCTGTCTGTAAAATGAAATTACCGTAAGAGGTCATTAGGAGGCAGCTACCTTGCTTGCATCCATCCTTTGGATTTTAAAGCCAGTCGTGCTTAGACACTTAGGTTTGTACTTGTAAGGGAACTGTTGGTTTGCTCAGTTTTCCTCTTGCTGTCCTTTAGTTTGCCAATGACAGCAATGACATCAAAGTGAGTCTGGACTGAGCTTCTCCAACAGTTTAGGAAATCCTTCCCATATTAGGACATTTGAAGAGAGGCTTTTGGATTTCTGGCCTCTTCAAGCCTAATTTTAGTTTAGCAAGGTAGTCTTTCAGCGCAGAAATACGGTTTCTTCCTTTGTGAACACTTATGTAAAGATTTAAGTGGCATCTCTGCCATGGCCTGTTCCATACATTCTCCTTTAATACTCTGATCATCAGCTGGGCAATTCACTCTCTGCCTCTCTGAAAGATACTTTCTTATTTATAATATTTTTCAGTTACCATATATGTTTAGTCTTTTATTGTCAAGCAGAGTCTGTTTTATGAAACATTAGAGATTCCTTCTCTGGCAATTTGCAGTGGAATTCTGATGAGATAGGTTGGTCTTAAAGAGCAAAACATTGCTTAGTAGACAAGGTGTTTCCAAGCACATTTGAAACCCTCCTTCCACAAACTGAGAAAATTATAAGCTGTTAATGCTGCAAGGCCACAAACTGACTGCTACAGGAAATTTCAGCAGGTTCCCATACCATCCTCATACTTGCTATTCACACACTGACTTTTCTCCTCCAATTTATTTATGAGCCAAATGTCTCAATTTTGTAATTCTGTTTAACCTAGGTGTTGCAGTCTTTTCCTGTGCATAGGATTGTCCTTTACCATCCTATTCTGTAACTGTTCCTCTTTGGAACTGCAACAACTGTAGTGGTGACATGGAAAGGAAGCAGTAAAAGTCGGCATTACCAGGAAGCCACAAATAAGGAAGAAAATCTTCAAAGCTAAAAGCTAATTTCTGACCAAACAGCTTTTAATTTGGAGCGTCTTCCTTGGGTTGTAAGTTGGGGGTTTTTTTGCACAATAGTTCCAGTAAGACAAGAAACAGTGTTGATATGAATGAGCTCTTGCTTATATGCTTGGTGCCTAGAATCTGAACTCCAGTTCTCCAGTTCTGACACTTAGCACACCTTTATGTTTTGACTTGTTGAGTTTCCAAATCTGCTTTGTTTCCACTAGTTTAAATGCTTAAAATGCCATCTGAATGTCTATCAAGTATAAAGTAGAGGGTATTTTGTAGGTCTCTGACTATTGCATGCAGAGTGGTACCCATGTAGCTCAAAGTTATTTGCCAGTGACTTGCAAGTAGTAATTTCATTCTAGTGCTCACAGCTGGAGGTAGTGACTGATGCTGTTGTTGTTGCCACCTGAGCGAACTGAGTGTGGGAACGACGGGAGGCAAGGCACTGGTAGCAATGGAAAGATAGTGAACAGTAGTGAAACATTTTCTGTGTCATTTATGGTCTTTCAAGAAGTTAGGGGCCAAAAAAAAAAGCCAGATTGTGCTAGAATTTTTTTTTCTTTTCTTTTCTTTTTGTGTATGGCTTGAAATATCTGCCATCTGGTTAGTTCAACAGCATCCTGCTTCTGTGCTGGTACTTTGTCAAAAAGGGGGCACAGTATTTAATAGTTCATGGATTTATTTCACTGGACGTCACCTCTAAATCTGCTATCTTCTCATAACCTAAGGAAGTAGAGAGTCTGAAATGCAATTGGAATGAATATAACTTTTTCTTGCAGCAGTAGAAAACTACTGGGCCATTACACAAATTGTGACTATATCTAAACACTCACATTAAAACTATCTTCTCTTATTTTGTTGAAAAGCCTTTCTCTTATCACTGAATCACAATGCGTAAGCCGAGACTGTATCAATAGATAACCCAGTTGTTTACATGCATCAGGGGTAGCACATGCTAGAAAATGAAAACTCTGTCTATGCCTAAAGTTTTAGATTGACATGTTTGTTAAGCAACACACACATACATACTTACATGAGACGGGTGAGGTTTACCAGCAGTGACTGAAGTGTTGCTTTTAATTTTCTTTCTTGCTCACTATGATTTTAAGTCTTTCTATATTGATTTTAACATTTTGAGGGTTTTTTTGAGAAATTGAAATCATTATGAGTAAAAGAGGCCTGGGATCTTCAGGTGAAGAATATTAAAATGTGTTCTAATAACAGAGTACCTGAGATGTCAGAGTTTTATCACAGCTACAACCTATAATCAGCTACAGTTTTTTCTACCCATATGAAGTTTATGATGATATATTATGAAAACTATAGAAACTACTAAATGTAGAATTTTATGATTGATGATGAATTTTGCCATAGTTAATACTAAAAAAAGGTGTTAAAATAAGCAGTACATCCCTAAGTGGTGTTTCTATAAAGAAAGAAAAGTGAATAGCACGTTCTGTCAAGGTGTTGCCCACAAAAGGCAGTAAGGATTAGAAATTTTTTTTAATACTTTAAAAATCGGTAGTGCAGGATAAATTCAAAGAGCACAAGGGAAGGATGCAGTTAAAATTTTTGGAGGGAAAAGGCACATGGTTATACTGAGTGCTACATCCTAAAGCAAGTATTTTACGAAGTTAGACTTACTTGTTTCAGTAGTTGCATAAAAAGAGAAGATGTCTTACTTCTGAAACAAGAAAGATACTCCAGGAAAAACAGATTTTAAATAGCCTGAATGACGAATATCACCTCTCCAATGTATAAAGTTATACAGTTGTATAACTTGGATACACACAAAACTCTATGCAGGTAACAGGTAGAATTACTTCCCAAACCAGTAATTATGTCCTGATTAATAATTATAGTTAAGAAACATTAATTAATCCCATTCGCCATGTCAGTTCAGTTGTCTTTTCTCCTTCAGATCTTCATCAATTCTCTTTCTAGCTGTTTCAGTTTTTCTTTCTATCTGTTCTGCTTTGGCTGTGAATTCTTAGGTACAGCCTGATATTCTAGGGCTAAAAGGAGCAGTGGCAAAGCAGTTCCTTGAAAACTCAGTAGAAGGAAGAGTAAGAAATGAAAGAGTAGTGAAAAAAAGTTTTTCTTCTTCTTTCCCATTCTCCTCCAAATATAAACTTCTGAGGTAGAGTGAGAACTCTCACCAGTTCTCTTTCTTTGCCAGATATTCCCTCAGGAGGCAAACGAAATCTTAACTAACATGGAGACAGCGTATGTAGTAATGGATAAAATTGTTTCTAAAATGTGAAATAAAACTTTCTATTTCCAATAGACATTATATAGCGGTTTCTAAGATAAAATTCTGTCTCACCCCTCTGTATGAACCTGGAATTCTGAAGTCAAATATGGTACCACTTCTAGTTGTACAGCATGTGGTTGCTTCACCCATCTTGGTGAGATTGCTGTGCTTCTCTACAGAGTTAAAAAAAGGAAGTGAATATATTTTTATGCTCCAGAAGTGAATATATTTTTATGATCCAGGTACATGATGATAATGAACTTCTAGACTTTCGAAAGAAGGTTATGATTTTAAATTATCCTAGTTTCATGTTGCTGTACAGTTCTTCTAAGATAAACAATATGAGACTAAACCACTTTTACTGAATGGGATATTCTGAGAAAAATAACACAGCAACATCATTATCACTTATTGCAAGATGAGATAATGTTCTTGTCTAAGTTTATAATTTGTGTAGTTACATTCTACCTACTTATATTTTTCTATAAAGTAAAAGAGTTATGTCCTCACCCAAACTAGGGCAGCATTGTCAGGTAACTTCTGAGTATCACACAGCTGATGCTACAGTTGATGGAAAATCAATTTTTATGCATGATGTACACAGTCGTGATGTATATAAAAAGTATATTGGTGGTTGTTGAAAGCTGCAAATGAAGTTCTCAAATGTTAGAAAATACAGAACTTATTAGTGTCACCAATATTGAACCACTTTAGGGTATGATCATAAATATCCTCTGCCCTCCAGAAAAGTGAAAAATAGGAAGGACATAAAAATATCTTGGCTGTTATAATTTTATCAAATCATTTTATTTCAGTCTTGGTGTCCAGTAAAGTTTATTGGGTTTTCTCAAACCTTTCCCATTAATTGCAACCAAGAGCTATTCTTTACTTGATAAATATTCCTACAAAATGTCTAATAATAAAGAAATTGAAGAATTTTATATAAAGCAGCTCATAGGGAGCACATTTAACTGGAACAGAATTTGAGATTATACATACATCTTCAAATCTAAAATACATTATTCTATGGTTCACATAGGAAATTTTAATTAGGGTCTCCTCTTTTTCCTATAAATATTCTTGAGTATTTTGTATAATACTGACAATATAAAGGTGGAGCTTTTTTATTAGGAGTAGGTCAGAAAAATAAATGGCTATTGGATGTCAAATTCAATGTTCATCCACTGATTTCTCACTTTAGGATTTTTTGTTTTAACAATCTGGAATTTATTTTTTGTTTTTATTTTGATGACATGTGGTAAAACACTAATGAAGTATTCCATTTGCTTAACATTGCCTCCACAATCATAGAATCATAGAATTTCAGGTTGGAAGGCACCTTAAAGATCATCCATTTCCAACTCCCCTGCCATGGCAATGGCATATGCAATTTTATTGTCCACATGCAATTTTATTGCTGATCGGGTTCTACTGGTTTGATTATACAATTACTTAGTAGTAATATCTAGAAATCTGACTGAATTTACATATGAAGTTTTATAAAACTGTCTTTGAAAATCTTGGTTCCTGTAGCTTTAAAACTCAAGTGCAAATTGTTTTAGAGCTTTTGCAAGATGCATAGTACTTCGGGGTTTGGCAGCACATTGTTTTTGATAACATTTGGCAATTCAGGTCCCTTTATTGGCTGAACTGTTGAATCAAAATTAATACATTCAGATATTAAAAAAATCCCTTACAGTATCATTGCACTTTTGCAGTGAAATTGTAACTTGATAGAGTTGCCTTATTTGGAACTAGTGGCTGTGCATCACTATTGCCTCTTTTTAACGGAGATAAAATTTGATTAAGTTGAAGGAGATTTGGAAGCACTTCCA
>VWZD01008763.1:0-60903 GCA_013396695.1 Sakesphorus luctuosus
AACTTAGAAGATGGCAGTTTTCTTTTCTCCACTGCGTCCCACTGCAGGGACAAGAAAAATGATGCAACCTGGAAATGCCATCTCTATGATGAAGACACCTACCATTTATAACTTTTTGTGTGTACTGGTGTCTTAAGAGTAAAGAAAGTAAACTCAAAAGTAAGGAAAGAATGGTGTTTTGCAACTTGAAGAAAAACTTTTAAAATTGTAACAAATACAATGGCAAGTGATTTTATTCTTGCCCTAGAAACCATTTTGGTTTTTTGTTAATGAAGTAGTGGAACAAAAATGTGATGTATGTATTTGTTAGGACAGAAATGTGTTTTAAGCAAGCAGAGGACAAGGTTGTTCTACTACTTGGAATGCATAGGTTATTTTATAAGGCTAGTTGCTTAAGCGTTGGAGCTTTTTAAAGGATGCTTGTTGAAGGCTGTTATAATTTAATGTCACTTTAGTATAAATACCAATATAACTACTGTAAGCTAGAGGAGTATGGTATCACAAGTTAGTTTGGGGGGATATGCACGATCTATACTTAATTAACTAATATGCAAATTAAACAATTTAAAGACAAAAAGCCTATTAAAGAATTATTTGTTTGACTTCTTTCTCAAGGTTATGTCAGAAGAACTGACATTCATCTTGTTTCTGTCTTGCAGAATGGCAAGTGTGATAATGCTTGTCTTTTTTTGGAATTAATTATGATTCTAGCCATAAAAATAGCCCACATTTTGGTTTTTTGTTGGATTTTCCATATGCAGATTTTTTGTTTACTTTAAGTTTGGATTTTCAGGGCAAAAACCTAGAAAATCACCAGCTTAAAAATATTAAGAATCATAAATTTCATATACATAAGAAGTATGTACTTTTTGATAAATGTTTTTGATAAATTTATAGTCAAATGATAAGTCTAGTAAATGAAAAATATCACTAGCCTCTCAGCTGAGATGCAATTTTTAACAAACTATCCTATTTTTCATTTATAAACTTTAATTTCCTTTATTACCCGCAACAACATTTCCTAGTAGTCCCTAGTTTCACTTAATAGGTTATGAATAATTAACTTTGTAGTTATGTACTTAGAATTTTGATACTAACTTCTTCTAATTATGTCAGGATTCATTTCCACTTCAATCATTACAAAATATTTCAACTCTCTATACAGAACAGAACAAATAGAATAGAATAGAATAGAATAGAATAGAATAGAATAGAATAGAANATAGAATAGAATAGAATAGAATAGAATAGAAATAATAGAACAGAATAGAATCCATTTAAAGGGATGCATAAGGACTTTTGAGATTAAAATATTTCCATCAGCCTTGGTTTTAACATCTTAGATAGCCTTTTCATTATTATATTTCATCATAATATTTTAAATGCATATTTAACAATTTTTATTTCTCTGTGTATTTTGATTTTGCTAAAGTTAGCAGTTGCTATATCGGAAAATCAGATTTCAGTGGTTTTAAAGGGAATGAGTTCTGAAGAGGCAAACTCTATGTCACTATTTTGATTTTTTTTTGAAACCGATCCACAGCATTCAAAATAAATGCACTTAATTACTGGCTGCAGCTAAATTGTGACTCTGAGTATATGTGTGCATGTGTGAGTGTGTGAGTGAGTGTGTACATACAAAGAAAAGGCTGAGAGGGGAGGAAAAAAAAAGAGAGTAAAAATGAAAAGTTATTTTCTTGAGTTAAATTTTTAAGTATTTTAACCCAAATTGTAAATGAACTCTAGTTTTCATCCCTGACAGTCCCTGAAGGAAAAATTATTGTTGTATCTTAAGAACATTTCTAGATTTCATGGGGAATAGTTAGGATTAACTTAAAAAAACCCCAAACAACAATTTCATTATAGCTATTCTTTTCTAATCTGTAATTATTTTGAAATAAGAAATCCAGATCTGTTTCTGTATTTTAAATGTTATCAGCTAATGCCTCTAAAAATTTGGTAATTTGGATAATATTTATATACAAAAATCTGCTTTCTTGTTTTTTCTTCCCAAATTTCCAAGCCAAAAAAGGAAAAATAGAAAAATTATATGCATTGGCTGGGGAAGTAAACGAAACCAAACCAAAACAAAGACACTCATCTTCCAAGGTTTTTAAACCTGAGAATGAGCTCTCCCTGAAAAATGAAAAAAAAAAACATAATAATATCATTGAAAATAAAAAAAAATTGAGGACATTTTTTAATGATTATCACTACTCCAAAATTTTTAGGTTAAAGAGCAATAATCAGCTTTGTTTCCTCTTTTACTATATGTGCTGCTTTTGGCTGGAATAGAGTTAATATCCTTCATAGTAGCTGTTACGGCACTATGTTTTAGATTTGTGCTGAAAATAGTGTTGAGAATTCTGGGATGTTTTAGATATTGCCAAGCAGTGCTGAGACAGAGTCAAGGCACTTTTTCCTTCTTGTACTGCCCTGCCACTGAAGAGTTTGGTAGTGCACAAAAAGTTGAGAGAGGCCACAGCCAGAACAGCTTACTCCAACTGACCAAAGGAATGTCACAGACCATACATCTTGATCAACATTTAAAGATGGGGGAAGAAAAACGAAGAGGGTGATGTTTGGAGTAGTGGTATTTGTCTTCCCAAGTCACCTCTACAAGTGACAAGAGCCCTGCTTTCCTGAAAATGGCTGAACACCTGCCTGTTCCTGGGAAGTCATGAATGTTTTGCTTTGCTTCTATGTGTGGCTTGTGCTTTAACATTTAACAGTATCTCAGCCCAGGAGTTTTTCTCACTTTTATATATCTCTCCTCCATCCCTTTGATGAGGGAGTGAGGTAGATTATTTACCAGCTGGAGTTAAATCACAACACTATGCCATGAATAGTGATGGTTACGAAACTTCCATCTCTCTTTGTATTCCTTGTATTCTTATGGAGCTTTTAGTGTTTTATGTTTCTCACATTAGAAGTTAAATAGAAAAAAAAAATCAATCTGTATATTTTTTTTTTTTTTAAGGAATAGTAAGAAAAAGAAGACATAAACTATTAATCCATATCTCTTGGAGAAAATACAATGATGAGGGTCCATACAAACCGTGTCTTAAGAAGGTAAGAAAGAGAAAAATACAGAGAACCAAAAGTTGAGGTCTACCTCTTATGAAATGTTTTATAACTCGCTGAGCTGATATGGAAGATTTAATAGTCACTAAAACTGTTCAGCGTATCATTGCAAGCCAGAAAAGAACTAACTGATTCCTCCTTCAAAAGGAACAAGAGGCTTTCTGTGTCAAATGCAGGAAAAGGTATGCCTCTTTCTCAATTGTAAAGTTCAAAACAGTCATTCAGTGCTTCACACATTTATCATCACTAGTGAAAACATATTCTTAAACTTGATGCTAAGAACTTTGTCATCTGAAGGCAGCATATAAAAATATATATAAATAAATACATTAAAAAGAGGTTTTTCCTTTATCCCTTCCTATCCTCTCCTTTCACCAATTTAAACCGAATTGTGGTGTTATTGACCAAGGATTTTCAGAGAGGCAATTGTGCAAAATACAAGACTGGTCACATGTATTCTCCACACAACATCTGGTGCCTCAAAACTTTGTTTGATTTAAGCATCTCTGATTTTGTAACATATGAACATCCTGGAAATTTGGATTAGTTCTGCAAATTTTGTAACAGAAATCATTCAGTGTCCTGTTAAAGAATCTTGGTCAAGGATTGCCTAACATATTGTACAGTTCATACTTGTACCAACACTGAGACTATAGGCAATACTAAATGAAGTGCTCACAGTTAGTTTATATGATAGCATTATAATAGTCTGCTGTCCCACTCTGCTAAGATATGACTCTCCTAAGCATCACTGAAAATTATCATTGCAAATTATGTATGCAATTCAGATTAATGTTTGTGGATGCAAACCACAAAATATGCATCTTGGAAGAGTAAAGAAAAATAATTATTTATACACAACTTTGGATCATTACTTTAACACAGTGCACATATGTTTGGAGTGTCCGTCAATAGGCTTCTGCCCTGCTACGTGAATAAAAGAGATCTGACACTGAGTGAAATAAATTTTTTTCCAAGGCAGGTGAAATTGTAAGGCTATAACCATTCAAAATGTGGGTTTATTGAAAGATATTAATTCTTTAATATGATGAGAAAAAATAGATGTATTATATGTTCTGTGCTTGAGGCTGAGATCTAAATAATCACATAATGGTTGATTTTGGAAGGGTACCTCTGGAAGTTATCTTGTCCAACCTCCCTACTCAAGCAGGGCCGCCCAGAACTGGATTCCACAGAGATTCCAGAGATTATACAACTTCTTTGGACAACCTGTGTCCACGATCAGTCACTCTCACAGTGTTTTCTAATATCCAGTTGGAGTGTCCTCTGTTTCAGTCTGTGCTCATTGTCTCTGGTCCTGTCACTGGGCACTGCTGAAAAAGAGCCTGGATCCATCTTCTTTGCCCACTCCCTGCAGGTATTTATTTACATTAGTAAGCTCTCCCCTTGAGTCTCTTTTAGATCAAGCTGAACAGGCCTAGAGACCTCAGTCTTTCTTCGTATATGAGCTGCTCATATCACCTTTATAGTCCTCCTTTAGACTCTTTTCAGTATGCCCATGTTTCTCTTGTACTGAGAAGTCCAGAACTGCACACAGTTCACCAGGTGTGGCCTCACCGGTGCTGAACAGAGAAGCAGGATCACTCTTCTGAACTTGCAGGTAACACTCCTATCCCTCTTTGCTGCAATGGCCGCTTTCTGGCTCCTCTTCAACTTTGTGTCTAGTGCAACCCCCAGGTGCTTCTTGGTAGCCCCCAGTATTTACATGAGGTTGTTCCTCCACAGCTGTAGGACTTTACACTTGCTGTGTTGATCTTCATGAGACCTCCTTCAGACTATTCCTCCAGCTTGTCAAATTTCTTCTTGGTGGCAATACTGATGAGCCACTCCTCACAATTTGGCATCATCCTCAAAATTGATGAGAGTACATTCTGACCTATCACTCTGATTGTTATGAAGATCATAAACTTGACTCAGTATTGACACCTAGAGCAAACTGCCAAGTTAATGGTCTCCAACCAGACTTTGTGCAGCTGATCACTACTCTCTGGGCCTAGCCATTCAGTCAGTTTTCAGTCTACCCCATTGTCTGTTCATCCAGGCCATACTTCACCAGTTTCTCTATGAGGATCTTATGGGACACGATGTTAAAAGTCTTCCAGAAGTCAAGGCAGACTGTATCCCCTGCTCTCACCTTGTCTACCAAGCTAGTCAGTTCATCATACAAATTTAAGAAGTTAAGCATGGTTTCTTCTTCATGCATCCATGCTGACTACTAATCTGTTTCTAGTCCTTCATGTTATCCATAAATGGTTTCCAGGATTAGTTGTTCCATCATCTTCCTAGGGGATCATGGTTGGTCTGATTGGTTTGTGGTTCCCTGGGTCCTCCTTCTTGTCCTTCTTGAAGGTAAGACAGATATACTTTCTTCCAGTTCTCAGGCATCTCTCCCAGTCAACATGTTTGTTAAAAATATGTTGTGAATGGCATTGTACTGTCATAGACAAATCCCTCTGTTCTCATGGGTGTATCAGATGATGGCTCATGGACCTATGGATGTCCTTTATACTTAAGGATTATCTAACTTTATCCTACTACAGCAAAAATATATCTTCCTTACTTCAAATTTTCCTTCTGGTCTCTAGTACCTTGTGGTCCTGAAGGCCAATATGAGTAGTAAAGCCTGAGGCAAAGGCAACATGCAGTACCTCAGCCTTTTTCATGTTCTGGGTAGCCAAGCCCCCCATCTTGTGGAGCAATGGGTCCACATTTTCCCTTGTTGTTCTCTTGTCACCTATGCACTTACAGAAACCCTTCTTGTTGTGACACCCCTGGACAGAGAATTGCATTGGGCCTTTAGCTTTCCTAATTCATCCGTGGAATCTCAAACAATTTTTCTGTATTACTCACAAGTTACCTGTCCTTATTTCCACAATATGTATACTTCTTTTTTATGTTCAATTTTGACCAGGAGCTTCTTGTGGATTGACACAGGTCTTCTGCCATTTTTTGGCTGACTTCATATTTGTTGGGATGAACCACTCATGCACAGAGTGAGGGATCCTTGAATATTAGTCAGCTTTCTTGGGCCTTCAGGAGCTTATCTCATAGGACTCTTCAAAACAGATATTTGAAGAGGAGGAAATTATTATCAATTCACTCCAGGAAACTTCTGTATTGCTGAGGCTCTTCTGTGGTTGATATGTGGGGTGGTTGATATCATCCATGAGGACATGGTCCATAAATGCAAGGCAGAGGGCCTGATCCACTAATTTTTCCTGGTCAGATGGCCTAGAGCAGGCACCCACTATACCATCAACTTTATCTGTCATCAGCCACAATAAAATATAGGCTGCTTTATGTTAGTCTCTCATGATATATAAATCTTCCAAGGAGTTTAGAGATGTTCTTGCATATGTCTGTTAAATGTTTTACTCTAAGTGTTTGACAAATAGACCAATAAAACCGAACAAACTGAATGGCAGAATACAGACAATAAGTCATATCATTGCAGAAAAATGAGTAAATACCAAGTTCCTCATTTTGCAATATAATATCAGGCCTCTGATATGGCAGAGCAGCAAAACTACTAAATTTTTAAGACCACACTCTTCCACTTCCAAGAAATTCATTATTGTAATTGATTATTCATTTAGGGCCATAACAATCCGATATTCTACAGACTAGCTGACAAGACATTTAGGGAGTCAGTGTAAAATTTCAAATCTAGTGAAACGTGGAGGTAGGACCTTCATGCTGACATTGAGAGGAGATGCAAAAACTGATTCTTTAAACATTGACTTGGAAGGTGGCAAAAGTATTACCATTCTTTTATCTTGACAAATATTTGTTATAGGAAAAAGTCATTTAAAAAGAGAGGAAATGTCCTTCTTTCCCATATAAAGTGTATAACAAGACAACTACATAGGACAGTTTTTGCTAAGCTTTTGTTAAGCAGCAGTAGTTTTAAAATATAATTGCCCTCTCTAAATTTGGTAACTAAATGAGGAACCCAGCATTATTGATACTTGATAAAACCTGATATTATAGCTTTTCTTATAAATATTAATAAGGGACTCAAAATCTCCTTTGCATCTTCAGTAGTATCCCTGTGATCAGCAGTTTTAGTTTTGGAGTCGTTGGCTATGTGTATGCTGTTAAAGACCAGAGTCTAAAGCTTGACACATTGATCAAGCTCTTCCTAAAATAGATACTTTTTTGTCCTAGGTGTTTGCATTCTAATGGGACTTCCCTATTTTCTAGCTATTTGTGCTATTGTATCACCTCTCTATGTCTGGGGGGTAAAAAAAAAAAAAGGAAAAAAAAAGAGGTTATGCTGTTTCCCTTAACAGTGGGAAATTGGAGGTATGTGCTACATGCCCTAGGATGCACATGAAGGAACATTGGAGGACTGAGGACTGAGGCTGCAAAGATTGTTTTCTGAAGGTGTACCAGAACCAGTGCAGAGATTGCAGCATACCAAAAATAGCATGGTGTCTACTCCACTGCCTTTAGAGAAGTTTAGGAGGTAAACAGTTTCTTGACATGTTGAGATAGTATCTTAAGGAATGTAAGTTGAGCATTCCCAAACAGATTTATGTAGTGAGCTGGCAACAAGTAGTGTGAACTTAAGGGATCAAGCTTACTTTGTGACTCTCATATTCAACAACACAGATATATTTGGTAGGACCCAGGTAATACTATCCCAGAAGTAGAGCTGGGCAAGAGTAGTGAATATATCAAGCTGTATGCTTTCTATCCAACATGTTTCTGGACCAGATTTACTGTCTCAAATTTTAATTTGCATAAATAACAACTCCTTCTAGGCAGATGGGAATAACATTGCTGTTATCTTCTAAATTGAGTACTACCTTTGTTTTGGAAGGTGCTGAATTTGAACTTGTTATTTGTTTTTTAACCAGTCATTCTACCTTGTTTGTCAAAGCATATGATGTTTACTCTTTCCTGAACTGATTTGAAAAAGGCAATAAATAACATTTATCCCTATGTTGAGAGGTTGAGTATTTTTACCTGAAGATTTCACAAAATCTCATAAGCCAAAATGATAATTAAGCACCTGATTATGAATACCTTCTTGAAGTTACGACTGACAATTAATTTAATGTACTTAAACAGGTAGGAGCATATATCACCAGTGATGGAGAGAAATTGGGGAAATATTAGTGCATATAGTGCAAAATAGCTCCAGATTATTTATTAAGTATGTAACACAGTCCAATATCAGATATTTTATTTGGTTGTTGGCTTGACAGGATTTTTTTTGGTTGTTGGTATTTTTAGTGGGGGAGTTTTTTGTGTGTTTGAAGGGACAATAATTTTCTATGGATTTAAAACATTAATGTTGTATTTGATTGGCTTAAGTAGGTGTTTCACCATTATTAAATATTATCTGCCTTGATTAGGGACTGATTGGAATTTACCTCTTCTGAAAATTTGTCCTACTCGATGAATTTTCTGGATATAAAACTCTAAGATTAGCCTTTACAGACTGAGATTCAGTCCACCTAATAATCCCCACATCCCCACATCTGCAATTTTCTTCTAGTTAGATGCTTTAAAGGTTTAAGATCACATAAAGAATCAGTGGTAATAGGTTTAAATGAAAATCTTGTCAGTATTATTATTAATAGAAAAATACTGAAGAGAAGAAAATGTTGTGTTGTTTTAATTTTTTTTTGGTTGGTTGGTTTGTTTTTGTTTTGTTTTTTGTGTGTTTTGGTTTTTTCTTGTTTTGTTTTTGTTTTTTTTTTTTCCCCAGATATTGCCAATTCTTCCATGTAGAACTAAGCACAGAACAAGGAAATAGGCAATTAAAGAATCTATATGTTCTGTGGGAAGGGATCTTATTTTATGCTATGGCAATTGCTATTTACTCTGCTATACATTGGGGGGAAAAAAAAACAAAACTCAGTAATGTTGATTTTTATCTCCTCAGCCTCATCTGAGGAAAAAGGCAAAGTGCTATTATAGACCAAGTCCTTTTCACCTAAGTTTATGCAAGTGCATACATTTAAATTATGACAATATTTTCCTAAATCAGTATTCCCCACATAGAGACTTAGATAATTCAAAAATTCATTTCACACATGAGATGAATTTGTCTAGTCACTAGAAAATATTTGGAAAAAAGTTAGTTGCAACTCACACTGTCCATGAGAAAAAAAAATCTGTCACAATGTGTATTTAAAAATGTATTTAAATAAAAATGATAAAAACTAGCTATGGTTGCAGTTTCAACTACCTAGACAGCTACCTTGAGACCTGAAAAAGTTAAGTACTGCATTATTTTCTTCTGATAGGTTTCTTTTACTGTGATCAATTTTCTTTACATCCCTCTTGTATTTTGACTTCTTGTAGGGGTCATTGTTTCTTATTCATTAATAGTTCTACTAGGGATGTGCAGGCATAATGTATTTCTGCCATGTACAGGGTTTGCCAAATCACAAGAAAAATGCATAAGTTTTATGAACTCTCAAGTGAGTTACAATGTAAAGAAATGCAAACAATATATGTGATATCTGTAGAGTCAGCTGGCACAAAAAAGATGGGGGAAAACATTAAAAAAGGCTTGTTCAGTCTTTATGATGACTCTCCTAAGAATAAATTGACTATGATATTGAGAGTTTTATAACTTGTAGTCCTGACTGATGTTAAAGGTATTTTTTTCCCAAAGGTACAGATTAAAAATACTAAAATGAAAAAGAAAAATATCATACCATGAATATTACACTTCTATTTTCATACTCTAAAGTAAGGCTTACTTAAATATATTATTAATTGACAGATGTAGACAAAATTAAGTCACTAGTAGTTTCCAAATATTACACATGTATAACTATTTCAGAACAGACCAATTTGCCTAAATTGCCATCTTTTGTTCAAGAAATGTCAGGTGCTAATTTGCCTGAAAATTAGTCAAAACCAAGGGTATCAAAGTTATTGCTCTTTAACTAGGGGGTTTAAAATGTTATTATTTCCACTAAATATGACCTTTCAAAGGTACCACAACCACAGTTTTTGTTCATTTGATATTGTTGATAGCAAATGACAATTTTAACTATTTTAGTAAGCTTTAATGATAAATTTTAAAGGTTTTTGTTTTGTTTTGTTTTTTAAATATATCCTATTAAATGATGAAAAATGGATAGATCCAGTTGATTCTTGCAAGAAACCACTCAGTCAACTCTCAGCTGTGAGGCTTGATTTTAATTCAAACCACAAGATGAGAACCAAGAACCTGGGTATGACCGACAGCCACAACTGCTTCAGATGGTTTCTGTTACATTAGGGCACCAGTGTGCAATTAGATGGGTAGCTTACCCCTAGGCACTCATAGAAACAGACTGCCTGAGGATTCTCTGTGGAAAGGAGTGGATTATGGGAAATCCTATATTTATGACATCTTCTTGGCTCTTTGGTTCCTTAAGTACTAGGAAAACTGCATATAAGAAAGCTAAGGACCCATAAGGACATGAGTGTTCAGTAAAAATTATGACTATCACAGTATTTCTTGTAGGGTTAGACATAAAAACTAGCTTGCTTTTAGATTTATGTCCAAGTGGTAAAGTACTAGAGACAGAGTTACTGTGAGCATCTAGAGTTTCAATGGATACGTTTATATTATCAAATAAAATAGGCTCATTCTCCAGCATTAAGGATTATTGGCTCCAGAATATTGTGACTTTTTCTCTCCTGCCTGCTGGGAACCATCAATGGCCTAAGCATTACCTAGAAGAGCACTAGTTCACACAAGCCAAAACAATGCCAGAGGCAAGAGCTCACTGTTAAAAGGTGAAGGAAATGTCCAGGGTTTATATCTGTGTCCCAGTTCTATTTATTTTACTGATAATAACAGTCATTAAGTTTAAACCTGAAGAGTTTGTGAGTTTTGGTAAATTAGAGATAACATGAACTGATAATTCTGATTTATTAAAATAGCAAAAAATTGTATTATACCTGAATACAGCTTATGGGAAATAAATCACAAAACATGGAAGAAACTATTTCTTTTACAACCTTCTAAGGATTTTCATCTGTTTTTTTTTTTTTCTTAGTTCCTTTATAATAGAATCTAAATTTATTTTTTGTTTCTTTTTATCTTTATTAATGAATCAGAGATTTATTCCCCTAAACCAAGGCTAGTCTACTTTTAAATTAATCATTCCAAATGAAAGAGGCATTCTTTGATGAAAACGAGTCACGTTTTCTTTGCAATATTTTGTTAGTATTAGATGATGTATTTGAAAAAAAACTTCAGCTTTTAAGAATCAGCCTTGCGTACTACACCAGACCTGGGGTCGCCAGCACAGAAAGGACATCAATCTGTTGGAGCAAAGAAGGGCCACCAAGATAATTAGAGGGATGTAGCCCTTCTCCTATGAGGAAAGTCTGAGAGAATTAGATTTATTCAGCCTGGAAAAGAGAAGGCTTTAGGGTGACCTAATTGCACCTTTCCATTACGTGAAGGGAACCTACAAGAGAGATGGAAAGAGACTATTTACAAGAGTGTTTAATGACAGGACAAGGGGGAATAGCATTAATCTGAAAAATTGTAGATTTAGATCAGATATCGAGAAGAAATTCTTTACTATGAGAGTGGTGAGGCACTGAGAAATTGTGGCATTTAAGGCCAGGTTGGGGCTGTGAGCAACCGGGTCTAGTGAGACGTGCCACTGCCTATAGCAGGAAAGTTGGAACTAGATGACCTTTAAGGTCCCTTCTAATGCAAACCAGTGTATGATTCCATGATTCTATAATAAACATCACATACAGATTTTCAGGGACAATTACCTTGTTTGTTTGTTTGTTTGTTTGTTTGTTTGTTTGTTTTAAATGGATTGTACAGCCTATATAACAAGGATGGACAAAACTGTGTGGGAACATTGCTGTGATGAGATTAAAACTTTGTAATAATATTCTGTCTTCTTTCTATTATGTGTAATAATGCAAAAAAAAATATTTTCTATTTCTTCCTCATTTTTTACTTTCCCTAAGGAAGTGTTCTAATATTTCAGAGCAAGAAAATGTAAATGAAAACAGTCGCACTAAAATTCAAGTTTTCATGAGAAGTGGATTGACAGAACTGACCATACCCACATTATTTGAGATTTTGCAAATCTTTATTTTTAGGACTTTCTATAAAATTTGGCCAATCATTTAAGTCTTTTTTTCTTACACATTTTCCACGTCTGTCTTACATTATTTTCAGCTGTTTGGGTTTGTGCTTGCACAGACAGAAAAGGATAATTTTCAGAATGAGTCTAGAGAAAAAATACATTGCTTGCTTTCTGATAATCATACAGGCATTTGGCAGAAAGCTGTAGCTTGTCCATACCTTGGAGAAACAATTTTAAATTTGGCAGCATGCTTGCTTTGCTATCTGGAATACCCCATTTTGCCATCTCTTAGAAAGCTCTACAGAACTCAGCAAAGCTGCAAAACTCAGGAAACTACAGATTGTGTGTGTTCAGGAGGAGCTCAGTCTGTATTACTAAACTAGCATGCATTTTAATAAGAGGAATAAAATCTGGACTTTTCCAGGGAATAGAAATAAGTTGCTTAAAATTATGAAAGCTGTAGATGCAAGCAACAAACAGGCCTACAGCTGTAAGCAAGATAAAGCATTCAGCTTCTCACGTTCTTGGCTTAAGTCAATGAGCAATTCTGCCTATGCCTGCTAAGGCTGTTAGCAGGCTCCTGCTTTAATCAGAGACATGCTTGTAAGTCTGAGTTCAATGCCCACCATGTAAAGCTGACTGAATGTTATTTCCTTGATTTAATGCATGTGGATGAATCCTGTTGTTTTCACTCAGGAAGCAAGGGGGGAGGTCTACAGTGGGCTCTTTATGTTTCAAATTCCATCCTGCTCAGCTTCCAGAATGAAGTAGACTTTTTTGTGTGTGTATTTACAGCTTCACAAGAGTAATGTATCTCAACATATTCTTAAAAATCATAAAGAAATTATGTTAGTTCTAGTGTTAGAGGGGAAAACTTGGTAATTATATTAATAAAGGTTTGCATAAATGAGAACAAATTATATTCCTCCATTCAATGTTTTAGGTATCTGAAGCTAAAACTAATTTGAATATTTCAGGGTGATGAATCATTGCTTAAGAACCTAAAGGTTTGGCAAAATTGCAGTTCATGGGAAAAGAAATTCTAATTAGTTATTTAAAGGAAAATGGGTGTATGATCTCATACATTTGCCATTGCTTCTCATGAACTACAACTTTCTGACTTTTTCAATATAGAAAATGACAGCAAGAGTTTATGATTCAGGGACAAACACTTGTACAGTCATTATTTATTATAGAGGATTATAATTCCTGGCATTTTGTGTCACCTTTTGCATATAGATTACTAACTTATTTATGGTACTTGAACTGTGTAATGAATATTGGTCAATGTGCTTTTGTAGAGTAGAACATTAATGTAATGAAATAAGGAGCAAATTTTTTAAAAAGAAAGGTACAAACAGAAAACATAATTTTCAAGGTTCTAAAAATATTAAAAATTAAATACTGATATGAGATTTGTCTGGAATATGTTAATTTCTGTATCTCTGACCACTGAAATTGTAGAGAAAATCACACGAAAACAGATTTTCAGATGTTTTCTACTTTGCCGGTAGCAATTGTAAGCCAAAATCCCTGAAGAACAACTTATATCAAAATATTCTGGCGCTTCCAATTGAAGCTTCCTGAAAATGGAAGAAAATTAATCTAAGTGTTTAAGTACCTCAGAAAGATTTAAACAGAATGTCACACTAGAAGTGACAAAGTTTAGAGAAGTCTCATTTCTTACTCAACTGGCTCACTAATACCAAAAAGAAAGACACTACTTCAGAGGATTGTATTGTGGCATTCAGAAATAGTATGACACATGAATTGCATCTGTATTTCACAAAAACAAAAACAAAACTACAAAGTGATGATTTTTTCTACTCTGATTCTGAAAATATATCACCTTCAGCAGTCATATGGTCTCCATTCAGGGTCTTAACAGAGGACAAGTGGAATAACAAGGAATGTTCTGCTCATTGACTTATCATTAAATGCAATTTTCATATTAATTTATTACTTCAAGGAGCATATTTTAATATAAAATCCAACTTCCCTGAAATATTCTCACAGTAAGTCTCAATTTTTCCTGGAATGTTAAAAAAAAAAAAACATTATGACAAATTTAAAAAAATAATAATAGAAAGAAAGAAAAATGTTGAAAAAATGAAAAGAAAGTTCCATTCTTTTGCAATTATTTGCAAAGGAAAAAAGAAGGAACAAATGAACCATGTGTTGTCATAAACTTTGGAATGGAGAGTAAAAGGTGTCTGAACTTTAGATGGTGGTAGTAATGAAGAATGTATTCCTTGCCTGGTCAGGTCAGCTCAAGCATTTTAAATACAAGTTTTGAATTCACCTGGCTGATTTTTTATAAGCTTTGGGAATATTTTAGCAGTTCTATATCAAGTCTGGCTAAGAAATTCTGGTTGGTGACATCTTTCAAGAGTGGAGGTGTCTCCAGGTTATCTGTCCACAGGACTAAAACATTTAAATAATGACTCTATGAACCAATTTCATTTAGACAAGAAGATCAGGGCAATATTAATACACACCAAGTTGTCATAGGAAGGTGCAAATTGTAATGTGGGAAGGAAGTAATAAATATACTATCTTCAACTAGATGTGCAGTTGTTTCTGGAATGAACATCTATTTCCTTATCCAAAAATAAGCTCTATCAACAATAATTTTGTCTTCATTGGAAGTTACATTTCTATAATAGCACTATTGAGGGGGACGATGGGGAATCACCCCAGAGAGTCATACCCATATTCAAAGTAGCAATGTTAATATAAAGGGTATGGATTCATGAGACCTTAGTCATACTAGGACTAGGCAGATTTTTCAAGACAATGGTGTAACACTAATACTAACAAAGCAATTCAGATGTTAGTCTTTTAAGCATACTCTGACACCATAGGAAAGATGTGTTTGAAACTGAGGCAGGAATTGGATGATGCTGAGATTATGTGAAGTAAAACCAAGCTCATCTGAATATTTCATACACAGTAAAAATAAGATAACTATAAATATTTAGTTATTTCCTCAAAAACATGTATAATATTTTATTCAAAGCAATTTTTTATATTGCCCCAGTACCATTTCACAGAATTTGTCTACAGAGATTTAATGCCTATTTAAACAAAAAATGTTAGATATTCCCAGAGCTGACATGGTTATGCTGACTTCTAGTTTTACTGCATTCTATCAATAGTATTCAGAATGTTAAATCCACTCATTGTTGCTATTCTTAAATGTATTTTTTCTTTTTTTTTTTCCTAAGTTTGTTAGATTATGCAGCCAATACAAGTGTGAATTTAGCAAACATGAAATTTACTGTGTTACTCCATAGACTTACGGGTTTTCAGCATAGCTATGTGAATTGGAGCTCGTTTTACAACAGTCACGGTCTATCAATCTGCTGAAGGAAGGGAGAAAAGAAATATTTCATGCCTCTTTACAAAAATCAAAATACCTAATCTAGCCATCTTTTCCCTAAACCTCTTTATTTCCTGTTTTTCTTTCCAGAAACATGAGTGTTAACATCCTTTCTAGTGCAGCAGAGATGCAAGTGCTTGTGGATGCTATAACTTATGGTTGGGTAAGTGCTTAGAGCAGTAACAAGTCATGCTGTTTAGAGATTTGCTGAAATCTTGATCCCACTTCATCTTCTTCAAGAAATTAATTTAGCCTATGTTATCTGTTCAAAATTTGCTGCATCTCTGCATCATATCAGCAGCATATAAAGACAGCATGGGCAGCAAACAGCCTGCACTTGGGCTTGGGCATTTTACAGGTGAACACCTTTAAGGAAGCACAAGTGTGTTCCAACGTCCTGCTTTTGTCTAATGACTACATTTCTGTGTAGCAATTAGCTTGTTGTAAACGGAGTTTATCTTTAGGATAAGGCACTTCGCGGGTGGGTAAAGCTGGCATGAAACTTCTCTGGTAGACCATTCTTCAAGAGGTGAATGTAGCTGCAACTTGCAAAGGAAGAAAGATAAATCTGGAGAGCTACTTACAGATGATGTGATGGGTTTGGACAGAGTAGCCTAGTGACTCACAGGGACGTTCCAGATCTCAGGAACCCCACAGTACAGACCTAAGTGAGTAGTGTAACTTTTAGACTGTGCAAAAGGTCTCTCCCTGTAACACTCCCTCTCCCCTTAAAAATCAGGGCCATGAGAAACAGCAAACACCACAGCAGAAACTGCCTAACGCTGCCTCTTACAGTTATTGAAGCCATATCTGCTCAGAAGATATCTAAACACATATTGTGTGCTTATTTTTGCTTGTCTTAACTGCAAAATGCTCTTTTTCTTGATATTCCCTCTGTGTGAGTGTGCAACAGACAGGATATTATGCTGAGGAGTGGAAAGAGCATAACCTAGAGGTAACTTGGCAACAGTGGAGACAGATGGCTGATCTGAAAGCATCAGAGGTTTTCTCCCAAAGTACCTCCCAAAATAGAGTTGGTTGTAAATTAGAATTGCCCTTTATAAACAAGGTGTATTGCTCTAAAGTCTAGCCATCTGATTACGGGTGCAGATGGTCTGTTACTGTGGGGATTTAGAGGTGTAAAGGGATACATGACAGAAGAGTGCCCCAGGCTCATGTCTCGATGGCCTAAGGTTACACAGGCTAGATTCAGTTTGTAATTCTTTTCAAACAAGTATTTTTTTATAAGACTACTAACAAGGGTGTCAATACTGTTGTTTTTGAGTGTGCAAATTATGGACACTGCTTCATAATAGAGGGACCAGCAACTATTTTTAGATGGATCTAAGATGTTCTGAAAAATCATTTTCACTGTAGGTCTAGAATATTTAAATATTTGTAATGTGTTATATATGTATATGCATAAGAATCTGGATATTTATAAACTTCTCACATATGTGTACATATGTTTATAGAAGTTTACAAATACATAGAGATACACAAACATACCAATAGAGATTTATAAATACATATACGCTCCTATATATAATAAGCATATGCATATATATACATATGTGCATTGGCATATGAGGACTTACTTCTTTGGGCAGAACTGCTGCATGCTGTTGATAGAGGACTACAAAATATGTTATAATCTAGACTTAATAAAATGATGCTCATTAATATATATTATCAATGTATGTTTAGTTATGACACAAAACCCCCTAGATGTTACTCCATCAATATATTAAATGCACGTAGGTATGCTCTATA
The DNA here is from genome assembly GCA_013396695.1 of Sakesphorus luctuosus. Taxonomy (NCBI): domain Eukaryota; kingdom Metazoa; phylum Chordata; class Aves; order Passeriformes; family Thamnophilidae; genus Sakesphorus; species Sakesphorus luctuosus. The sequence goes on from VWZD01008763.1 coordinate 17,338, forward strand.
TTTATGAAACAATACAACTGTCTTTGTATTAAACACTTGGCTTTTTAATGCAAATAGTAACTATTTTAGCACATTATCAGAAACTTTACAAGTCCTTCTGAGCTGTGGACATCTGGGTTAACAGAAACTGTGGCTCTTATAACCTGGCTTAACAGATGGAGGAAAAAAATAAAAGCTGTTTCACTAAAATATTTAAGATATCTAAACTAGTCTTTAAATAGCTCTCCATTAATTTATGAGACACATATAAAATATATAGTGCATTTCAAAACACTTCTTATTCTGTCCTAATCCCCAAATCAGGGTGAATGAGCTTAAATAAAGCAGTGTGCCCATATATATGTATATATATGTTTTTGTATGCATATTGTACACACATTTTTTAGTTGCAGAGTGAGATAGCAATTACTTAAAGGTCCAGTACTGGACTGAGTCAATACAGGCACATTACAATGCAATATGTAACAAATTGCCACAGTTGTTGTGGCCTTATGAACTCAGTTGAGTTACTTCATCATTACTACTTGATTTCCTTCTAATCTCTTGTTTGTCATGTCTATTCAATATTAAATAAATTTTTTTTAAAAAAATGAAGGTCAAAGGTCAGCTCCTATAACTTTTTGTATTTTATATTCAAACAACAATATAGCAAAAAGAATACTACCATGGAGAAGATTAAAGAAGTTACAATATTTCTTTGCATCTGCAAAACAGCCTCTGTTTTTCTTCTCATGTTAAAACTTTACAGTTATACTGATATTGTTGAGATTGGGCGAGAGGGGACATTGAAAGCCTGTTCACTTTTCTTTGTAACTGTTCATTCTTATATTTTAGATTTATTTTAAGGTAGTAGGAATTATTTTCAAAAAGGAAGCTAACAACCTCTGGACATTATTAATATGTAACATTCCAGTAAATTTTCCTAAAATATTTGTAAAATATTTCTTTGATAGTGGAATAATCCTTTCAATTATTTTCTTATTTATATTGATTACCTTTAAGAAAAAAAAAGAATATCAAGCAGACAAGTACTTGGACAGAATACATTATTGAAATTACTATCTATACAGCATGAGAAAAAGAACAAGCATATTGGGGATCTCAAAAGGATAAAAAAAAAATACTTTATTAACTTCTTAGTCACTAAGACAATGTCTTTGCATCTTTATACGTATTTTTGAAACCCTTTAGGATGAATTACTCTTTGTAACAAGGGCAGGAAAAGGTCTGCAATAAGGGTTTGGATGCCCCAAATACTGTTTAAACTTGGCAATTTCACGTGACTAATGGAAGGTGGTACACCTCCTTACAAATTTTATCTCACCAATGTCATTAGCTCGTTGTAGGTAAAACAGAATGCCATCATACAAGTTGTTGTTTTACCCTATTGAGCGTACATGCATTTTTTGATGTTACAATGTTGCAGTTTTCTGTGAGCACTCTAACAGTTTAGCACAACCACAAATGGCTAAAAGTAATTCTGAGGGCAGGCAGTAGAGGCTGTGTCTTTTAGTTAAAACTACCAGAAATATTAACAATTTTATATTCATAGTGCCTTTTTTAATTGAGATCCAATTGTACTTTTGTGTGTCATGTTGAATTGTTGGTCAGCAAAGATGAATGTACATTTTATTCAGAAAAATGTAACAGGATCTAAACGATGCTGGGAACCAGCACAATGCCTTTCACAACTGGAGCCTGTATGGAAATGCTAAGACTGAGCTTTAATTCCCGTTCCACACTAAATGCAATATCCCTGATCCTGCACTACTGAAAGCTATAGCAAAACTTTCATGGCCTTACCTGAGGACTGGACTAGACTCAATCACTTGTGCACTCATTAAGTGTAATTTTCTATACTCCATACTAATGGAAGAAGTTTAGAACTGTTTAAACTTCCTGCAATCCGAGAGGATTAACTCCCAAAGTGACTTACAGTTCAGTGTGACTCAAGTTTTCACAAAAATACAGTTTAGTACTTAGTGAAAACATACCTCATTTGAAATTACCTGTGTGATTTTGTGATAAACAAAGCTAGTTTTTTAGTCTGTTATACATTTATGTCAGATGCAATATTTGTGTCTGTATTTAGTGGTCCAACATCTAAAAGCCAACAATAGAATTTTAAATTTATTTTTAAGACTGGCAACTAAACCAGAAATTCCTAGAGTGGTTACAGAGTTCCAGTTTATTAAACCACCACAATTTGGTTTAGGTTTGTGAGAAAAGTACTTGGGAGTACTGGAGGAGCGGTGTCTTATTTGTTTAAATGTTATGAAACTTTTATTCCTACCTCTCAGCCCACAACCAATACAACAACCAGAAAATATATTGCTCTTGAACAGACAGATGGTACTTAATGTCATCTAATGTGTTGTTAATAGTTATAGTCAGTCTCTTAATTTTATTCTTTTTATTAACTGTACATATATTTCCATTATCTATACATTAGAAAATCTGTTGCTAACACATGTTCAGAAGGCAGATTCATTATCTGCAATAGTTTGCTTATATTCCTTTAGAGCTATTAGGCCTAAATTTGCCACAGCCTACAGGTGTATGCTGAATCCCAAGCTACCCTTTGCAGACATAATTTTAAAACATAGCTTTAAAAGCCCTGGGAGGCTCCTGAGCCATTCTAGATTGGTTTAATTCTTTTTTTCTGTAGAGCACATTTTGTAAGAATGTGCCCCAGAGCAGTAAACAATATCTATCAATAAAACCCACTAAAATTTGTCCTTCTAATCCCTTTGACTTGTTTGGACATTTTTTTTTCATTTTACTATTATTTTTTAAATTACTTAACAAATGGTGAATGCAGTTTTGTGTGTTCCCTTACAGTTGGCTGCAGTCATTCTTGGTAATCACTTACTGGTATTATAGCTCTTTAATTGTACAGCATATACAGAATTGGAACAATGTATTCATAAATGGGCTCTGGTTTTCATTTAATACTTGAATGCCTCTGAAAGGAGGAAGCTGATATTACTCAATAGAGTCAAGTAAAATTCAAGATTCTTCATTGCTATTTTAATGCTGTGTTGCAATCTGGACAAATAGAAGTCCTGCTGTCCTTGTCCTGAATATGATCAGCCATTACCAGACATCTGAAAAGCCACATGGTGCCTTTATGATGCAGACAAACATCTATGAAAGGGGAGGGACCAAAACTGCATCATCAGTCATCAGTTTCAAGCAAATGAATATTCTGCTCGTGGTGGCTTGATGTTGCAGTTATAACTACACTGTTGAAAACTTTTCTATGTTAAGCAAGGATTAAATACAGAAAGGTTGTCATTATGTGAGGCATGCGTGAGTCTAAAGCATAATTACTTCATATATTGTTTATTTGTAAGCTTGGGCTCTGTTTAGGGCATACAGTTGAGCCCTCATTCCTTCTAGAAGGCAGATTCTCACCATATTCACTGACTTAATATGCATCCAGGTGCTCACTCTTGCATTCTGCTGGGTCAGTAAAATAATTTGACTATCAAATGTGGCAGTATGTCAGTTTGTGTTTCTGTAAGTATACTGCAAACACTTTAAACCAAGCTACAAATGATTCAACAAAAAGCAATCAGGTAAAAATTGCATAGGTCTATGAATATCTATATTACTAAATGAAAGAGGTGGAAGGAGAAATCTTGAGCATCAAATCTGCAAGGCTATACTGATTCCAGGAAACTTAAAAGGGATATATCATGGGTACATGCACACTATTGTTAAACCCACAGTGTGAAAGTGTTAGGAAAGCACATCCCATCATTTAGTTTGTGTCACCCACTGCTCTACAATAGTGCTTGACCACGATTTGGTCATTCACATGTGCTAAGGACTGTTTACAAGAGGCAATGCATTGTGGCAAGCCTTCTTGGGAGGGTGGGAGAATTAGGTCTATTTCTGTAAGCCATGCCATGCTTCTCAGGCTTAGGGCCAAAAACTAGTCAATGGCACATAATCGTGCAGTACATGAAGTGCTTGTTCACTCTGCTTAATTGTTACTTTGTTCCATATCTCAGGCTTAGTGTGCTCCGACTAGATCTTCTCAAGACAAATCTCATCTATTGAGTCAATATGGTTTATAACACGTATTTTTCAGATGACTTTAGGACCACAGATTAATCCCTGCCCTGCCTTTATATACCAGCTTAAAGAGACCCAAAATGTAACGATTATAAGCCTCTTCTGAAGTCCACTTCAGGCTTTGTACTTTAGGCACAACTGGAGAAATTTGGAGATACAATGTCATCTGTCTTCTGACATGCTTATACAAGGTTTTGCCAGAATCTCTTCTGTTAATGGAATGCTCAATAAACGCTTATTTTGTTACTTACTTGTGACGAGAGGATTAAAAAGGCAGACAACAATAACACAAACCCATACCTGCTTTCCTTTCATAGCAGTGACCTTTGATAGATTTATCCCACATCCACTAAGCCATTTACCCCAAGACAATTCAAGGGAAATTCAATAAAGAAATTGCTCCGGAGCTGTTCAACATCCACCACACCAGATTCAGTAATCTAATACTGTTTTCTGTTTGTTGCTTAAGGCATCCAAAAATACATTGACAAAACAGCACAATATTTCCTATTAAATGATATGCATTAGGAGGTTAAAAAAAATAATATGAAAGCTCTTTACGTACATGAGACACAAAACCCCCATTACTTTGAGTCTTGTTCTGACCTCATACCTGTCATGGGTTTGGCTGATGGGCCTAAGTTTGGGCCTGAGAGTTCAGATTTGGGCCTGAAATTGTCAGCTGCCTTCAGCTAGGCTGAGCTAGCGAGCAGCTGACCTCTTCTAGCCAATAGTATTTTTATTCCACCCCATCTTACATCATCTCAATAGGAGTAAAATCCAGTGTGTGGGTGTGGCTTGGGGCAGTTCCACCATGGCTGAGCTGCAGGGAAGACGTGCTATGCCTTGTCTGCTATCTTAGGCCTCACTCCTGCTTCGGCTGCTGCTCCTTGCATTTTGTTTAGTTTCAGGGAAGTAGAAACATTTTGTTGTTACTCTTTCTGTTTCTTACTGAATGCCTTTTAGAGTGCTTATGGATCTAGAGTAATACACTTTGTATTAATTGGGGAGTGGGAGGTTATTTCTTGTTACATATAACTTGTGTGTGTGTTATGTTGTAGTTTTCTTTTGATTTTCTCTTTTCTGTTTAAATACATGTAGTTAGTTTCAGAAGAAACCTGGCTTTAGAGGTTTTTTTTTCCTCTCCCTCTTCTTTCTCCCTTTGGCTGGTTGGGGGGGGAGGAGGACCCACCTTTTCTCTGTACTTGGGCAGCTGGCGTTTTGCCAGCTCAACCCAAGACAATACCATAGGATCTTTACTGAACTTAATCTATAAAAACTTAAAAAAATATTACCACGCTTAGATTCAAATAAACTATACAGACTAGTTTCACAGTCTGTTGGATACATACATCAGAGGAAAACAACCAACCAACCAATGAACTAAACTAACTAAAAGAAAAGTAGAAAGCATCTACAATAGCCATCTCAAAGTCTCCCTTCTTCTGGTGGTAGATACAGCCCAGGATAGCAGCAGCCTCACTTGTTTTTCCACTTTCCAGATTCAGAAAACAGGCCAGATACTTTAAGTTCCATAGTCTGCATATATGTTTCTCTTTAAGGCATGGTTTCAGGTCCATTCATAAATGCAAAATTAATTTATGTATTTTAAAAGTAAAGAAATTAAAATTTGGATTTTATTTGTACTTGATGAAATTTCATGCATCTAAAATTGATCCAACATATATAATAATACTTCCTTCTCTGCAAGCACTGTAATCCTGTAACCTATGACACCATATAACCAGAGCTAGTAAAGGCCACAGGCTTTGCAATGATCTTGCAAGGTCTTAGGACTGAGGTTTGTCAGGATTGCTTTTTCTGAACTTTTCTTGACCTGCCTGCAGCTTTGTTTTATTTGGTTTTGCTGAAAGAGCAAATTTTCTTCCGATCAGGTGACTATGACTAATTTTTTCACCTATCATTATATGGTCCATTGACAGTTTTATAGTGGTAGTAGTGACAAGTTGTTTATGGATCTAAGACGTAGAAAAATGTAGACCTGATCTGATAGCAGAAGCTTTGAGAAGTGGGAATACAGCACAGAAAAACATATGATAATAAAGGCTGGAATAGAGGAGGGCACTGGAGACCTGATAACTGTAAAAAGCACATCCATCAGCAGTTACAGAACTGCACCTCTAGACCCAGACAAACTTGGTTGTATTGGTAACAAAGAAAAAAGTATGAGCATTTAACATACCTAAAAGCTGTCACAGATATTATATTCAGGTATTATATGCAGTTGTAGACTAATGAAGAAAGAAAATGTTGTAAAATCATTTTAGCAAACCTATTAAAATTATTCTTAGTGAATCCTGGTGAGAGGAAAAAGAAAACCTCAACATTAACACCAACAATATTCTTCCTGTTGAAAGATTTTGATTGCCGAAATTCGACCTACACCAACACCAGAACAAAATCAATCTTAGGACTCAGAGGAGCAGAGGAAGGGATAACAACAGAAAAAGCATGAAAACTAAATATATCTATAACTGTTTTAATTGTATTACTGCTATCACTAAGATTTTTTTTCTTCCCTCTGTAGAGAAGGATTATTTCCTTTTTTGGTAATAATTTGCCCTCAACTAGTAATACTTCCTGGATTAGATTTTTAAAATAACCACTAGATCCACCATAAATTATTTTCTTTATACAGAAGTTATAGTTTCCTCTTTTCCCTTAAAAAAGGTTTTTAACATGGGTATATTGAGTAAAGTCTGAACTACAAGGAAAAAGAGTGGTGGTAAAAGCCTTCTAGATTGTACAGCTGTTTATTGCTCAAGTGTGTTTTGCTTCCTTTTTAAAAACTGAATAGAGAGAGAAGAAATATCAGTCATCTTAGTTTCCCAGGTAAAAACACTTAGTGACATCTGAGAAGCCCTGGAGTATCCAAGATATCTATAAGAAGTTGCCAAGTATGAAATAAAACCTATGAATGATCCATATTCCCTTCTGGACTGTCAGTAGGAGGCTACTTGAGATAATCTAGGGACTCTCAAATGGCATTAGAGATCTCCATTCAGGGAATTTATGCTGGAAAAATGCTACTAGATCTGACTCAAAGGACACCACTGGTCATTTAAGCTCTCTGACTTCTGAAGGGGTTTCCGTATAAAGTTTGACACCATCTTATTTTCCCTCAGCATCAAATATTCACTTGAAAAAGTCTGTATTCTCATACCCGTTCAAAGTCAACAAAAATCGGTTTAGGAATACATATGGTGCAGGTAGCTTGGTGTGGAGGTGCAGAGCTGCAGGTTGAGCTCTGGATGGCAGGAGCCCTGGGCAAGTGGCCAGGAAGTGTTGACTCTTTACATAACACAGGACATGGAGCACCCAGCTCAAACTGTTATTTTAGTATTTAGTTACTAAACCAGGATTAAATAATTTAGAGGACCTGGATGTCTGATACTGCTATGGGAAAACTGGCATCAAGCCAGTAAGGAAACCTGGACTGACTGTGTGAGTGGGGGAGTTGCAGCTGCAAAGTGGCCTTGGTCCCTGCTCAGGTGGTGAGAGAGTCACTGTTAGAGTGGCCATACTGGGAAGTTTCCTCAATAAACCTCGCAGGAATGTCTTACCGATAGTTATGGTCTCATTCCACTCTGGAATGTATGCTATTTACGTGTAATAGTGATATTTAAAGTTTGTAAAGCTTAAACTCCATCACAGAACTGTAACTTAACTGAATACTAGCCTGAACATTTTCCGAATTTGTATCTGAACTGAGTTCTGATTTCATACCAGATTCAGAACTATCTTTCTTTGTCTCCTTAACTTGGTTTTCTATAAGTTTAAGCATGAGAAATACTGCTAATAGTGAAGAAACTAAGTACAATGCAAATTGCAAGGGATGTTTCTGAGACAATTGCTACACAGAATCGCCTGGCTGAAAGTGAGATCACATATGCTACTAATATCTTTAGAATTCAAAAGGAAAAGGCTGCTAACTACTTTAAAAGTAATCAGAAGAAAGAATTTAAATGTTTTATTTTTTTAACAAATTCTTTAATTTTTAATCATTAAAATACCTATTTTGATTGTGGATTTGCATAATGACTGAATAAAGATCAGTTTATCACTTCTTTCATTCATATTATATTAGTGTTGCAGGGACATGACATAATTTGTAAGATGATTACCACGAGGGGTTACGTCAGAAATGTCAGTTTAAAAAACTACAAAACTTCCATTTGAAATACAATTCAAAGCCAGTATGTTGCAATGTTTTTCTCCATGTGAACTTTCAGATTGTTGTAATGAGGGGAAAAAGGAATAATTTCTCTCTTAAAAAACCATTCTTTATTCCATTCCCTCATAAAAGCCAGATTTTAATCAACAGCCATTTCTTGCAGGTTAATGGCACATTTAGCTAGTGCTTTCTGGGGTTGAGTAAGTCCCAAATGGAGTGAAGAGAAAGGGGATACAATCTGGCAGAGATCTTGCTGTGTAACAGCTCATCAGTGAAAGTCTGAGAAAATTTGCAATAAAGACAGTTGATAACATGGCAAACAATGTATGTAGACACTGACCTTGACATTGTTAAGAGAGTTATGCTTTCAAGGCTTCCAGTTTATCCACTCTACTAGGTGCATTATTTCTTTTCTCTTGTAACAGGGATACATACTCTTGTTAAATATACTTTTAGAAAGTTAAGAGAATGTAAAGATTTGCATGTCATGGCAAAAATAATCAAACTGATGATGTAAACAACAGTGGTGTTTTTCTTAGCTCTTCCTGGCTGTGTTGCATCCTATCACTGCAGTTTGCAGTCCATATCAGTGTTTGAGGTGGCATTTTGGAGTAGATAGGTCATTGATTTGTTTTAATATGACAGTGTGGCACAGCAACATGTTACCCAACTGCATGTCTAGACTATATTCCCTACACATTTTCACATTTTGTGTTTATTAAAAAAAAAAAAAACACTCTAATTTTACTTCTTACTAGATATGTTTTTGTCTCCTCTAATGCTACATGAGTTTTCATCACAGCATGGATGATTTATTGATTTTTTTTAAGCTGTGTGATGCAAATGATCTTGCTGATTATATTTTAAAATGCAATGCTTTTATAGGTAGCTGACTATCATTAATCTACTAGTTTTAAAGCTTAAAACTTCCTCTGTGTTATTGGAAATTTAAAATTTATTTTTCCTAAAATCTTTTCAAGCTAGTTACCTTATTTTCTCATAAGACTCCTGTTAATTTTCATGTGCTCTCTTCAGCCTTTGTGATAAAACTAAACTGTGGTGAAACTCATTTCTCATTGGACAAAGATTTTTCCCATCAGTTAGCCAGCTTGATAAGAGCTTAGTATATTTTCCAATGATGGTTTTAAGGGTGTTGTTAGAATAAATGCTTACACATTTCTATATGACTCTGACAAAGTAATCTTTCTGAAGGATTAAAAGACAAAAGTCTGTAGAGAGAGAAAAAGTTGTCTCGTAGATGAATCCTCTGACTTGCAAAGAGTGAGTGAAATCTATCTTTTAATATTACTTTAATAACTCTCTTCTGACTTTTTCAAAGCACTACATGTTTTTAAAGAAAAAGTTCATACAGGTGTGGTTGAATAAGCTTAACAGTCTAAACTAGCAGGAACAGTATAGATGGAAATACATAGAAATTACACTGAAAGGAATTCTAAGCATATCAAAGCGAAGTTGAGAACTTTGTTATGAGTAGTTTATATCTCAACTCCTTGCTTAATGGAAGTTGATTTCTTTTAGAAAGACGTGAATAACTGTAGTATACACCCTTCCCAAGCTTAAGTCCATCATAGTGCAGATGAGTTTCTCGACAATAGGAAGGATATCATCAATAAAATTGTGTTTTATCTGTGGTTCCTTATTAAAAGCTTAGTTCAGGTTTTCAAATTAATGGATAGTTTCAGCAATGTGACCTATTACATTACATTCTTGGCCCATTGTGTTGATTTTACTTCTCAGTCATCTTGGATATGCTAAAAAAACACAAATAAGTCACTTAAAAGTCATATGATGAGTATTTTCTTATTGGGCTTCTTTTTTTTCCTTCCTTACAGTCTTATTAACAAGTTGATCAGGTCTGAATGCTAATAGGAATGTATTTCTAAGCATCAGATCTGAATGCTAATAATAACATTGTTCTAAGAAACACTTAGCAATATTTACTCCTTCGTACTTTAAACATACTTTCTTCAGACATATTCTAAGAAGGTAAATAGCAGATATTGTTTAAAGATTTAGAAGGATCAGATTTTCATGCACTGATTTAACTATTTACTTATTTTAAATATTTTATGGAAAAAATGGTGTAAAATTGATGCTCATGTTCAAATAGTAATTTAAAAAAATGGTCCTGGACAACATTAGTTCACCAAATTGGAACTATGGGGTTGAGATGGGGGTGAGACCCTGTAAAATATTTATATCACACTATAAAAAATCCCCACAGTTAAATACATTCCTATTAGATTTCTGTGATATCCTTAAAGACAATTTCATGAGTCCAGATACTGGAAATCCTTGTGAGAATCAGAAACAGGTCTTTGAGTCAGGCAGTTGAATGGTACTGAGTAAACACCGAGTTTGACTCCAGCCAGCAACTAAGAAACCACCAGCTGCTTGCTCACTTTCCCAAAAGTGAAGTGGGGGAGAGAATTGGAAGGGCAAAATCAAGAAAAACTCATGGATCATGATAAATTTAGTTTAGGAAGTGAAGGGAAAAAACCCGTCCACAACAGGTGGTGCAAAGACTCACCATCCCTCACCAGAAGACCTATGGCCAGGTGGTGTCAAAGCAATCCTTGGAAAGTATCCCTCTTAGTTTTACTGCTGAAAGTGATGTTGTATGCTATAGAGTATCTCCTTGGTGACTTTGGGTCAGCTTTCCCAGCTGTGTTCCTTCTCAACATCCTGTCTGTTGCCAAAAGGGGAGCACAATGACAAACAGAAAACCTGGACTGTGCAAGTGTTGTTCAGAAGCAGTTAAAACTTTGATGTGTTACCAACAATGTTTTGGCCACCAAACAGCACCGTACATGCTGTCATGGATAAAATAAACTCTATCCCAGCAACATACAGTACAGCATGTTAAAAAAACCCAACAACAATAAAACAAACAAAAAAACAAACAACAAAACTCTTTAGATTGGTGTGATAAACCCAAAATACTTAGGCTTTGCAAAACCTAAGAAGTTAAAGTAGATTTTAAATTACAATTAACTGAGTGCACACTTTAAAAATTGAAAGATAAGTCAAAGATAAAATATGCTGTCCAGGATCCAGTAGATTCAAATACATTAGTTTTTTGTTTCTTCCTGCCTCCCCATAGACTTAGTAGGTCTCCACACAAACACAAAGTATGCAGATTTGTATGGATCATCTCAGTTACTGGAACACCCTCTTTTAATACTGATGAAAACTACAATGTGGGAGAGAGTAGACAGTCTTTGTCACTCACATTTTATATTAGGAAACTGAGATCCTGGGAGTCTGCAGCACAGACACACAGATGCTGCTTCACAAGTAAAAATTTAAGCAGCTAACCAGTCTGGACAGAAATGACTGCAAAAGATCCCAGGGGAAGCCTGTGACATAGCCAGGGACAAAATTCCTTGTTCTTGAGCTATGGACTGAGCTACAAATCATACCCATCTTGTTTTCATACTGTTACAGGAAGAAGATAAAGTTGTTTTCAGTGTCTTTTCCTGGAACCAACTCTTTTTCTGATCAAGATGAATAACCCAATGGTCTCTTCTGTACAGGTAAGACACCCTTGAGCTATAATAATGCCTCAATTTTTTTCTTGGGATTTTTTTTGCCTGAACTTTACAAGGCAAGATGATACCTTCTAATGTGTTAAATGAGCTGTTCACAGTGAAAGATGGAAGGTTTTGCTCACCCAAGAGGAACTAAGAATTGCATGGTAACCCTGTGGGATTTAGATCAGACAGTTGCCTGAGCATTATTTCAGATTTAAAATATTTTTCAGTGGTATTGCTAAATCCACTTGCTATGTCAGGAGGTATGGGGCAGGTCAGCAGGCCAGACACAGAACATCTTCAGGTAAAGATGGGGAATTTTTTAAAAAACAGTGAAGAGAAGACCATGTTTCATTTTATTAAACACAAAGAGAGGACCTTTGCAAGAGGAGAGGAATAGGTTAGCTCCCAAGAGCAGTTTTATAGTCATATTTGTAAGTATTGTAAGAAACAGTTTTGATTTTGAGTGAAAATAAGCCTTTCTGATACTTCAGAAAAGTTTTGGGATTTTCTTGTTTCCTCAGTTTTTCATTATTTCACCAGTAAATAGCTTTGACAGTATTCTATGCCTCATGAGATACTAGTGGGTTTTTTCATATCTTGTAAGGAACACCTTCTGCTCAGAAAGCATGGCAGTCAGGCACACTGCAGCAGCTCCCACCTTCTCTGTACTGCTTCCCGTCCTGCTGAGTTTATGAGACACAAGCTCCAATGGCTATGTTGATTTACTCTACTGATTAGATCCAATGGATATTCACAGTCTTACTTCAGAGTGCTGCAGTTTTGAAACCTTAGGGTTGTTGTAGCTTCATGGGTGTTTTTTTCAAATTTCTTACCATTGGAGACTTTAAGGGTTGATCCGTCTGGTTTCCAATTTTCCTCCCTTCCTAAAAGTCTACAAGTTAATAAAACTTCAAAGCCATCCAAGAATATGGTTACCAACCAGGGATTCGGGTAAATAATCCAGTACCACTTCTAAACAAATTCATGTCCTCCAGCTAGCTCATGTTTTGTAAGTCCACATACTGAAAAATCACATTTGTAAGTTTGAGGATTTGAAGTAAGATACTTTTGATTTGGAAATCTAAAAGAATATTTTTTAAAAAAACTCTTTTATGAATTACCATGTAAACATTCATAATTTCCTTCAATGACAATCATGGGCTCAGTGGCATTTATTGCATATTCAAACCAACAAAATGTCATCACACTTTGTACACTAGAAGTAGAGGTTAGGTGTTGCAGAGTTGACACACCAATTCTATTACTAAACAAAATACAAGTTCCTGCCAGGTTGAAAGAAGAATGCTACAAACTGCAAAATTCAAATGTTTGTGTCATCTGAGATGAGGAAACCAAAGCCTTTGTCTACTTGCTTGGTAGTGTGATACTGCAATACTGTCTGTTACATAGGACCTGACTCCTGCTGACAGTCTTCACCCAGCTGTACTGAAACACATGCAGAGCCCAACGTGTGAAGCTTCTCTTGCCACTAGAAGGTAAAGCAATCTGACACAATTGCACAAAAGTTAATATTGATCATTTTATTCTTGATTTGGCGTAATTATATAGCATTTTCTTAAATTTGGGCTAGTGTGTGACTTTTTGTGAGAGTCAGTAATAATACATGTAGGGAAGAGTAATAAAGGCAGGGTTTTTAATAAAAAATATAAAGCCCTTGAGGCTTTTTTGTCCTGGTAGCCGATCCCAAAGGATCTCAAAGAACAGTTGAAGATCATGAATGGAAATTTAATCACTTTCAAGAAAGTGGAGAGAAGTAAGAAAAAAGGAAAAAAAGATACAAAATTGTGAAAGGAAATTGAAAAAATTTAATCTTACAGTTATGAGGAGATGTTAGAAATCATGTTACAAGGAATAAGCACCAGATTTCAGCAGAAAAAAAGGTTGTAATTTTCCAGCAGCCAAGCCACCATAAGGAAATAAAAAATTATTACATATTAAATTCATATTTTTAGCCAAAGTCTAATTTTGTAAAAATGACCATATGCAGTTACTGACATTCAAAATCCAGGTTTAGTATTATGTGGCTTAGACAAAAAAATCATGCAGCTTGTTAATTTTATAAAGAACATAATGTCTACTCAATTTTGACTAGAAAACATTGGGAGTTTTCCACATGTAATCACAACTCAAAGAGAACTAAAAATCAATACTGCTGAGATTTTAAATAGAATGTCATACTTGCTAGTGAGACTATTAAAAAAAAAAAGGAAAAAACACCTAAAACACACTATTTCAATACAGCATAAATATTGCATACAGTAATGTAGTCTGGATTACAAAGTATTTGAAAGATTTTAGATTTCAAATGGTGCACAAACCTATACAGGATATCTTTCATTCCACAGTAAGCTAAGGCATAATATATGTATGCTGACATGTAGCATTGATTTTTCTCTTATGTACAACTGTATTAATTTTTAAAGTTGATGTAGAAAAATGTGTACCTTTCAGAAATATTAGTAAGGAAATGAATAAGATATTCAACAAAAACATACATTATGGAAATTTTGTTAATGAATATGGGCATTAAAAATTTTTTTTCCGGGTTTTTTAAATAGTTTTTTCAAAGGATAACACCTTCTCATATACTTTCATATTTATAGATTTTACATGCACAATCTTGATTTAAAATTTAGCACTTGTTCAGGTTCATTTCTACAAGTGTTATTTTATAAATTCAATAGCTGGAAACAATCAGCTTTGATGCCATTTTTTTTCAATGAAACAATAAATAAAATAAACAACCAAATTCAATCCCATAGCAAGCTTTTTACATGCAAGTTTAAAACTAGTGTCTACTGTGTATTTTCAATAACACCAAAAGCAACAGAATGTATGTTATGCAAATTATTTAGGACTTTTCATCAGAACATAGGAAATGCAGTAAGGGAATATACTCATACCTAAACTTACAATGCATAGCAGTCTTCATCTGTCTCTCTGACTCGTCCAGCCTGACACCAGACTTCCATCAAGTTCTACAAAAGAGCTCAAGCTTTTGCATCTTGGAAATTTTATTGTCACTGCATATATTGTTGCAGAAATACATGATGGAAATTTCATTTTTGCCATGTGATTCCTAATTGTCATTCCCTTCAAAACAGCTACACGAAACATAGGCAACCACAGACTTTCCTCACAAATTATATCCTCTCTCTTTGGATACATTTATTTATTCTGTTAAAGGGATATTTCCTCCAGGCCCTTGGGTTGTTCTGTTGGGTTGTTATTTTTTGAGACTAATAATCCTATTAAAGAACTTTAGGCAGAGATTAATGACAATTTGAAAGCATCCACCTCATTAAGGTTTCATCAGTTGTTTTGGAATTAGAAAATGAAATAACGGAAATGCAAGCTGTGATTCCACTGACTCTCTTATTAAGGGGAAACAACTTCATTTACTAACCAATACAAATAAATCTACTAGTAATTGGACCAGTGTCCTATTAAGATACAAAAATAAGCCCAAATATTGACAATCTAAGTGAATGGATTTGGTGTTACATATTATCTGTGTTGCATCTGAACAGCAGTTGATTAAGTTAATGACTTGTAGAGTAAACTGGACCACTTCACGTGTTTCATGGAGCATTGATTTGCTGGAAATGTTTGGATTTCACAAAATGTCCTGTAGACTTTCTCACATGTCAAACTTAACATGAAAATGGAGTAATGGGTACAAAGCTGTTTATTTCAGCTACTATGAGGCTGAGTGTATAGTGGAGGTGTAACAGCTATATCTCCTCAGCCAAACTGTGTGAGTTTGAGAACTGAAATTCGGTTTTGAAAAAGTGATTCACTCTTACTCATAACAAAAGGTTAAGTTTTGTGACAGCATTTGACAGACAGTGGGATTAGGTGATGATGGTAAAGAAGGAAGTTTCCATGTAAACGTACACTGTACAAAATAAGCTGCAAAACAGAACAAAATTGTCACTCTTTTAAGAAGATGGCTTAAAGATGGTAGCCACAGAACACCTTTTCTGCAATTACACTTTCTGCTGATGGAAGTATTTGACTAGCTGAGTAGCTGATCCTCTTCCCCCAGAGACAATATGTGATTGCTGATCTTGTGAATGAAACTAGAATGAGTATATTTTTACAGCTAGAGATGTCACAAGACAAAGCATGAAGCTGTAAGTTGTCAATGAGTCAGTGGCAGATATACACGGCCTACAAGGTATTTCAAAATTGCAAAACCAAAACAGTTTTGCAGTTAAATTGTAGTAGTTATAATGATGGTGGTGATGATGATGATGATAATATTACTACAGGAATTGTAACAGTCATAAGGATCAAGTTATTAACATCTACAGCATTAAAAACAAAGTGAAAATCAGCTTTTTGTCCAAAAATTATGTTGATAGATGTGTTAAAATTATAAATGGAGAGAAAAAATAAGTCACATCAGAGGGGATTTATTTCCTTGTTTTTTGCAGCCATGTTTTGTCTTGCATTATTTAGTTGTCCTAACATTAACCAGCTAATTCTATCAAGGAAAACTTTCAGATGCAGTTTTTAGGCTGTAATAACAAGACAATTACATAATCACTCAGTTTACCAGATAGAAACGGAAATATGGATTGATCAGCCTTCAACACTTACTGATGTTCGGGTGATAATGTGAAACTCAAATGCAGAGAAAGCTCACCTGCTAAGCTTGCCGAATGTATTAACCATTGTCAGTGTAAAACCTGACTCAGTTGAAAAAAACATGAAGTGCCCATACTTTAAAAACATCTTATGTATAAAATACTCCTTTTAAAGAAGCAATTTAATTTAAAGGTATATTTCAATTCTGGACCTGTGTTGGACACACCATAGAATCATGAAATAATTTAGTTTGAAAAGACCTTAAGATCATCAAGTCTAACCGCTAACCTAACACTGTCAAGTTGACCACTAAACCATGTCCCTAAGCACCATGGTTACAGACCTTTTAAATACCTCCAGGGCTGGTGACTCAAGCACTTCCCTCAGCAGCCTGTTGTTAAGGAACACATGTGGTTCAGGTAGATCAGCTTGCAAGCTGCAGATTGAGATGCAGATTGAGATGTAGGTTGTGCTCTGGGTGGGACCTCAAGGCAAGAGGCCATGAGCTGCCAATCTTTGGGATTACAAAGGACACAAAGATGGGTGACCCAGCGAGGTGAATGGACAATGAGAGACATAGCAGGAGTCAGGAATTGCCAATCTTTTGGGTAATAAAGGAGAGGAAGAGCGAGACTTGTGTGCAGGTAGACTGTGAAGGTATAAAAGCCCAGGGCTGGGGGTCCTGCTCAGAGGCACCAGCTCAGACTCTTTCTGTGTTAGTGCACCATGAACAAATGACTTTGTGGAATGAGACTTAGACTCTGTTGTGGGAAACTGGAGGTTGATGCGATAAGGAGACCTGGTCTGAGTGTGTGGGATGGGGTGTGTGGGGAGTCACAGGTGGCACCATCAGCTCACTGGAGCTGCCTGCTGTGAAGGGGCTTTGGACACAGCAGTGACAGTCTCTGGCATTGAGAGTGTGGCTGTCAGAGAGTCTTGTGAATGGTTAGACTGGGTAGTTTTGTTAATATTTCTAATGCTTCACAACCCTTTTGGTGAAGAAAAGACTAGCCTTTGCCTGGAAAGACATTGCCTCTCAAAAGCACACTTTTTAGGCTTATTTTTCTTACTTTCTGGTTGTTGGCTTTGTGCCAGTGGATAGAATGGCTCAGTCACCATCTCAACTCATCTATTCTCAGCATCACATGTGGGACATGACTGACATCATCTCACCCACACCATCCACTGACAACCTCCTCCAGGGATGGAGCAGAGCAGATATCATCTATCTCAGTCTCTGCAGCCAGGCACATGGATTCTTTAGGATGAGGTGTCACCAGGACATTGTTTATTTTTATGCCTCATTACTCCTTTTCTATGAGAATGTGATCCATTCCTTACCTCTGGCAGAACACCTGTGTCACTGAAGTAAAGTATCGTAAAGCTTTTCTTTCTATAACTTTTTAGCTAACCATGCTTTACATAAAGGTCCACACATGTATTCTGGAGAGACTGTCAACACTGATACATTGGCCAGAATGTTCATTGCCGAGTTAACAAGACATGCTTTTTATCCCAGAGGCTGTGTACAGGTTCCTCAGGTCCTACCAACCCAGAAAACAACAGATCAGAAGAAGGCAGATCACATTCCCTTTAACAGGGAAAATGAATATATGGATAATGAGATTATTATTGTTATAATCACCTATTACAATTTTGAACTACACACTGAGGATTATTATTTTTTTATTTCTAAATTTCATTCTTAGAGAACTAGTCTAAATTATTTTCCTCAATAACTTCACATCATCATTGTCACTGATTTGAGGTCATCTCCCCATGCAAAGAAACCCCAAGGAGTACTAATTTGAATAGCATCCCAGATAGGTGGTAAGATATAATAGAGTGGTTTGGTTTGTTAAGATATTGTTTTCCATGAGCAGTCTTTTACATCTTTTCACTGTGTACTATACTACTTGGTTTTGGTTAGGTGAAAGCTGGTTCAATAGAGAAAAGGCCACTAAGGTAGTTTTAGTGCAAGAAATTATTTTCTCTTTCTTTCTTCCCCNACATTTAAACACATTACCTTAAGGTTTGGTACCCAGTTCAGATGCAACTTTAAAGTCTTGCTAGAAGGATGATATTCACTGGTCTAGGAAGCAGATAGATCCTCATTTTAGTTTGAGGTTATGCTCATTCAGCCTAATCTTCTATGATAACGCACAGAGTTTTCCCTTCTAATACCTGCCTGCCACCCCAAAACTTGCACTTGGACACAAAAAGTCTATGCAATAGAAGTTTTATAGGCCCTTTTCTACCTCTTTTCCTCTGCTTATCTCAAAAACAGCTTGGTCTAGAAACTTACATATTTACTGCATTCACTGAGCCCAAAGGTGAACTATGCACAAGGATATATGGTATGTGACTAATTTAAAATTATTTGCTAAGGAGAAAGAAATTAACTTCTGGATGTTATGCAGAATCCCTATAAAGATAATAACTTTAATGAAGAGTTCTTAACCACCTCTGGGATTCACAATCTCTTCTCTCAGTGTCACTGAAGATCATGGTAGCGTAAATGCCCAATTGCTCCCTATTTAGCCAGCACAACTCCTTATTATTCAGTATTTCCCTCCACTTTGTCCTTACAAAAATGTCTCCCAAGACAGCATATTTCAAAGGATTTAATAGTTGGTCTCACTGCCTCACTTCTCTGACTTAGAGCTTTCAAATTTTGGGAAGCACTTTGCCTAAAACTTTCTGAAGTGTAAGTACATTGGTTTAGCTGGTTTTGGTCTCAAAGCTCACAAATTCTTTTTGTGAGGTCTTTAACAATTACTAGAGTAGCAATAGCAGTAATAGTAGCAGTTTGCCTTGAGGCATTTATTCAGTGAAGCACTTTTGTATTGTCTTCTATATACTTACCCGCATTCATAACATTGGAGCTTGTGTATTTTATGAAAAGGAACTCACTGTTCATTTGGGGTTTTTTATTATTTTTCAGTCATGCACGTTGGAAATGTAAAAAGTCTGTGAGATGTATTTATTCACATTCACATAGAATCACATCCTATCAGAGTAATAGTTGATGTAGTGCACAGTGTGACACATTGCTCGTCTATCTGACCAAGGATGTTTTGGAAGAAAATACAAGAAAACCTGTAATGGAAAAATCTCTCCATGCAGAAATTTTTTCTCATTTCAGGTACATATCTCAAAGCATGAAAATCTATTCATTGTGAATGTAACCATGCATTATCTCATGGTTCACATAAAAAACTGGTTTTGCCAGTTCATTGTGCCCACTGCACTGGTTTTTTTTTTTTTTGCTTTAAATGTCAGCATTTTGTGTGTCATTCTTGAATAATGATGAATGTCCTTCATCTTTTGAATTAAAGAAACTGTATTGCTGATCAAGTTAAACAAGAACCAGAGAAACAGGTATACATTTCTTCGAAAATATCTAGATTTCAATTGTAACCTAAGCATTATTGCTTTTATGGCTTTCTGTAAAGTCTAAAATACTACTCAAAACTTGTGTACACTGTGAGAAGTAAATACTTAAACCTTGGTCTCAGTTATGCAATTTTCATTATGATTCACATTTTGTAATCCAAATACAGTGAAGGTTTACCTCACCTAAAAGTGTGCACTTCCTGCAATAAGTGTGCAAGTAAGTTAAGCACCATGATTCTAAATTCTGTTGCATTAGCGAAAGGAAGAAGGTAACTTATGTCTAGATCTTAGGTATGCTGAACCAACTCTCAAAAGTATTTCTTCCCTGTGATGAGAGAAACTAAAATGACAGGGCTCCCTAATTTAGTTTTTCATTAGATGCCTGAACTTGGATGTGTTTATTCAGGGCTTTTGTTTCTCGTGTTGAAATCCATATATTCTGTTTCAAGGAAATGGCATTCATGATAAATTCAGGATCCTATATTAAAAGATTACAGATATACTGATCTGTGCATATAATTGGTCTCACATAGCTTGTCAAAGAGTTGAGTTGAAGAGAAATCTAGGTCTCCTGTAAAAGGTTTCCACAGGTTTTTTAGTTTATGTTTCTCTTTAAGTTCACTCTTTGTGTTTAGAAGTCTCCTGCAGAGGTTGAGAGGTTCTGATTTCCATATGAACCCCTGATCAATGCCCACATCCTGGGACAGAGATCTTAAAAACCTCACTTCAGTACCATCAAGCTCCACACCTTTGCTTCCAGACTCGGATCAACCAGGTCAATGTGGGCTCACCTGTTCATTGGCTGTTGTCTTTCTGCAGATTGTGTAGGTTATCAAATGATAGGGATTCAGTGGTTATTTATGGCTCTGAGTTTACCAAAAGTGAGTCCCACTTCCCTGTTTTCATCCACTGGGTGAACTGATGTAGTCTTTTGCACAGGGGCGACTTCTACAGGCTTGGGTTGCCCTTCTGGCTTAACTACAAGATCACTGGCTGTGGTGTCTGTTTTTATTGCCTTTCCTTTCCTCCTGAAGCTGCTGGACCATACTGAACAGTGTTTGGTAGGCAGTGGTCAGGGCCCAGGATGTCACAGTAAAGTGCCTCTCTCTGGAGCTGCTGCAGCATTGTCCCTTCACAAATCTTACCACTTTAACAGGTTTCTGAAGTTGTTCAGGGGTGAACTCCAGACCACTGGAGGAGAGAAGCTCTCAAAAAATTGGCCCATGTCCTCCCACATTCCATGTTAGAATTATCCAGTCTCTGGACAATTACGTCAGGAATCTTTGCCCTGTCTCTAAGCATGGTAGACATGGTAGATATGGCATAGACTGCACAGCCTGTAAGGGGGAAGCAAAAGAGAACTAGCACCAAGATTACATTATCCTTAGTATCTAGAGGGAATCCTACATTCTCAAAAGCTGTGTTAGCAAATTCAAAGGAAGAGAAAGGGGTGAAAGTCTGGGAAAAGTCACACTCCCCTGTTCTTCCTACAGACTGACAATGAAACCCCAGAGATAACACCCCAGGCCAGGGCAAGAACCAACAATGAATACACATTCCAAAAGATCTTCAGTACCTTTGATGTTACTACAAAATTGTTTAGAATTCCCAGATGAAAGATGTGGGAAGTGAAGAGTGGCAACACACTGTAGAATGTAACAGGCTGTTACTATACTAGACATGAATAAAGCAACTCTTTTGACCTTACCCACTTGGAAGAACTACATAATGAGATGCACCAGGTTCATATACTCAGACCCATGCAGTGCCTGGTAACACACCCACATGAGTAGACTGAGTGGCATGATGGCCAGGGAGTTCTATACTCAATATGCAAATGAGTATTTCAAAATTGTTATTCTTCAGTTCTCTCTCATGCCCTACAATTGGGATCTAGATTTTGTCTTGGTTTAAAGACAAATATGTGGGCAGGAGATCCAATAAAGTGAAACCCTTCTCCTTTTATTCTCTGTTGATTTATAGAGGCAAAATGCTGAGAGATAGAAGTGAAAAAAAACCCCAGTTTATTGCTAAGGAAAACATTACCAGCAACCACAGATACGAAGGAAAAAGCTTAAATCAACAAGGTAGGAATTATTTTTTAGCTTCCCTGCACTGACTCCCAGGGCAAACACAAGACACAAAACAGCAGGGGCTCCTGTGCTGGATCATGCAGCTCAGGAGAACAAAGTTAAATATGGTAAACTATTCCCACAGTCCTACGCCCTCTCCACAGTCAGAACACAATGAAAAGATGGGGAAAAAAAAACATGGAAAAATTTTGTCTGGAAAATGCTGACTGGTGCTGGAATGAGTGACCACAGTCCTTACAGCTTGATGTGGTCCTGGAGGTAAGAAACAGTGGTGAATCAGCAACTCCCAGCTTTGCTGCAGTCCTGATATAAAGAAATGTGGTGAGGTAACTACTCCTGGCTTTGCTACAGTCCCAGTGAAAAGAAGCAGTTACCAGCAGCAATTGGGATTCCTGGAGCAGCTCTGACCTGCAGCAAACCTCTCTCTCCAACTCTGCGTGCTGGGTGTGGGAGTGACCCCTTCTGATGTTGTGATGGTGTGAATATTCATCACTATAGTTCCATCCCTGCCTTGTAACCATAACAAGATGCTAACACAAACCTCTGTATTTGGATAGAACAAGTGAGTTTCTTACACTTATGTGTATAAATAATTTTCTTTTCCATCAATTTAAACCTTATATGAGACTTTTTTTGAAAAATAAGTTGGACGTATCTCTATCTTTAGCTGGCAGAAGACTGGTTAAGCAAGATTTTATAAGACTTGGCCTTCCTTTTAGATGTTGGGCTACTGTCAGTCCTCTTCACTCCATGGATACCAGATAGCATCAAACAGCAGAGTAGGCTGGTTTCCTCTCTGTCATGTCTTACATCTTCCTGCAAATTAATTATTGGTAAAATCACTATCCAGTCATTACACAGGCACACTAAATATCTATATGTATTTTTCCATCCTTTTTCATTTATTACTAGTTTTTATCTTGTTTCTAAATATGACAAAATGGGGTACTTACAATTTAAAGAGGAAGTGAAAAAAACTTCCTTCCTTTTTCCAGGATGTCTGAAACTGGATGCATGTTTATTTCAGGTGAAGGGAAGGGTTTTTCTCAGATGAAGGGAAAATGTTTCAGTGTTGCTCCCACCCCATTGGTTCAGGCAAAATTATATCTTTTGCCTTTTTTTTCAGACTTAGCAGTAGCTATATCTGAAAGAAGAGACTATGAAAAAGAACCTCGTATCAGACATTAATTTATGAGGTGGACTTGATCCTTGTGGATCCCTTCCAACTCAGAATATTCCGTGTGATATGCAGATGGATCTACAATTTTTATACTTCTACTTGTTTCTAGGTTATCTTTTTTTATGATTCATTCTCAGAATCTCTTACTTACTGAAAATTGAAGGCGATATTCATGCTTTAGGATTCCTATATATTTGTAGATTTTAATATTTTCTGTATTTGTAAATTTTTAAATAGCTGTATAGTTTCTCATACTCAAGGTAGCAGCTAACAGTTTCTAACAGTTTCTCATGGTTTGTGCCACATTCCTGAATTTTGTTTAACTGTCTTTTCAACAGAAAAGATAGCAGCAAGGACATCGTGTTTGAGACACATGCACCTGGACCAGAATAACAAGGCAAAACCAAGACAGAAGGTCCAGAACCCTTGGAGGTACTCCAGCAGGGCAGTTCTGATGGTGGTACCACCATGGTACAAGGGGCAAAAGGTTCTCAGGTTGGATAAACCCACTAGATATGATAATTTTGTACAAACTCTACACTGTGTGTGCACCTATATACTTCATGCACCTGAAAGCTTTCATTAAAGAACTGCTCTCTACTTTGCCTATACTAATATTGTCTCAAAAGTTTTTTTCCCCGATTTTAGGCAATGATATAACCAGCATAACTATTCTGAACATAATTTGAATTTATATTGACCACAGTTTTATTTTCAGTTGTGCATAGCTTGCAACCTTTTACCTTTAGCCTAGGATCCAGGCCTTGTTAATGTCACATGGTAACCAGGAAGAGTTATTTCTCAGTATGAAGTGATTTGATGGAGATTAACATGTGATTGTGGTGAAATGTGCTAGTGAGTTATATGAATCAAAATTCTTGTTTTGCACATACACTTGGTTCTGTAAAGGTTTTAGGTAAAAGCTGATGAGGTCTACACTCAACACTGCAGCTAGACAGACAGATATATTCATAATGTTGTAAGAAGATCGATAAGAATAAATGACAAGAATAAGCATGATAATAACAGTAATAACAACAGAAGTTTATAGTAGGTTCAGAACAAAATCTGGAACATTCCTTCCAAACTTTGTTAATTACCAGCTCTGGTATCAGATTTGGACCTTTTTGTGTTCTTGTCCTCATTGGCTAACACATCTTTTTTTCTGATAAGACAAAGTAATGCACAGACTTAATAATTTGCTCATACATAATGCTGTGGTAATGCATTTATTAAAGTGTCTCAACACAACTTGAACATAGCCATTAAGAATTTCTCAAATACATTTATGAAAAAAATAAAAAGGTGTCACATTAGAAACATGTAATAAAAACTGGAAAAACAACCTTGTTCTTCTCTTNTTTTCTTTTCTTTTCTTTTCTTTTCTTTTCTTTTCTTTTCTTTTTTCTTTTTTCTCTTTTCTTTTTTCCCCTTTTCTTTCTTTTCCTTTCCCTTTTCTTTCTTTTTCTTTC
Source organism: Sakesphorus luctuosus (assembly GCA_013396695.1). Taxonomy (NCBI): domain Eukaryota; kingdom Metazoa; phylum Chordata; class Aves; order Passeriformes; family Thamnophilidae; genus Sakesphorus; species Sakesphorus luctuosus. Next base: position 41,928 of record VWZD01008763.1, read on the forward strand.
CCTTTTCTTTCTTTTCCTTTCCCTTTTCTTTCTTTTCCTTTCTTTCCTTTCTTTTCTTTCCTTTCCTTTTCTTCCTCTCTCTGCATTCTAAATACGTTAATTAAGAGACTTAGTAATAAATTTCTAATTTAAGCTGAATTTCCTTACACTCCAAGCCTCTGTTAACACCAAGGACTTCAGATATCTAATTCTAAGGAATAAAGTAAAATATAAATTCATCTAGACTGAAGTGCATCCATACGGATGGCAACAACTGTAAAAAGAATAGATCCACTTTTGTCAACAATCTTACAATTTCTATTCATTAATAACTTATGCTCCATTTATGCTCAATTTCTGCCTAAGTTCCACTGGAAAGTCATACAACACATCTTTTGCATATAAATTGTGCTAGCAAAAAACCCCTCACATAGTCCAGAGCCGAAAAAATTATACTTGTGGGTACCCAAATATTCATGAACACCCTTTTTCATCTGACAGCTGAAAACCTAAGTGTGTGGTGCTCAGACCAATGACCCTCCAATGCCTTTCTCTGGACTGACTGTTTCTTCATTAGTATTCAGCATCTATCATAACTTGGAAGAACAATAGTTAATAAACTAGGAAAAAGGAAAATATGCTGTTCCTTAATTGTGCTATGGCCTTCTTATGGGAATGATAAATAATAACTACAAGCTTTATATCATTAACAGTAATTCTAATTAATTAAAAGCCATGTTATTTTTTGTTAGTTATCATAGGAAATAGCTGAATAAAAGAACAGAGGTAAGAAGAGGAAGAAAAGAGAAAAGGAAAAAGAACTGCAAATAACTAGAGCAACTAGAACACAGCGGAGAAACACTTACGGGTAATTGTGTAGAGACAGTGAGGGGAAGGGAAGAAAAAAGCTGCAACAAAGAAATCAACACACAGAAACACTCACAGGCAAAATCCCAGTATGAAAATACATATAAAAAGAATAATGCTTTCCTTTAATAAATAACACCTACCAGCATTGCAATTTGTTTTCCCAAATAAGACAGGTTTATCATGAGAACAATTTGCTGCTATATGTGCCAAGCTTTGGGCTCAGTTTCTTCCCAAGAACTGAATATGGTGATTCTAATCCTAATGCTGTTTATTTTTCTATTGGCAACTTTTTGTTCATGTTTTATATAGAAGCTGTTGTGTGCAACCATATTTTAAGAACATTTTTCTAACAATTTTCTGAGGTGAAAAATGATCCTAATTATATTTTTTGTAGAATAAATAATGTATATTTGTCCCTAATAATTTTCACAGTGAAATAAAATGTTAAAACTGTACTTCTGTCTGACATTACATAGTATACTCTGTTTTGTATGACACTTAATTGCACTATATACTTTACAACACGGGAATGTTATCAATTGTTTAAATAGAAAGTGTTACCCAGCTATTTTTTCAGGAAAAGAATTAGTGTATGCCAGTGAAACCAGAAGCTTTGCCGTAACATCAATGTAATTTTTTTCTAGCACATACTTGTATTACTCATAAACAAATTATTCGTGATTGCTTAAAAGAACCTACAACTGTAATCACCTTTATCACAGATTAACAAAAAACCAGCAGAATCCTACATTCAGATCTTGCTCTCTTTCTTTCAGAGCAATGTCTTCAGGTTGTAAGGAAAAAAGCAAAATCACATCCAAGTCTCACAAAACACAAGCCAGTCTTGGGAAATTGGATGGAAGCCTATATATGGAACCTTCTCATTCAGAGGAATTTAATGTACACCCTGCCATAAAACCTAAACCAACCAAAAAAACCCCAAAACAACTCACAAAGCAAAAACAACCGCACACACAGAAGAACAAAAATTACACAGAGAAAAATTCTGTACATGAAAGTAATTACAAAAGTCATGGCAGGGCAATGGAAGAGAAAAACAAGGCCAGCTTTAGCCCCCTGTGATGGAGTACCAGCCCTGAGCTGCTCAGGGTAGAGGCTCACAGATGTATGGCACGGCATCATCAGCATAAGTAGTCTTTTATGGACATAGTCCTTCATCCAAGAATGTGGAAGCCCTGAAAGGAGGCTGATGAAGACTACAAGGCTGAGCTGAGCTGGGCTGAGTTTGGTTGGGCTGGCAGAGATGATCCTGGGACCCTGTACTCTTTGCTGGTGGTTTGTAGCTAGATAATTTGCAGATCCTGTGGCATGGCCCAAGCTGTATAAAGTTGCCAGATGTGATCCACTGATAAATAAATTGCCTTGGATTTGATTGTGGTAGAATTATTTCTGTTCACAGTAGCTACTATGGGGCTATGTTTTGAATTTATGCTGCTAATAGGGTGACAGGACTTGAGGAAACAACATGAAGCTGAGATTGGAGAGTTTTAAGGTTAGATATCAGGAAAAGGTTTTTCATCCAAAGAGTGATTGAGTACTGAAACAGGCTCCCCAAGGTCACAGCACTAAACTTGCCTGAATTCAAGAAGAACTTGGAGAATGTTTTCAGGCACATGATGTGATTCTTGGGGTGTCCTGTGAAGCATGAGGAGATAGACTCAATGATCCTGATGGGTCCCTTCCAACTCAGCATATTGCATGATTCTGTGATAACATAAGGATGTTTTCTTTGTTGTTGTGCAGTGCTTACATAGTGCCAAGGCCTTTTTTGCCTCTCACCCTACCCACACCAATAAGTATCTGGGGTTGCACAAGAAGTTGGTGGAGGGTGCAGCTGGGACAGCTGACCCCAAATGACCAAAGGGATATGCTATAACATATGGCATCATGCTCAGTATATAAAGTTGGAGGAAGCTTGAGGAAGCCAGGGACATTCAAAGTGATGGCATTTCTCTTTTGATGTCACTGTTACTTGTGATGGAGCCCTGTTTTCCAGGAGATGGCTGAACAACTGTCTGTCCATGAGAAATGGTGAATTATTTCCTTGCTTTGCTTTTCTTGCATGTGTGGCTTTTGCTTTAACTATCAAACTGTCTATATCTCAACCCATGAGTCTTCTCACTTTTCTGATTATCTTCCCCATGCCACCTGGAGGGAGGGAGTGAGCAGCTGTGTGGTGCTTAGTTGCTAGCTGGGGTTAAACCATGACAGAAATGTATGCTTTTTTAATATCTTAGCACTACTTTGAAGCAAGGACAGGATTTTCAGTACAGTGCCTAAACAGCTAATAGTGTGATTTAAGTTACTGTGTTTGCTCAGATTTGTGTATATGTAATAGTTGAACTCGAGTGCATTTTTAATGAATTAAATCAAAATGGATCAAGGTAAAGTTTATACTATTGTAAAGATAGCCACAGAGTTATATCTTTCTTTTTCCTAATATCAGGTAGGCTATGTCATTTTCATATTATGACATAGTAAAATAGAGTAATTTACACACAGAGAAGTCATATTTCAGCTCCAGTTTAGGTTGTAAAAGATGGATTTTCATTATCTGTAAAAACAATTGAAACTTGGAAAAAAGCATCAACAATATTTAAAAAATATTAACGGAACTCATACAAGTTTAAGTGTAAGCAATGTTATAATTATGACTATGAGGAAATGTTTTAGTTTTATAAAGCTGTATTCATTGCCATGAATCTTTCCTCTAAAGCAGAGAAGTACATTTCTCATGTAGTTCATTGTTATATGTATTGATAAGATATGGCAAATGAAGACACTATCTTATCTCCTACTTTTATGCCCCCACCACTGCATTTGTGAGATTTCTGATGGGAAACTCAGAATAGGGACTAAATGTAATGATAATTTAGCTCCTGCTAAGGTAATATTTTCATAGTTTGAAATAAGCTTTTATAAGGAGATATTGTCTGGAATAGATGTAGCAGAATAAAAGCAAAACCAAAAAATATTCTTCCAGAGAAAAATCCAAAGTAATTTTTTGCACAAAAAAATTTCTAAATTCCTATAAAATAATGTTGTAAATTACTGCAGAAATAGCATTTAAATAACTGTTTCTTTGGATTGCAATACTGGAATTTATAAAGATTGTGGTCCATTGTCAAATTCTATTCTCGATTTCTTTCTGCTTTGGGGACTTCAACTCTTTTAAATATGCAAGAGGCAACAATTTAAAAAGCTTTACCTCTGAAGGTGTAGAGGTAAAGTAGTTTAGTACTGCTAGTAAGAATTATAGGGTTTTCACAAAAATACAAATAAACCAACAACAAAACCCAGAAACAAACTAATGAAAACAAACAAAAAAAAACCCACAAGAAACACACAGGAACCTTCAAAAGGAAAAGATAGATTTCATGGGGTATCTGTTTAGCCTGCTCTAGTTAAAAATGGCATTCAGCTGTAAAACATCAATATGTCAGGCACATTACTAATGTAATTTTTATGAAGGCATAACATATTGTGAAGACATGATCTTTTTCCATTTTCTTCAGCCCTATTCAGCTGACTGTTCTATTCACAGCTTCTCTTTCCATTGACTACTTTTTTCTAAAAAAAATAAAATCCTTTTTCCAGTAATTTAGGTTATGCAGCATCTTTGCTTTATATTTGCAATTATCATTCAAGAAAGTAATCTTCCCTTATTAAGTATTCTACAAAACTACTCAAATCCCAGTGTGGCCCAGATGGTAGCATGCACTACAGAGGACTATACTGATCCCAGAATTTCTGTGCTGTTGCTACCTGTAGGAATTTAGACTGCAGCATGCACAACATAGTAGATTAATGAGAATATTTAAGCTATATATGTATATATGTACGATTTAGTACAGTCAAGAAGAAGGAAATAATCTAAAATTCCTTTTATTTCACGAAAAAATGTAATTGTACTTACATGCATGTAGCCCTCCACATTTATGCAATAATCTCAGTATTAATAACAACAAAGTCAACTTTTTTGCAGTACATATATGTGCCCAGGTAATACAAAGTTAACATTTTTTTCCTAATAGGATCCCTGCTTCACGTCTCTCAGATTTTCTTCAAATCCCTCATTCATTTCCTTCTTGGCACTCCTCTGTCTTTCCAGAATGCCTTCATATCTGAAAGTATAAAACTTCATCATTAAACAAAATGTAAGAAACTTCCATTAATAGAAAGGCAGCCAAGCCTGTCCAATCTGTGTTTCTATCAGTAGCAGTGTTTTCTTTGCTACTCAAAGCTGGTGAGAATCTTACAGCTACTAAGGAAATACCCATACTGGTATCCTCACCAGCTGCCTTGGTCAACTTTCCATCTTGTCTCACTCATATAAACTGGGCAGCTCTAAGTGCCAAAGCAGAATTTTATAACCTTAATGAAAATCTCTTTCAACTGAGCCAGGCATGGCATAATGGAGTGGTATGAGCAGAAATCAAGCATTCATGACTTCAGATTGGGATACCTTAAACACCACTACTCCCTCTCTTATTTTCTTCCACTTTCCTCTGTAACACTAGAAGGTGATGCTCATTAACTAATTAAGGGATTACTCCTCTTAAATGAGTCCAGATTGCTTTCTCTGCCCACTGCTTTCACTAAGAATTTTGTCTTGTTGCAAAAAGCAGAGGGATTTTTTTTCTGTCTTGCCTTTGAGGTACTCTGGTGATACTGAGTTCATTTATGTCTAAGTGTAATAATGCTGTTAAGCAGAACAAATAATTCTAATCTAATGTTTGATTATATTCAGGCAGCATTATATAAATAGGTCTTCTGGGGAAAAGTGGGGAGTAATGAGTATTAAAGAAATGAAAATCATCAACAAGAAAAATCTACGTTTTAACTTCATCTATCTCTCAGTTTTGCCCCATACTGTTAGCAAACTGAGAAACTCAACAATTCCTACCATCTTTGCTTTTAATTTTCATTCTCCTCTCCCTTCCTCACAAACAATCAGAGCTGGTAGACTTGCCTTTTTTTATTTTAATGATTTTTAAAAAACATCAAAGTAAAATTTGGAATAAAAACTCTATTGTTTTATTACTGTAGTAGGTTGACCTTGTCAACTGCCAGGTGCCCACCCAGCTGCTCTCTCACTCCCACTCCTCAATAGGACAGAGAGAGAAAATAAGATGAGAAAGGACTGAGATAAAAACAGGGAAAACTCTTATGAACTACCATCATGGACAAAACAGACTAGGCTGGCAAAAAGATAATTTAATTTACTGCCAATTGAAATAAATTTGGATAGCGAGAAACAAAGACAAAAACTAAAAACATCATCTCTTCTTCCCATGCTCAACTTCACTCCTTCATTTCTGATTCCTCTACTTCCTCCCCTGAAGAAAAAAAAACAAAAAAGACTAAGAAATAAGAAACAAGCATGCTGATGGTTAATTAGCCTAGCAGACTTTATTGCTCTCACTGAGTCCATGAATTACCTTGAATGCTATTCCTATGAAATACTGTGTTTTCTAGCCCCCTTTGTTGGAAACTAGGCACTTCCACAGTTATTTTTAAACCATATATGGTTCATATGGTTCCTAGTTCTAGCCTCAATTCTTCTTCTTTCCCTTAGAATACATGATAAATTAAAAAAAAAAAAGAAAAAGAAAAAAGTGCAGGCATTATGTAAAAGGTACACTACGCAATTTAAAATCTAATAACTGAAAATAGCTGCCATAGAAACTAAACATCATGCAAAGTTTTATCATTATTATTATTGTCTTGGGATAAGTTTGCCCTAAAATCTTAGTTAAAAAATTCAAAACATTTATTAGAAGTTTCTCATTTTCCTTTTACAGGGGATAATAAGGAAATACTGAATCAATTAAATTTTTATATAAAAATATATTGATTTCACAAATACTGCATAGTAGCCAGTGTCTGATAGCAGAAAAATATTCTTTGTGAATTTAAACAAACTATATATTCGACAGTAGAACTTGTATGCTCAATATTGCAATATTACAACTCATTAATTCAACTTCCTCAAATTGACAACTGTTCAAGTTTCTCAAATCTGTTAAGAGACTGATAAACTTGTCATGAAACATTTACATTGAGGAATGATGTAAATGTATAGCACATCACTTACTTTCTGAAAGAATTGATGGGAATTGGAAATAGGTAAACTCTTACAAGAGTCAAAAGAAAGTACACAGAAAATGTGGAATCTCAATATTGAATTTGCCTGGTCCTATTGATTGCGCAAATGAATATCTAATCCCCAACAACTTCAGCAGTAGTTTGATTTCACAGTTGTCATGGTTTAGAAATGGTATTCTCCAATTTAGCGTTCACACTGAAACACTTCAAACCAAGCACTGCTTGCTCTCTGCCCCCTCCCTTCCCCCTTCCCCTCCTCCTTCTCCTCCTCCTTGGAGGTGCAAAAGGTAAAGATCAGTGGTTAACATCAGAAGAATTTACTGCATACAGAAATAACATGAAAAGCAACAATATTAATGACAGAGTGTAGATAAGAAATGTTATTGCTCACACCATGGACAGCACCCTGGACAATACCTGACTGCTCCCTACACCATGCTGCTCTGACCTGGAAACAAATCCTTCCTTTTCCCCTGGAAAATGAGGTGAGGTGGTATAGAATAACCCCAGGTCCTAGTCATGCCTTCTTCTGGCTACTGCAGAAATCAACCCTGTCCTGGCTGGATCCAGTACAACAGTCTTCCTATGTGTCTGTACTCATCCTAGCTCAATGATCTTCCACATTTTTTGTGGAACACTCAGGTGTATCATAACACTAACAATAAAAATTATGTAGATAAAGTAGATAAAGACATAACTAGGAAACAAAGGAGGTGAAGGGAAGGAAGTTATATTTAATTTCTACAGACATCTTATGAGTGAGCTAAAAAAATCACATAAATCAAGGCTACTACGTATGCCTGAGAGAATAGGGATTGTGCAGCCTAGAGAAGAGAACAGACTCTGTCAAGATCCTGTAGCAGCCTTCCAGTACCCAAAGGGGGATAAAAAAGAGCTGGAGATGAGCTTTTTACAATGGCATGTAGTGTCAGGATAAGGAGGAATGCCTTTTAGTTTAAAGACAGTAGATTTAGATTAGATATTAAGAAGAAATTATTTACTGGGAAGGTATTAAGGCATTGGCACAGGTTTCCCAGAGACGTTGTGGGTACCCTAGCCCTGGAAGTGTTCAAAGTCAGGTTGGATGGGACTTTGAGGAGCCTTCTATAGTGAAAGATGCCTCTGCTCCTGACAGGGGAGTTGGAACAAGATGATCTTCAAGTTCCCTTCCAATTAGGGCCATTATATAATTCTGTGATCCTACTATTTAATTGCATTGTACATAGTTGAATTCTAAGTGAAGATTCAGAGAGAATGAAGTAGAGAGCTCAGGATACCACACATTCTGGGGTTCATACATAATATTTTTATTTTGAAAAGGTTTAAAAGCACAGAAATGCCTAAATTCACTAGGAATAGGCTCTTGTGTGGAGAAAAAAATCCTAAGTATGTCTCACTCAGCTCTCTGTGAGAAGAGATATTACTGAATCCACAAACAACGCAAGACCCTTGTAATATATTTATTCTGTCTAACCTAAAATCTTTGAAATCCATAAATGCTAAATAAGCTAAAGCAAAAAAAAACCCTATTTCTGGGAGGTTTCCTAAAAGATGGCATAATACATGTGCTTTACAGAAAAAAAACCACCACCAACAACAAACAATGAAAACAGCCCAACCCCCCAAAAAACAACAAAAAATTAAAGCAATCACATTAAAGTGATAGAAAATCAATAACTGAAGTAATTCCTCTGTCCATTTCCTCCTTTTATGGTGTTAAAAAGATACACTAAAACATGATAATTTAGCAAAAAGTAAAGATTATAGCTTAAAAAGGTTGTCACCTCTGTGTGTCCTGTCCATACAAAGCAAGGCTACTGTGGACAGTATATTTTTTATTATATAGATAAATTTTCTAGAGAACCGATGCTGTTCTTGTTACATGTCTATCAATTCACTGACATATCTGGACTATTTTACAACATATTGTAATCTCTTTTTTGCCCTAATTTTCATATATTTTTCAGTATGTAGGAAAAATACTAAGAAAGAAGGCAATAACTTACGAATGTCTCAAAAAAAAGCCAAAGCATAAGCTAACAATGTATCTTAAGTTATAGTACTTAAACAAAGATGTTATTCCTGTATTTATTTTCATTTCTTTTCAGAGGGGTGATTCATGTTTCTGTTTGGCAAAATCTTCTCATTCCATATGTTTCCTCTTATTACTGGAAAATTGCTGGATGAATGAGGTCAAGATGTAGAGTTAATGATTATCGTGATGAATAAGGATGGATACTGCTCTTAGTTGTATGTCCTATATAGGGGCAAAAGTAGAAATATTTCTTTTTTAAAAAATTTCCAGACTTCTTAAAGCAGAGGACAGATATTCCCCTAACTAAGTAAGAATTCAGCTTTGAGAGTGACATTATTGTTACATGTTTATTTATGAGCGAAACTTTAACATGATCTAAGCAAGTTGCACAAAAATTGGCAGTTTTTATGTCAAGAGGTGGGCAGCATTGCTTATTACTGCAAACAATAGAGGTAAGTTTTAATTTGGAAATGTAGTTCTTTTGACAGCCATTTTACATTCTTGAACAATTATCACATTTGTATTTGCTAAATAAGATGTAAAACTTTAGGAAGTGGAATGATAACATGTGGGCATTGTACCAAACATTTCATGATGTCCCTGGAAGCTGTGGAAAATGTAGTATTGATTCCAGCAATATATTACATTCAGGTTTTAATATGATCCAGTGCATGCCAAAGCAAGATTGTAGCTGGAGATACAGTGAACTATCCAGAAGTCATTTGGGTGGTGACAGAAAGAATATCTTGGTGACTGTGTATCACTTATTCAGTGTGCTCTGGTAGTCGATAGGAAAACTGACCTATCTGTATCTTTTTTTTTTCTTTTTTCGTCTTTTTTTTTTCCTCTCTCTGGGATAAGTGGCCTTACAAGCTTTTCTTTCTATCTGGAAATATAAAATTTTGAACAGGGCCCTGACTTAATCCAGTTACTGTGAAAACCTATCAAGTTCTATTAATTATTTTGGTTTACACTCAAGATATACTTTGAACTCTATTTTTTCTAATTTTCTCTTTCATCTGTGGCAATAATAATTCATTAAATCTAATATACTGAATTAAACAAAATACTTCCAAGTTTGAGGGCTTAAATATCTGAAATATAGCGTGTTAATGCCTAGGTAATTTTCTATCTTTTTTTCTCCAAGCACTGTATTACCGAATGCAAATAGAGGCTTTAAAAAGTCCAAAAAAAAGAAGGTGCCACTCAGTCCATGGTATATCAATATTTTTTTTATTTATTTTTACTACTAAAAGCTAAGGAATTCATTATCACTGTTATGGCAGTGCAAGATATGTAAATCTCTTGCAACTGTATTGTGACAGATGGTAGAAGTATTTAATATGCCTGTTTCCAGTTTGGTTTTTAAGACTAATATATGTTGTTAAAAGATTGAAAGTTGGATAGGAAGGAGTAAAGCTGCTTGTTTGTCTTGAAATAGCTGCTTCACTTTCAGGTGAGATGGGCTCTTTGGAGGCAGAAGGAAACAGCTTTATCTGTGAAATCTTTTGATCATTACCAAGTCTGGAGAACCTGGGAGTGGATGTCTTGCAGCACAAATGCACTCTGAAAGACCTTGCAATTTGCCAGGGACACTCCTACAGAAGCAAGTTAGGCCATCCATGATGAAGCCTTTGAGGTGACAGAGGGCGGAAAACTTTTAGCACGGGAATTTGATCAAGAGCACCTAACCCAGAAAGACCCTGGAAGGTGTTGGTCTGTTAGTTCTGGAGTAAAATACTTGTTCTTCAGGACCCAGGAACTCCATTTTTCTCAAATCTTCAAACCTTTCTCACCAACATATTGGTGTTTCTCTGTGTAAAGTCTTACCCTGAGCTTGTACACTATTTTAGTATTCCAGACACACAGTGGTGTTGAGAGCTAATAAGCCTTCAGTCCTTCAGTGTTTTGATGTTTTCTCCTTAAAGAGAAAAGAAATGGTAGAAGGGAAAAGGGAGCATTTGCACTCAAAAGGTCTGGCAGACTTCGGTCTCAGACACAAAATTTCAAATTTTTGCTTTATCTTAGTGACAACATTTAGGATAGAAGATAGATAACCACATGACAAAAGCCATGAAGCTAAACCTCTAGTGCAAATACAAATATGGCCTCATTATTTTCTTATCCACCATAGAATTTGCACTAATATAATATTTTAATTGGAGAGGGTAATCAAACTCTTTTGTCTCTCCTTTGCAGATTTATCTGCTTCAATACAAATGTTTTTGAAGAAGCTGCCTCTAGACTTAAAAATCTGCAATATGGAAATAAAAAATAAAATCAGTAATGGGAATTTCTGTTTTACAAAGTTACAAATACAACAACTGCTTTAACTTGGAGGATGTAATCATGGCTATGCTTCACAAATGAAGATTTGGGAAGGGCACTACCCACGCTTGCTTCAAGTGTGCTGGTGGCTGAAAAGGCCGATGCGGGATAGGCAAGTCCGGTCACAAAAGGCACAGAGGAAAGTCTCCTTAGGCAATATTGGAGAAGAATGGTTCTTTCTACATTGTCTTTTTTCCTCAAGAGTGATTCTGCATCCATTGTCAAAGGAAGCAACAGCGTTGTGAATGCCAATTGGAGGCCAGAGTGGACCATTGATGGCCAAGGCTGAGGTGTTGTTTCAGAGAGTCCTTGTATCTCCTCTTCGGGGCTCCTCTCCTGTGGCACCAGTGGCAAGTTCACCATAGAGCACAATCTTTGGGAGGTGGTGATCCTCCATCCTGGAGACGTGCCCTGCCCAGCGCAGCTGCATTCTCATCAGCATGACCTCAATACTGATGACCCCTGCCTGTTCAACAACAGACACAATAGTCATGTAATCAGACCAGTGGATGTTTTAGGATTGTATGGAGGCAGCACTGATGGAAGCGTTCGAGGAGCTGCAGATGGTGGCGGTAGATTACCCAAGATTCAGACCCATATAAAAGAGTAGACAGTACAATGGCTCTGTAGACACTGATCTTTGTACTTTTCTGCAGATGTTTATTGCACCAGACTCTTTTATGGAGTTTTCCGAAGGCTCTGTATGCCTTTGCTAGCCTGTTGTCTATCTCTTTGTCAATCTTACCGTCTGAGGAAATGATACTTCCCAGATAGGTGAACTGCTGGACTGACTTAAGCTCTGATTCACCTATGGTGATGTGGGGATGATGGAAGACCTCCTGAGGTGCAGGTTGGTAGAGAACTTCTGTCTTCTTCAAGCTGACTTACAGCCCAAAAAGCTCAGCAGCCTCTGCAAAGCAAGATGTTAAGTGCTGCAGAGCTGTTTCTGTGTGAGCAACGAGGGCGGCATTGTCAGCAAAAAGCAGCTCATGGACAAGGTGATTTAGGGTCCTAGTGTGGGACTTCAGTCCTCTTAGGCTGAATAGGCTTCCATCAGTATGATATCATTTTCTTCATCAAGGTCTGTTGTGGCCCTTTGGAGCATCATGCTGAAGAAGATTGAGAATAGAGTTGGTGCAAGAATGCAATTATCCAAAATACATCTTTAGCTCTTGTACAAATCTGTTTCTCTTTTAGGAAATTGTCCCAGCAAGTAGTGCTGGAGAAAACTCAGTTTTTGTACAGGGAAAGAGAGTTACAAACTAAATAAAAAGATTAATTTTGCAACTTCATGGACTAAAGCATTAAGAGGGAAAAAAATATTAAGATGCCAAATACACTGCCTGCTTTCATGTTTGACTTTAAGAAGAAGGAAAAGTATTCTTAACAGAGATGCCAATTCAAAGCCTTGGCAATCCATTAAATTACTTAAATCCTCAGCAGAATGTTTATGCACAATCTCACTGATTACAAACCATTTATTTTCTTAAGTAAACTGGGAAGTTAATTGTTTTTTAGATATGGGATTGTTCTAAGAGAAATTGTTTTTTTATTGTTGGGGGGAGGGGGGTGGGTGGTGCTGATGGGGAAGGAATTTGGTAATTTTCCCAGTGTTATTAATTTTCAGGAAAGGTTAACCATTTCTGCTCTATTAATTATAAACCCTTTCTGCTATAATTAATAAAAATTCATCAAAGATAATAATTTAGAAGTTTTATTGTTCTCACTCTCTTCATATAAATTCACCTTTGTTGGTGTAAAGTATCAATATTATGATCATAATCCCCAACATTTTCAACACTTAATAATTGTATTATAATTTATTATATTGCTTCCCTATAGAGATGGAGAATGTAAATTTACAAGTGCAATAACACATTTTGTTACTGGAGAAGCATCAATTTTTCTCATGCTAGAGATGTGTTTCTCCAGTTATAGTTAGGTTTGTCAAAGTTTTCATCATAAACCGTGCTTTTCAGGGATTTATAACTCGTATAACAAATTTCTGCAGTCTTAAATTTCACACACGGTACATAGTCTTAGTGAAAGAGAGACATACATTTTATCTTTTTGATACTATTTTAGATATTATAGATACATTTGACAGTAACATAATGCAGGTATCTAGCAAACACAGTTTAAAAATTTTCTATGAGCGATGAGAATTGCCACTCTGACATTATCTGTAATGAAATGAGCTTTTTGAGACACACAGAGAATTTACTGTCCAGCTCAGTGGAGATCTGGCTGTCTGGAGTGATTAGAATAAAGGGGTGAAAAAACTGAAGTCACAAATACTCAGCAGAGATAGGAAGGGCCTAGAATTTGGAAGCTGAAATTGCCTGCTGACAGCTAACCCATGGGTGCTGTCCAAAAGGACAGCAAAAATACTCTGGAGTTAGTGGCTCAGCTGAAACATTTGAGAGTCACTTAGGAAGCCAAGCTCATGGTCACTGCAGGCTATTACCATAGCTCTTAAACATCAATAGCAGTTGTGGCCACAAGATTGAGGCAGAATAAGCTGTTCTGTCTTCTAAAATACATTCGGATGGGGAAAACTGTTTCCATTTTTGTGGCCTGCAGAGTCATTGGAAGTTCTGTGCAATATATTAAAGACTTTTGGAGGGATTTTCTTGCCATTTTTCCTAGTCTTTTCATCTATTTTTTTTAAAGCATAACTCTGTCCTATTACAGTGTTTTAATAGTCCTACTATGGGGGATCCACTAATATCTACTAGTATCCCATCATATTTTATGATCAATCTTTGTTCTTTTAAATTCTTAAATTGCTTAGTTTCACACAGGTTGTTCTTGAAATTGGGGAAGGGGGAATGTAGTTTAACTGATAAAAATATTTCAGGTCTCAAAAATCCTTTAACTTCTACCAAAAATCAAACAAATATCTTTTTCCACCAATACTCCTCGTTCTCTATAAAAAATTGTGATTTTAACTCAGCATAGTGTAGGTCATTGGACTCTAACAAAGTCTACTTTCTTCCTTCTGTTTTTTGCTTGGTTTTGTTTTGGTTTTTATTTGTTTGTTTGGTTTTTTTTTAAAAAAAAATATTTATTTTATTTATGTTGGATGTTAGTTTCTCTTGTTTTTGAGCAGTTCTTTTGGGTCATGTAAGGTTTAAGTTTTGTTCTCTTCTTCACTTTACATTTAGTGATTCTTTTTCAGGTTTCAGAATTGCCCATGTCATCACCACAGTTTGCATTCAAATGCACATATGTGCCATGTACAGAGTTCATGGTTTTAAGGATCAATAAAACTTTCGGCCTCAGAGACAATAAAACTTCTATTTTATTTAAATATCCAAATAGAATTTTTTTCTCCAGATTTTTTTTTTCAAGGATAAGAATGGCTCCTCCACATGTCTTGTGCAATCATTGTAGAAATTTCCATATGGAGTAAACCAAATATATTCTGAATGCCTCAGATTTACTGTGTATAAATCAAACTAGTCTGCAGGCATAACTGGTGAATGGTATCTACCTGAGATGTTTCAAAGTGAACTGTAGTCTGGTTTCGTTCTCTAACTTCACTAGCAGGAATTTTTCAGTGACATCTCATGTCCACATGCAATAAGTCAGATCTCAGTGAGGCACTTTGCAGAGATGAGATCACTTACTATGTGGATACAGAGAGAAACTGAGAGGAAGTTGAATTGGAGAAAAAAAATCAGTTGGCACAGACTTTATGGTTTAACTAAAGCAACAGACTATTACTATTGAGAGAAACCTTAATTACATGTTAAATAGTTCAAATGTTCAAACAAGACTGATGGAGCTGCTGGCATCCTAGTGCTTCCGAGCTAAATACCATGAGCATTAATGTTGAATTGGCATTTTCAGAGCAATTGTGATACTACAAATGAAAAGATCTTTGTACCTTTTAAAGCATAGCCATTTCTGTACAAAGTACTGTTATCTGACTAAATTTAAAATATTGACAGGCTGTCTTGAATGAATTAGTTTGGAAATGAGTTTAGCTGACTTTATTTAAAGTACTTTGTCTTAGATTTTTGGTACAGAAGAAACCTCAAATGCAACTTCAGATGACTAGGAAGGCTCCTTTAAAAGAGGAACATTCCTTGAGTTTTGTTGAAGTGTTTCTATGCTCTTATTAATTACCAATGCGAACTGCTCTTAAAGTTGAAAGCTTCTTCATGTAACAAGATAGTTGGAAATACTAGCATAAATGTACGGAAGGAACTTGTATTTCAAGTTTTATAAATCTGTTGGTTTGGTAGCCTTAAAAAAAAAAAAAAAAGAACCATAGCTTTCATCTTTTGTCAATGTATGAGTGTTCAGGTGACTTAAATACTGCCTCAGACATAATGGAGTAGGAAATCAAACTAATTCCTAGCAACTACAGTAGGTAATACAGAAGTAAGAAAGTACAGAGGTTTACATATTTCCTATAATTATCCACCAGTTGGTAAAATTCTACTGTTTCATTTTTGTTAATTTGAAAATAGTTTGGGTGTGATGAAAGTCTCAGGTTTGTCATCACTTTTTCATAGCTTTCTGTATACTTGAATATGCACTTGAATTCATTTAAAATATTTAATAAGTTCCCTGACAAAATTTACGTTTGGGTTTTTTTCTGTCTCCTTTCCTATCCAGTCATGTCTAAGGCAATATTTCAGTTGCCTGAATCTGGCATATTAACTTTTAAGATCTATTCATTGCAATTATTAGAAATAAACAAATTATATGGTTGACATAAATTATCATTCAATTAAATTTTTGTGATTCTGAGGAAATATTTTTAATGTTTCATTCTTTTTCCCAGCTGCTTATCTATGAACTCATGATTTTGGGGAAGGGAAGCATCTATTTTTCTGTATAAAATTTGGCTTACTAAAGTAGAGGCAAGCTTGTATCCACCTTCTGGCTTGCTAATGCTATACTTAATTTTTATATTTTCTATTTTGCTGTTGAAAATAAGGCAGTTGGGGTTTTTAAATTCTACATGTCTTTTTTAGGTTGACAGTATCTGTAATACAAGTGAACTTTAAATTATTGTTCAAAACATCTGTATCAATGTTTCATTTAAAAATAAAAAAATCTCAAAACTGACGCACTTAATTCTTAAGCAACTAAAAATCATACCTTAAAATTCTACCTTATTTTTTTTCTTTCCCAAGCACACATGCTTGCTTTCTACTTTAAAATAAACAAACTATGGGAAGCTTAATTAATGCACTGTGTGAGCTACTACAAATATGTGGCAGTAATTTCAACAATAAATATTTATATTCATTGTTTTGTAATTTAATTCTTTCAGTAATTCAACTTAGATACAAACAAACAGCAATAAATTATTTATTTTAAAAATACTCCATGAAAGGAAAAACATATATCTTGTTTTATTGTTTTGAAAATGCCCCTCAATTAAAAATACAAGAGCTCCTCTTTTCTGTAAGGTTTCATTCAGTTCAGCTCTTGGCTTCATGCTATGGAATACTTGTATAAATCATCAAAAAGAAATCATAAAATCATTACTGATGAATTTTGTAGGTGGTTTGAAAATTGAGAGAGTAGTAAATAATAAAGAGGATGTATTGCTGTACAAAGTAATTTGAATCATTTGACAAGCTGAACATAATGAAACAATATCTGGTTCAATACCAGACAGATAGAGAAGTCACCAGCAAAAAGGGAAGTCATGTATTTAGATGCAAATAAATTACATTGTATTTACACAGTGAAACATTGCAGCTTGGAAAACAGTGTCACATAGGAAGAGCTGGGCTAACATCTAGTCCACTTAAGCTGGAGATGAGTCCTAAAAATTCAGCCTAAACAGAATCAATCTTTAAATATAAATACATGATCAAATCACAACATCTGCTTTTCAATTGTGCCTAAAATTCAGATACAGAAACTGTCAATCTTGTTTCTACATCACTTTTATAGGTAGAGAGGCAGAACTGTTTTTTACATAATAGCTTTAGGCCCTTTTTATTCTGCGGGGGATTGAAACAGTGGGCCTGACCAAGAGGTTCTGAAGTACCACAGGTGGTACTGAGAGTCATGAGCAAAGAATGAAATCTGAAATAATATCAGACAAAAAGACCACAGTTGCTGATAGTTGAAGAATTGGTTTTCTGGTACCAGATCCCATGATTGAATCTGTTTTTTATGCAAGATATGAAATGCATTGAATTTTCAGAATAAAGTTTCAAATCCAGTGCTAATACTTCTGGGACAAAGTAGGCTGCTTTCCTTTCTTCTCTTTATCTGACACATGGGGTAAATCGTCAAGGACATAGGGACCATGCATTTTTTCCCTTTGATCCTGCTAGTGAAGTAGAAAGGCTTGAGAAGGAATAGACAGATCCTGTGGGTCAACATCAGTTTTTTGGATTGGTGTTGACAGCAGGCATTGGCTTTTACAATCATGGATCCCTTTCAGAGTGTCAAGGATTGTTCAGAATATGTGGGATCCACTTGACAAAAGTGTAAAGGGTATTCCAAATTGACAAATACACAATAAGAGGGAGAAGCATTAGTGATCATTGCTTCCCCCTCCCTTAGAAAAAGAAATGTGTACTGGCTTTGGAAAAGGACCGATTCTGGAAAGTGTGCTGATCCTGCTACACAGGAAATTTCACTAGATAACAAACTGCCTCACTCTCTCCTCAGAAGTTGCTCACTCTGTATTTTTTTCCCTATGGTTTTCTAAGACAGCTTCAGAAATGTAAGCTGTTTGAATTAATTTGAAAAATGAACTCATTTTGGCAAACTTTGCCTCCACATCTGTGGGTGTTGGAGTTTATAGAGAATAGCAATCCCAGAGTGAACACTTGTAACAGAGGCACTTTAGAAGACCTCTCTTTCACAGTAAAGAAACATGAATAGCTATGAAATGTTTTAAATAGCTTAATTATACTAAATATTTTCTAACAACTCAGGTCTATAAGAAACTTTTTGAAAAGAAGTTTACTGTTTTACAAACTACATTTAACAGACATTAAAGGCACTTTTTCTTAATGTCATAACTGTGAGCTGATTATTAAATTATTTGAAGGGTTGAAGGAGGAAGCTTGGAGGTTTAACATTACCTAGCCTCCAGATTAACTTTCTGGTTGAATTCCAGCAGATTAATTCCATCTTTATGCTTTATTATAATCTTTTAATAGGGGTAATTAGGACCTAAAATGGGATAACTCTTTTAAGAGGAACTGATTCAATCCAGCTGTTGGTAAACTGAAGAGTTTCACATTTTGTCTGAAGTTAGGACAATTTAGACAGTATATCTGAAAAATAGAAAGTTATGATTTCAAGTAGAAAATGATCATTCATTTTAGCAGTCAGCACTCTATGTCTATTAAGATCAAATTAATAATGCTATTCCATAGTTTTGTATTGTTTGCTTACCTATGGTTCAAATGAGACAAAGAAAAAAAAATATAAGACAACAAACTTTCCTCTTATGGATCAGACACAGAAGTGAGTAAACCACTCACTATTCTTTACCAGGAAGTACATTAAATCTGCTTTTACTTATCCATAACTTAGATTGTCTATGTCATACATAAGTGAAAAAACATTTACGCCAATCCTGAACAAAAACTTCTTATTGCTGTTCTTGCAATTAACATTTATTATGCGATACATTATGTA